>VZRQ01009272.1:464345-719075 GCA_013397975.1 Machaerirhynchus nigripectus | reverse complement strand
CACGCCGCGCTTCCTTTCTCCTCCCCGAGCCCGGCGCTGACGGTCCGGGCGCTGCGGCTCCAAGTTGGAGAGGGGAGCTTGTGCGGTAGGCAGGGACAATGGAGGAAAATGAAAGCCAGAAACTTGAGCTGTGCCTGGCTTGCCCAACAGACAGCAGGCAGACGAGGGGTAAGTAAGGGGCGATATAAGTAAGGCAAAGGCTTACGTTTAAGCATGTCCCTTGTTGCTGCTTTTTGTAACTCGAGGCAGAATGCATGAAAAAAAAATAGCACTTTTTTCTTGTGCTAATGGCTCTGCTGTGCACATTTCCCTAATATTGGAACTTTGTGGGTTTAACTTTCTCTTGGGAGAGATTTCTGAGTGCCCTCTGAAGCCGGGAGCACGCTGCATGGCTGTCACGGATGCGGGATTCTGCCGGTGCGGAGGCTGAGGTGGGGAAAGCATGTCCCCTTCCCTTTAAATGCTCTGCCAGCCTCAGCTATTCCAGAGAAATAGCTCTTCCTTCGTAAAAGTGGGTTTGAGCTCATCTTTACCTCGGGGTGTCTGTTAAAAGGGGGAGATCCACGGCAGATTGTGACAGGGTTAGTTTACTTTGAGTGAAACCACTGGGGTTTGTTTTGGAGCGAAGCCAGGACTGTCTAAGCGGGGTTTCCACGGCGGCTCCGCCGCTGTGCATTCATACATTCACTGCTGCACTATCTATTTCCCATAAAGTGAACGAAAACTATTTCCTGGCGAATTCTACGTGGGCCAGTCCACGTGGAACGCAACATTCAGGTAGCATGACAAACACCTAATCCAATCTGTATCTATTACAGTATCTGTGGGGCACCTGTGAACATTCCCATTTCCTGCATGTTATATTCCTCAAAGGCACTTCAGGAAAAGCTGTGTTAGTGTGCTTCTGTGAAACAAATAGTGCACGTGGTTTTAAAAAAAATCATACAAGTTTATGAGCATGCAATACCAACAAATAGTGCATTGTCAACTTAGGAGGGAAAAAATACTCTTCCTTTTTTTTTTTTTTTTTTTNTTTTTTTTTTTTTAATTGGGTGTTCGTTAATTGATTGATGCTCTTTTGAATCGCTTTTTAAGTAAAATTACTGAGCATTGCGAGTAACTTGTGTATGTTTATGTTTAGTGGGATGGAAATCTTCACTTTGTGTCTGACTAGGAAAAAAAAAAGCCTTCAGTAACACATTTCTTCTGTAGGGGTTGTATGAGACTGCCTCAGATACATGTGGAGCTAGGAAAACAGAGTCAGACCAGACTGCTTCTATGGTTCCCAAAAATGTTGAGTGCTGAAAGCTCATAACCAAATGTAGTAGTTTTGGCCCATATCCAAAATTTACATTGGAAAGAGAGCTAATTGTAAAGACAGTGAAGTAAATTAGAACAATTCCAAATAATATCACATTTACTGCTAACATAAATGTAACAGAGGTTGGTTTGACTCATGCTGTTAAATCCGTATTCTTTTTTTAAATTTTAGTATTGAATGGGGTTTGCTTCAAGGCTGTTTCACAGTTTCAGCATGGGTCAGGTCCACACTTGTTCCTTTCTGAAATTATTCTGAAAATGTTCTTTTCTCATGTCACCTGGGTTGCAAAACAGGACTATTAAAATCTTCATAGCATTTAAAGTAATGAAGCAAAGTGACTTTCCTGACCTTTGTAGACTTCGTGGAAGGTGTGACTTAGAAGAGTTACATGCCAGGATATGTCGAAAGACTTTTTTATCTTTCTATTTTTTATTCTCCTAGCTCATAGCCATTAATCTGTCATGATAATCTTGCTGCTAATCCTAGATATTCTGCTTCCATGCGGCAGACCTGGGCCTTTACTGTAGTCATGGGTGATGCTGGTGATGCTAAGAAATCTTGAAACTTGTTTTCAGATCCAAGAAGCAAATCAAGTGTAAGAGTTACTCATGCTTTTGGATAACCAAATTCCTCCCTGTCAATCAGCAAGTCTTGCTTTTAGTTGCCCTCTAGACTTGCTGCTTTACTAAACAGAAAGACCTTCAGCTTTTAGCTTCAGAATATGAGGGAGGGAGAGAGGGAGACAAGCTTATCTCACACCTCTGTGTTTTCTATTGCCTTCTCTTTGCTCTTTTCCCAAGGAGGGTACTTGCATAATTTATCCTTTTCCTACTCTACTCTTAGCACTCATCTGGGAACCATCACATGATGTTTCACACGTTTCACAGTTATCTGTGGAGACTGATTTGGTAGGCCTATTATCTTCACTTGGAAGATACGGAAGGTTCACCCACGATATTACTGAGCAACTCCAGAATCCAGAAAACCTCTCCCAGTTTTTCCTCCCTGTAGCACTCTGGCATACACAGCATCTGTAGAACTGATGTGTCTCAGGATCCAGAGGGGGGGGTTTCAGCAGCTCAGTGCTCAGCCTCGCCACTGAAATCTCTTATGCCTGTCCAGGAAGTGGTCCAAAACATTTTTTTTTCAGCAATTAGTAGGGAAAAGACCCATACTGAAACACAAAAGATTTTGGTTTGCAAAGAAAGTCACGTGCTTCTGTGCGCTGTAATGGTGCAGGATCAGGATCCTGCTGGATGCCCAAGTCAGCTTTCTGGCAAGATGAGAAATTAGTTTGCATAGTTTACATTCCTTTCTTTTCACTGGTATTTATGCAGTATTTTCCAAATATATGAAAGAAAAATAAGAGAATTTGTTGATCTTTCTAATACAGTATAAGAAAAATATGTTATTTTTGATTCCTTTTCAAGATTTCACCTAATAACAAACAGTGGTAAAACACTTTACTTGATATGTCTCTTTATGTGCCAAAAATTAGCTCTTTCTTAAACTATTGAAATGACTGAAGTGCAGAGTAGGGAAAGACTTTGCACAAGAGAGATTTAGGACCCAAAATACAGACTCATGAGTTCTGGGTTGTGCTTGTCAGCATAGGTTTACCTGCCTTCTTGAGGAAGTGCCTGCCGTCACTTCAGTGATTGAAACTGCTGCTGTGACCATACTTTGAGGGCTTATACCAAATTGCTGCACTCAGTCATCTGCGCTCATTCTGACTCCCTCCAGCTTCGAGAAAATCCCTTATTTTATGTCTGTGCCTTTGTTCCAGCAGCCTCAGGGATATAACCTCTAGGCTCTTGGTGCAACAAATTAAAGATGGTAAATTCCATCCAGCCCCAGCCCACTTCTTCTCCCTCCCATGTAAAATCCATTGGAATGACTGTGCAGCTTTCAGAAACCATTTTCACTGAGTGTATCTGGAGTAGCCACGCTGGCTTCTTGCAAGCAAAACTCTCCTGTTCACCATTTTTCTCAAGCTCAGTGTACCTGGTGGCGCGTGCTCTGACTTTTCAATAAGCAGAGAGGATGGATGTTTCTTAATTGAGTTGTGCTTGAAAAAGTTGAGTGCACACGTTTGTACACAAGTGAGGCTGCTGCTCTGAAGGTTTAACCAGGATTGTGCTGCTAGGAAGGTCTTAGAAGGTGCTGTGAAGATCACAGATTATATTTTGAATCTCTGTAAGAGTAAGACTTCCCTGTGAACCAAACCTGCTCACAAAGCCATGTCCAGATCTGTGCTCATCAAAGCATGGTGTCACCTGCAGTCTGGGCCCCCGTGCCTCTATCTGCTTTCAGGATTGGTCTCCATGAATGCAAACAAGAGGGCGTTGTTGAAAATTTTGGAGCCCTTGAACAGGAGGGAGCTTACAGAAGCATGCAAAGTCTTTGAAGACTGTCCAGGGCCAAGTTGTGTTATAGAACCCAAGGAAATTGATTCCCTGCGTGAACTGGTGGGACATCACACCAGCAGCAGCTCCACCGATACAGGATTTGCTTTATTAGCAGGGCTTGATGTTCCGTGGCACGTGGCAGGCAATTGACAATGCACACCAGAAAGCTGAGAAATCCTCAGCATAAAATCCTGAGGCGAGTGGTAGGCATGGTGTCAGAATGACTGACTGAACCATAAAAAGAAGAGAGTAGGTGCCTGTTTCCAAACAGCGGTGCTGTATAATGGCAGCATGCGGGGGAAACATCAGGGGGAGGATAAGGGGCTCGGAGGCAAAAAGTGTCAGACAGAGAGAAAGATTTATTCAAAACAGGTAGAAGAAGGAGCTCCCTGCTCCTGGGGAGGTGCTGGGAAGGGTTAACACTCACAGAGGCGTCTGAGTCTGAGTCTGCCTGATAAAGATGAGGAAGGCTGCACCAGACTTGGAGAGGCCTTTTCAGTGCTTCAAGTTTTTGTTAGGTTTTTTTTTCTTTGCTGACAAAGGAGTGAGGGATTTTTTCAAAGGTATTAGGTAACAAGGTTCCAGTCTACAATTTTTTGAGCACCAGAGGGTTCATGTTACAGAGTTACCTGAAGATAAGCCAGCACTTACATACCCACAGTGTCTGCCTATCTCTTTACAAATGTCGTTGTGGTCTTTGGTCTTAAAGTAGATTTTAAAGTAGTAACATTTATCTAAGGGGTTTTTTTCCCTTTTTTATATCACACAAACTTGCTTTTATTCTATTTCTTAAGAAATGGTTTATGAAAAAATGATGTAGAATTTTCCAGCCCACTGTCCTGAGACATATAAAATCTGAGGGAGATCTGTGAAATTTAAAACCAGACCACAGTCACAAATCAGGAAAAAAGAGACTCCCAAACCCTCTTATTATTTCCTAGGTGTTTCAGAACATGTTGAAAACGCACTGAAAAAACCCAGAGATTAAGGATTATAAATCTGCTCTGTCAAAATAATTTTATCAGTTCATATTCTTAAGGATAGTAGTTATGGGGCCATTAAGTGTATTGGACCCTATTGAAGAAATCTGTTTCTTCTTGTAGAAGAAATCCTGTAGATCTTAAAGGTCAGGGAATAAGAGCCCTGTCAGATCTTCTTTTCAAGTCACATAGGTAAAGTTGATATAAAAGGAACATCTACTTTAATGATGCTTGCTTTTCTGTGAGGCAATACTGCAGTTGTGTGATAAAAGTATATGTGCACAGCTTATATAAGGGATTATTTCTGGGACACTTACTATGCTATGTATATGCCTAATGATGCAGAACATGCCATTGCACACTGCCAGACTTTTAAAAGTATCTAGCTTTTACATCAATCTATTTTTCCATTTTGTTACTAATGTGAATGTTGGTATTAAGTTTTTATAATATAAACTATGTTTGGTTTTGTTTTTTGTCTCTTTTCAGACCAGGCAAAACCCAGTTTGCATGTAACATCACTAGACGATGCAGAATGTCTCCGATCTAAAGAGCTCCTTTCGACCCCGAGCAGTCACACTTCTTCTAATTCAAAGTCCACCCGCAACATCCCTCGAAGACATACAGTAGGTGGCCCTCGCAGTTCCAAAGAAATACTGGGAATGCAAACCTCAGAAATGGACAGGAAGAGAGAGGCTTTTCTTGAGCATCTGAAACAGAAATATCCCCACCATGCCACAGCAATAATGGGACACCAGGAGAGACTGAGAGATCAGGTAAGGAAGTCAAATTTGTATCATGTCTTTTGTTTAACAGTCCTTGTAACTCCTACAAAATTGAGTGTTATGTCATTACAAAAGATGAGAATGTAACAAAGTATGAAACAAATCTTTTGGATGTGGCCTGCAATTCAGATGTTGCCTTAAAATTCAAAGAAACAATCATTAAAATTAGTCTATTCAGTACTACCTTGGGACTGTTAGTTGAAATTGACATTTCTAAAGAGCTTTTCATTTTTTTTAGAGCATACACAGAGAAAAGAGTGAAGGTGAGACTCTTGATCTCAGTATATGAGCCTCAATCTACTTTTCACAGCTGAAGGGAAAATATGGAACAGCTGTTAATTTCTGTTACACTTTCAGTATTGGCACCACTGCCTGGGAGAAAAGAAAATACCTGCAGAGTGTGTCTGTATGCTTTAGCTGGCTCTGTTACCCTTTCATTTGCTTTCTTTTCTATTTTTGAGTTTTGTAATGCAAACAGAACAGACTTACCATAACTATCTGCCTCCTCCAAGCAGCTTTGACACCCACACTCGTCTGTCGGCAGCGTACCTGAGGGGGGTGTGCCTCTGCCTGCAGTTGCTTTCCAGCAGTGAGCAGGAGATGTAGGGTCAGAGCAGAGGTGACACGCTGATGTATCTCTCAGAGCAGGTGGAGGCTGGGACACACCGACCTTCTGAATTCAGGGAATGCCATGCAAGGATCTCTTCCTAACTCTGGACTCTGGTTTTGGGTGCAGTGATAGAGTTTAATCTGTTCATGCAATCTACTGTCTATTCAATAATGATTTTTTTTTCAGTCAAGCATCAGAATTTGGAGTTTGGTCTAAAAAATCTTGTGCTCATTATTCTCGGTTTGACAGCAAACCTTTTTGTAAAAGTTTTTTTCCCTTAGTGGTTTATAGGTGTTTCAGCACTAATAGCAAATTAATTGTAAATAAGGAAAAAAAAAAAGTTGGAAAAATACTGTACACTGTTGTGGAAGCTCTTAGTGAATCCCAAACTTCTTTGAGGCTTTGCAAACTTGAAAGGCTTTGAAGATCAGACTGTTACAGGTTTGGAAATATTGTAATTTGTAACTCACCCCTAGAACTTCTCTTTTACAGGGTCTCTAGAGATCCCAGGTGCTATCACTGTTGGAATCCATCTGTATCCAGCTAAAATTGCTGCAAGATTTCAGCTCTAATGAGGATCCTTATTTTTAAACAGCTTTACTCCTTTCTTTTTGGAGTCTTGACTTTTTTTCCTCCCCACTTATCTCTTCCATGAACTTTAGTGACTGTGTGGAATGTGCTGGGTGGTGGATAAAGATAGCATACAAATTAAATAAAGGGGGTGGGAGGAGGGTGAAATCCAGAGATTAGATCTTTTGGAGTCATGTAAATATTTAGTTCCAGTGTTGCAGACACTGCAAACCTAGTTTGAACAGCCTACAGCATTATACCCTACACATTTTGTAATTTGAGCCTTTTCTGAAGGCAATAAATTACAGAAGGAATGCAGTAACTGCTCTTGATATTTGTTTAAAATGTGTCTTCCTTGCTAATTTATTGAGGGTAAAATTCATTCTCCTGCTTCTATTTTTTGGTGATTAGACATATGTATTATATGTGCTGTGTGTAATGAGTTTTTTAACAATTTTAAAACAAAACAACTTGTAAACTACTATTACAGCATCAAAATATACTTCTTGGAAGTGGGAAATACTGAAGACTCCATCCATTCAGCATTACTTAAAGAAGTATAAACTGAACCAAAACCACATTAAAACATACAGAAATAAATAATACAATTTGATTGTAAGAAAGTTGCTTAGTTGGCATGTGATGTATCAACTGTCTGGCTCATCAGATGCAGTAAGACTATGATGATCATGGCATTAGGGATCAGAGGGGGATTTTCTTACCAACTGTGTCTCTGTGTGCACACCCACATACCAGTATTTTGTGTGTGTGTGTTTTGTGTGTGTTTATATGTAACTGTATATAGATACACACAAGGGGGTGTATATATATATATATATATGTATGTATATATACACACAGCTGTGTGTGTGTGTGTGTATGCATGTATGGGTATGTATAACGCCTGCTTTCTTAGCCACTCCGTGAATAAGACTATAGTACACTTTTGCCTTGGAAGGTGTCTATGTGTGTGTAGCATCCATACTTCTTCTTTACACCCCTGTATGTGTAAGTGGGTAGCAGTGGTATGGAAGACAAACTACGTGCACATGTAGTAGATACGTGTATGTAACATATACAAAGATATATGGGAAGACATGATTTAAAATGTCACATTTTAAATTAAAATGTCACAATTTATTTTCCAGGTTCCTTTCCAGGTTCTTTTTCTCCCTTCTTACTTCTTCAGCTGCTCCAATATCTGGAAAGTGGCAACGTTGTCCATGGTGGGAATTTCCCCACAGTAGGATACCTATCAAGGATAGTAGCTAATGCAACACCATTTTCTAATCTCTCTGTCAAATGGTGCAGCTGAAACATAAAACACCCCAGTATTTACAGTCAGGAGGTAGCCCTTGGTATATCTCATAATTTCTCTTCCAGGTTGCTCTAAACCCTGTAAGGTCCAGAACCAACAGAAAATCAAGATTGGTAATTGTCTGTTTTTTCCTATGTGGACTTTCTTCTCTTGTCCATTTTAGCCATCAGTACCTGAGTATGGCAGACTGACTCCTTGTTTGCAGAAAATAAACATCAGAGAAAAAATATTTGACGCTGTCACATCCTACTCTATCACTTCCACCAGCAAGGGCAGCTCTGAATGTTGTCTGCATCTTCTACTATGTACTAATGGTTTCCTCCAGGCTTCATTTATTCAGATAAATCCCTCCCTGGATGTGCCTCCTGAGGACCCATTTCTACTCTTGATAATGTGCCACAAATCAAAAGTACAGTCATGGCCAGGTAAAATGCCTGCAGGGATTACTGATGGTTAGCTAACGTGGTGACCTGAAACCTCCCAGCTGTGCACACAGATAATCTGTCCTCTGAAGGTTTGTTGCCTTGTTTGTGATACCCTGTTCTGGAAAGGAAAGCTCACAGAGGCAGGGGCCATCTTTATTTGCACAAGGGGCTTGGGATATTGCAGCAAGGCAAACAGCCTGCAGCTAAGCTGGTCTGTCGTAAACTGGAGCGTGACTTTGTAGCAGCCTGGGGGGTGCAGACGTGCCATGCCTTGTGTGCCCAGCACAGGGGAATGCAGGACCCAATGGCTGCAGCTCTGCAACCCACAGCCTGGCAGCTCACCCTCACATTAGAGGTTTTACCCGTTCTAAGGTAAGTCCACAGCTGGGCACCAGAGCTCCCTCCACCTGGAAGCCTGTAAAGCCAAGGAACAAAATTTTGTTTTAGGTAATGCAAGTTTCTGCAGGAGCTTTAAATACCTTACCTCTGCCAAGGCTGTCTCATCTGTGGTAATGAAAGGAAGGTGCTAATGTAATCCCCAGGAAAGTTAGGAAAAAAAGAGAGAGAGCAAGAAGGAAACAATCTGGGATGTTTTCAGTTTCAGACAGTGTGAATCATCTACTGTGGAGATCATGGCAGGATATGGTCACACACTAGGTGAGGCTGACTCCGGTCAGCAGAGAAGGAAAGAGCAGGAACAAGTGTAAAAGCTGGGTCTGTAACTGCAAGGATGAAAAGCAGTTAGCAATTAAGAGGTTAAAATGCTAACCTGGCAGTGGGAGGGGGTAATCCCTGCTGTGAACCTGTTTTACAAGTCACCTCTAAAAAAACCTTTCTGAGGGGCAGAGAACAAAAATGAATGTGTAGAAGTTTTCCAGAGCAAGAGCTTGTGAGCCTGGGATAAGAAAGGGAGCTGGAAGAAGTTTGCCACAGCTTTCTTCAGTTGTTGTTTGACTAGGAAATAGGCTGGGAGGTGTGAAGGGTCAGGAGCAGCTCTAGTGCTTCAGGCAGTGCTCCGTGAAGAAGAAATTTTCTTGGCAAACGAAATTAGATTTCAACCAATTAAAAACAAAACCCAAATCCTTCCGGTGCCTTTGCAGGGCTGATTGCCTAGAAAATGGTGGTTGAGGGTTTTTTGTTATGTTCATTTAGGTCTGAACATGACAGGTAACTCTGGCATCTGGGCAGGTGTGGCTAAGGTTACCATGGAGATCCATGATGTCATGCTTGATAGAGCATGTCAAGACAGCTAATCTAACATGTAGATGTTCAAAAAATCCCATAGGCCAGAGCTAAGCTTTATGCAAATAACAAAGTTACTCTGCAAAAGGGCGAAAGAAAACACGGCTGAGATATGGCGTGCGTTGTACCTGGCAGCTTGAAAGGATTATTACAGACTTCATCATAAATTAAAACTTTTGGAACTAAAGAAGAGGATTTCAGACCATCTCTGGCCTCACCTGTGGAATCTCACATTTCGGTAAATAAGCCTCTTTCTGTTTCTGCCCTTGCTGTAAAAAAATGCTTTTGAAATCGTGGAGTTTGCTTCACCACGTTGTTCCTGCTGGCAGCAGGGCTGAGTCAATAAAGCAAGTTTTCTGGCAGGGCATGTTCCCTTTTCTCTTTCAAAAATGAGTTCTTTATTGAATGAACTAAGAATTCGGAATTATTTGAAAAGCATTGTAATGTATCATGTTGATTATATGAATCATGCTGCAAAAATTTCCTAGGTAGTGTTTTGGAGGGGAAACTAAGAATGGAGACACTGTATTTATTTGTAGATTATTGCCAGATGTCTCTCCTTTAACTGTTAAAATAGAACCCTAAAATTACAACAGCATTTATTCCAGGATTTGGTATCTGTTAAAATACTAAAGCTTTTTGTTTTTCACTTGAACTACAGTATCAGTTGGTTAAACTGACTTTGAGTGTGTGTTTTGATATCGTAGGTAACATTTGAACAATTCTTAGTCGACTTTTTTCTTTGGTAAAAGTACATTAGTAGAGGGCAAACACATTTGGAGGTGAAAGTGTAGCAACAGAAAGGCTATTGGGACTTTGGGATTTGAGGTATAAACAAAAGAGGATAGTTTCAGTCCCTCTGGAGAGACAGTAAACGCCCTGTGTTCTTAGTTGCAACCACTTTTGTGCTCACATCAGTCAGGACGGATCAAGTAAACACCAGCAGGTAAGGGATGGCCCCCCGCTGGCACGGCGGGAGATGATAACGGGAAGCAGGGTTAGGGCTACAGAGTTCACTTGGTTCAAATCGCTCAGTGTGGAATGGGAAGGGGTAGGGCTGGGTGGGAAAGGGTGGGGACAGTGCCTGAGCTTAAAAATATGAAAAGAGAGAAATCTTAATGTTCTGCCTAAGACAGCTCAGAGATGTAAACTTGAGAGGAACTTCAGTTCAATGTAGATCCTCAGTAGGATTTAACGAGTGAGGGGGCTGCAGAATGTGGTAATCACATTGTCTAATTCCAGGTGAAAAAACAGGGTGTAAAGGTTTTCTGGTGTTCTGCATTGCTTGATCAGGCAAGGTTAAATAAACTTTTTTTTTGAATGTGCAGTGACTTTTAAAGTGAAAGAATTGAAAGTACTACAAGTGAAGAAATCGCTGATTATTTTTTAGTCGCAATTCTTTGGCTTTTATACCGAGTTATATCTTGAAACTGAGTTATTCATGGGAATTTTTTAGAATTCATATCAATTTAACCTTTCTCCCAAAGTCTGAGTGTTAGTTATTTAGTACTTGCGTATGTACAAATAACAGTGTATCAAATGAACTAGCATATTTTGCATTCATTACACTGTTGCTGGTTGATGCCACGGAATCGGGTGGGGAGAAACTGATTTAGTGTTAATACTGCATGAACTTCTTTGGCCTGTGCAAGTTAGAAAACAGAGTTTAAAAATTACATTCAGTTTTAAAATGTGAAGAATGTGATTTTAATCTGGGTATATGTTGCTGCAGATTTTTCTAGTTGGGAACATCCATTTCACTGAATTACTACTTGGTTCACACACTGCTGTACTTACCGTGTCACCAAAAAATGCCTATTTGTATCTGAGAAGTCAGCATCATAGAGCCAGAACTCGCTGTTGTGTCAGCATAGGCTGTAGGTATTTCTTCAGGGGAAAAGAGAAGTTTCAGAAGTTGTTTGAGGAGGTTTCTCTGAGTTCCTGCCTCCTCTCCACCAATGGGCACTACCTCCCTGCCCGAGGGGGACAGCAGTTCCCCCTCGGCCCTGGGCAGTCGGTGACCCAGCAGAGCTCGCTGAGGAACGGGGGCCCTCCCCAGTGTCCACACGTGGCCCCTGTCTCACGTACCGCTGGTGCAACAATTTATTGCTGTCCAGGGCCGCTCTGAGTTAAGGGCAACTGCTCATGTTTTACACTGTTACAAGCACCTAAGAAAAGCTATGAAAATGAACATATGCAACATGATTACAAGGTTAAATCTCTGCTGGATTCCAAGCCCTTAGCTTTTGTTTATGGAAGGACATGAGATGACATGTCCATTTGTTTTGAGTTGAAACATGCTCTTTAGCCCCCAGATAATGCTGTGATTGCAAGATATTTATAAATAGCTTGATAGATAAATGAACAAAGAGCTGCTTCGTTAGCAAAGCAAAGTGGATTTACTTTGTGTTCACTCAGAGTGAAAATGCTGAGGAAGAAGAATATTCCTAATAGAATGTCTCAGTGGAAAATCTTTCAATTTTACCCTCTAGTTTGTAAAAGTAAGGCAACCTATTAAGGTACATATTAAACTACTAGCCCTAAGGTATTTCTGGGAGTAAATGAAGTTTAACTAGATTGTTAATGCTTGCTGTGATAAATATAAGTTTCTTCATTCAGAGCTATCAGTTAAAAGTAATTTGAAAAGCTGTGTTTTTTGGAAAAAGCAAACAAAACAAAGCTGCAAAAAGGCTAATAAAGCAATTCCTTTTCTTTTTCCTTCCCTCCCCCATGCAAACCACACATTAGTGCAGTTACTTTGCCCCAACAGGATTAGTAACTTTTTTTCTGTGGCAACGCCTCTGCATTTTAAATAGTGTGTGTTGTTTGTAAGTCAGAAATCCCAGGTAGTTATTCGTACTTACCATTGTTCATGTGAATTTTGTACATGTATTTTTGTAATCTAATTTTACAACAAGCAAAAGTATTTTTAGAATGCTTTGTATTCAGCTGACTGAATAAATGCCTGCACTAATCTTGTTTCAGTCCCTATTGTTAAATCCAGTAAAGAATCTAGGACTTCAGTATCCCTTAAAGCATATTTCAGGCAGCTGCCTTCAAGAGTGTTGCCCATGGAAACCTCTCCCAGTTATTGTAGACACCTGAGATTCCTTAGGTTTCAGAAACCTAAGCTTTTCTGGCCCAAAACGTCCCAAGGCATTTATAGGTGTGTTTTTGCACATACTCAGTTTAGCCCTTGTTCTTTCTGGGTTGCCTCTGTTGACAACTGCCAAAAGCTGCACCGAAACAGCCAGCAGGGCCCTGCTTGGGAGATGGGTTCAGTGCAGCACTGGCTCCTTCAGCAGTGGTGGAGAGGGTGCACAGAGGGTGCTTTGCCACTGCTTCCTCTTCCAACTCTACTTTTAAACCAAAGCGCCTCCAGTTGCTTCCTGCCCAGCCCAGGGATGAACAGCGTGGGAGGCATCCTCAGGACACCGTTCTAGATGGGGCTTGTCAGTGATCCCTAAAGCCCAAAATTAATTTCAAGCCCCTTATTAACTTATGAGAGCACAGTAAGTTTGTGACAGAAGTGATAATGAAGGTCTGCAAGCTCTGGTCTGCAGACACTTTAGGCCATGCAGGTTTTGAGCAGGCGTTCCCACTTGGCCATAGTTCTGGAGGTGTGCTGCAGAAGGTGTGAGGAGCACTTGTCTGGCAGATGATCACAGACAGGCAAAAGTGTTGGGTGAGGGCTGCAGGTTGTGCTGGTGGTAGTGCTGAGGTGACAGTGTCACTTCCCTGGCCATTGGTCAAGGCTCCCTTCTATAACCTTTGATTAGCCTCAGTACTGGTGAGTATTTGCTGTGTCCAAAACCCATTTGCCTGCAAATGATCGTGAATATGCTTGGGTTTTTCATGCTGCAGCTGAATAGTCCTGTTGGCTTCTCACTGGGAGCATTTTTGTCCTCTTTGCACATTGTCAGTTGGGATGGGAGCACATATTTGTGTCCGTCATTAGCAAAGTAAATGCACCTCTGGACTATTGCTGCTGCTTTACAGCATTTTTCAGTTGATTTTCTAACAAAGGTAGATTGCACTGAAGTCACCTGATTAACTGGTTTGGTTTAACCATAAGCACTGGGATTGAAATGTCTTTTCTGGGCTCAAATAGGAGAAAAAGAGTAAATAAGACAAGCAAATTGCTTATGAACATATATTCCAATTTCCTTTCTCTTCAAATGAGTTGAGTACACCAGGAAAAATAGTGCTATTGTTAAAACTGTGGCCAGCACCTGTGGCTCTGACAGCTGCCCCTGAGATGTGTGTTTTTAACATTCACCGAGTCATGGTAATTGTGCCAGTTCAGTAAATTCAGAGTATGTTGTATCAAGTTTTGCATCTTGACATAGCAAGTCAGTGCAGGGACTTTTGGTTGGTCAAGATTCTTTTGAAGGGTCCTCTTTTGGTCTTGTGGATTTTTTGTCCTAATTAGTACTTTTTGTGCCACTGCATTTTGTGTGGTCTCTTGTGCAGGGGATTGTAGTGATTCCAGTTTTTCACTAGGAGATTGCTGCCTTAGTAAACACTGAGCAGTGTTACTTGTTTAAGTTTAGGAAAGATTTTCATTGGCTGTTCAATACACTGCCATAGGTGCACTTCACTTAAAAAAAAAGTCTAAAATTCAAAAATAGTTATTAAGAAAAGTAAGAGAGAAGCTATTCTTGTAGGTTATCTTTGGTTATCTTTGGATTATGAAATCCAAAAGAACAATAATATGTTTTTCACCATGAGTCCTGCCTGTTAAGGGCAGTTTCTTAACACCTGTCAGGTGGTAGATGTGGGATAATCGGCCATCACATACGTTCTGATCTTTAGTGGTTACAGATTATTTTGTCCCACATCTTGAGATTTCTCTTCGAAAATTATCTTCTTGCTAGTTGTAAGACTGGATGTTCCTGATACATACACGAATGTCCAGTTCTGTTTTGTATTGCTGAATTCTTGACTATGTTAATGTCTCATGACTGAAAATTCCAGAGCTCAATTAAGTTTTAAGACTATTTCAGCTTCTAAGGGGTTTACATTTCTTACACATACCTTTAATAAACTAGCTTCATGCTCTTGCAATTATTTCATTCAAAAGAGAAAAACTAGTTGTACTTCAATTTCATTTGAAGCTAAGTATTTCTTCAGTCTGGAGGGAGATGTCTGTCTTTCAAGAAAGGAGGAAGGCAGCAAGAGGAAAATTTAAAAAGTGGAAAAACAGAGTTAAAAGCGGGTTTTCTTAAATTTGAAAAAAGTTGATTCTGATTTTAAATCCTACACAATATATTAATTTCAGATACACTTCCTGCCAGATGAACAAGCAGAGACTTTTCCAATTTGCACCTACATCGTGGGTATGTGGGTGTCTAAAGTCTGGAAACAGACCTGCTGTCAATGTTTATGTATGAGTTTTGGGCTTTCTTCCACTGTGCTTTGAAAGCATAATTTTAGCTGCATTTATTAATTTGTAGCCCTATTTTTAGTAACACAAAATACGATACATCAGATTGTTGTAATTAGTAACAAACTACTCACAGAAGAAACAAATATTTGACTTTGATTAGAATAAGTAAAAAGAAATGTCACTTATTTCCTATTGGCTGAACAAATAAACCACTGCACGACATTGGTTGGTTGATTTAAATGAGAGTAAATATTGTTTGGAAGGAGCATTATTTTTTAGGATAATGTAAAAAAATAATTTAAAACTACACATGTAACAGAAGTGCTTCCATTTAAAATGTGTACCCAAAAAATTAGAACACTTATGAAATTTCTTGTAGATCTCAACAAACTGTTTATTTTCTTTTCCCCTTTTTTTAATAGAGAAATGATAATTTGAGCAAATTCTTTATCTACTTGTATTTCTGTCTATTATATATTTCCCTAAAAGTCTTTAAAGAAAAACCCACTCCAAAATCTCACAGATATTTTGTTCCAATTTCACTCTTTCATTATGGGTATCACTTTCATTATGGGTTCTTTATTTTTTTAACAAAAGCTATTTAATATTAAAAATTTTTAATAGCTTTGCATTAAACTGACAGCATTATGTCAACATCTACTACCCAGGGATGTGGGAGAGCCTCTGTATTCTTCTGTTGTTAGAAGGGGATCACCACAGTAATGCAAGTACCGTGATTAGTCAGTAACTACTGCAGCATTTTGGGGTTTTCTAGAGGATCTCTATTGTTCCCATTTGTTTTCAGCTACTAATCCAAGACGCCATCTTTTTGGCCAATGCGGAGTCCAGCACTGGGAATACAGGCAGGATGGTGCCTTCTGCCAGCCTCCTGCATGCTCCTGTGTGGGTGAATGGGGCAGAGGAGGGTTTCTGCACTACCGAGACCTGTGTTTTACCAGAGGCAATTCATATGGTGTCTGTCACTGGGGAATTTAAATGAAAACATGATAGAAACAGCATCAAACCTTTTTGGAAGTCAGTGGAGAACCTCTCCCTTCAGAACATCGCAGAAGGGCGGGATGGGGTGGAGCAAGGAGGCACAGATCACAAAATGTTTTTCTTGGCCCTCGTGGCGCTGGTATTGATGTCAATAAAATGTTCCTGCTGACCAGGGTACAGTTGGCTCAAACCCCCAGCAGACTGTCTGACCGACGTGCTCTTCCTCTGATATCAGATGCAAGCATTTAATTTCTGGCTCCTGTGTACTTCCCTTCCATTTTATTTTTACCAAGTGTTTTCCACACCGGACGTTGCAGCCGGCGGCTCCCCGCGCAGGCACCTGCTGCTGCCGCCGCTCCCGGCACGCCGGGCTCGCAGCTCCCTCGCACCCGGCAGCTGCCGGGCACTGCTGCACGGGCTCCCGGCCACAGCGTCCTAATCCCGGCCTGAGCAACTGGCTTAATCCCATTCTGAGCCTGGAACCCTACAGCAAGTGGAGTCAGGTTTCTTCTTGAGGCCACTGAATAGCTTTCAGTAATGCAGGACCACTGCAGAGGTCATGTATGATATTTGGCTGTTACTGTAGCTTAGTTCAAGATACTTCACCACAGCATTAACTATTTGTATTACTTTGATTACTCTTTTATGTCTTCTTACTGTGCATGTTTTGCCCTCTTCCTTCATTGCTAACTTGTGACATCCTTGGTCCTGGGTATTAATCCTGACACAAAAGGGTAGTTTCCAGCCCGTGTGCAAATGTATTTGCTCAATCCCCACCCGTGTGCGAGCATGCAACCATGAGAAACCAGTATTTTTTATATCTGACTCATTCTTACACCCGGATGTGTAATGAAGTTGCACATCAGATGAGGCTCTGCTGCATGTGCACACCTGTGGAAGAGCTGCACCAGGAGGAAGAGGGACCTGTGCTGCTCCTGCTTCTGCCCTTCCATGCTGGTGACAGTCTGCCACCAGGGGAATGGCTTTTGGGGAGGAGGCAACCCCTTGTGCTCCTGTGGCACAACCGAGAAGAAAAAGGAACCTCTCAGCTCTTTGCTGCTCCTCTGGTGATTCTCCTGCAAGCCAGGTACAGCTGTGATAAAGAGCCAGGGCTTTCTTCGGTGTAAGAGAGTGGAAGCTTTTGGATAGGCTGTTATATTCAAAACATTGCTGCCTGTAAGAAGGAATGTCCTTAAGTGTTCATTATTATTATCCTATTGTCCATTCTTGTTTCTAGGTTGATTTTGAGAGGTGCAAAAAGCTTTATGTTACTGCAGTAGTTATCAGATGTTTTTAAGAGGGAGACTGACAGTCTACAGAAGAAAGGCTTCTCTTGAACCACATTAAAATACAATTTGATTTTATCTCATGGTTTCAAAATTTGTTAAAAAATTGCTGTTCAAAAACCAAGATGCTTTCTTCTCTAATTATAGAGACTGTTTACATGCAAGGTTTAATCTTTTTACTGGAAATCGTCCAGGACTCTGGACTTTGTGGGCCTCTTCTGAATTGAAGGGTTAGAAAACAGACTTCTACTCTGAAGATACTTGAATAGTGAAGATTAGTGAGCTACTTTTTTTCTCATGTCTTCTCTAGCTTCTGCTGTAATATTTTGGGTTTGACATATCTTTTTTCCTCTTGTTGTGACAGCAGGTATTGGTTTGTTTTAAAGAAAACATGAACTCCCAAGTTCAGTCTTGTTTCTGCATGACTTAAACCTGTCTCAGAGACATTATTTTGCCAAGAATAGTTCCACTTATAGTATGTTAGACAGATTTCTTTGTTACTGTGGTATATAGACAAAGCTGGCTTGGAATTTAAGGAAACTTTTCTGAGTTTGTAAAAGGAGAACTAAGGAAATGAAGGGAAAAAAAAGCTCACAATTACTCAAAGAGGTGCTTGTGAGATGCTTCTCATATAGGGTTGGGGGGGTTTTAATGTACTTTTGTGGATTTCTCACAATACCTATTCTTGATGCATTGTCAGAGAAAAGGGCTGAGGGTTTTTGTGATTTATCACAGCAGTGTGATTTTAGATGTAGGAACTGGGGCAAATAATTCTGAACTGACACCAAAGAGATTTTTTGCTTAAGGTGATCACTCTCTGTGATGACTGCAAGGAGATGCATAAACTTCTAGATTAGATTGAGTAGCTGTGTAGCCTTTTAAACACACCAGACTAAAACTAATGTGGGGTAAAACCTACAGATGTATTGAATCGCCTGGCAAAACAAGGGCAGTTTAGATAACCATTCAGTAGCTTATTGTGGTAAGATAAACATGGAATTCTAGGTATTTTCCACAATAAAAGAACTTGCTCGGTCTTTTGATCCGTGCTTTCTGCTGCCACTTGTCAAACTTCCCTGGATACTGCCAAAATGTCTGTGCTTTTGTCATTGTCCTTCTCTCTCTCTCTTTTTTTTTTTTTAATTTTAGGAACACACTTAGATTTTGAGAGCGGAATAGCTTTTCTAACTCAACTTCTTCTGCAAAAGCAGTCAGACAAAAGTTATCAAGCCTTTCAAGTGAGATTTGTCTAGCCACTACTGCTTTGTTTTTCAGCTTATCTTCCCTGTGGTTTGAAAACTTTCATATATGTCTGGGTTCTGTGATCTTTCAGAAGTCTTTTAAAATGCAGTCATAATTTCAAAATGTTCATTCTGCCTTCAGATACTTTCAGTGGAGACAAGGGTGATAATCTGGTTTTACTTACCTCAGTATATGGCAGGGAACTATGTTTGGAAACCTAATCTCACATACTGTTTGACTGCTCATTTAACCAGAACAGCCAGCCTGATTTCATATTGCTGTCTCTGCCAACCCACAAAATCACCTACATTTGTTCACCCAAATTCAGCAAAGAAGCTGAGTCTGGCAGTGTTCTGTTGCAACAGTCTGGTTTAAGGAATTATATCTGAAACCCAGGAGGGAGGGAAAGTTGAATAAGAGTTATAAGGGGAAGAAAAGCCTGGATGATTGAGAATGTTTTGCTTTGAGTCCATTCTAGATGTGTTGGATGTTGCACTGAAGAGCAATATCATTAAAATCCTTTTGAAAACTAATGACTGGCACCAACTGCAAGGTTAACAGCATATTGTGGTATCGTGCTCAATAAAAGCACATAGTTTATCTTTTACATGACTAGACTGCCTTGGTTCACAAATGAAGGGAGAATTTCCAGTTTCCTTGTTTGTAACAGACAGGTAAGCAGTCATAATCATGGCTCTGCTATTTGATCACTTGAAAGTTCAGGCACCAAGAACCATTGAAAGAACAAATTTGCCCAGACTCATAGCCCATGTGATCTCTCTTATCTCTCCTGTCACTTTGTTTTCATCTAAGAAGAGGATCAACCCGTTGTTTCTCATTTAAGCCCCTGCTTCAGACAACATTAGGCATGATGCTCAAATATCCCCCATGGAAGTGAAGCTGGTTGTCAGCAAAGTAAAAAGGCACCGTTTTTCCCCACTGCCTTTCCTAAAGGCTCCATGTAAATATACAGGCAGTTGGTTTTTAATAACCAAGCTCTTCCTGTTGGAAGGTCTCAGTAAGTAGGAATATACAAACATCAAACTGACTTCGCTGTCCCAGGTGGGTGTTTGAGTTAACTGCTGTTCATTGAAGATGATTTCAAAAGCATCTGATTAAAATGTTAATACAAGTGCTGTTTTTCAACAGTATTTTTTTTTTGATAATATGATTGCAGTTTGCTTCTGTAAGTCCAGTGTACTGATCAAAAGAAAAGTGATGCTGAGATCTGGAGACATTGTGGGAGTTGTACTTCTTTTCCTCAGCCTAATCCAAAAAGACACAACCAAAACAAGTTAATAATTCATCATATTGGAAAATTTCTTAAATAAATACTGCACTGTGAGCTCTGTTTGACTTGAAGGAGAACAGCTACTATACTTCCACTTAAAAGAGAGGGAGATACTCCTTCTTATCAGCAGAGCTATTTCTTTCTTGACAGTTTGTACTGGTCAGAAAGGATAAGGGATAGGATCACAGGCCACATAACAAGGCCTTTTGCCCCCTTTTTCATGATTGGTAGGCTGAGAGTCAACAGGACAAAATCTTTATTTATTTCTCTGACACACTGCCTTGCTACTTCACATGAAAGCAGTGCAGTCTTAATCTAAGGGGGTTTGTACAATTTGAGTTAATCCAGCCATTAAGAAGCTCATTGTCTAAAGATTTGCAGATACTATTTCACAGGCCAAAAAGCTTCTGAGAGTTTGTTCAGCCACTGCATTAGATAAACAATATTAGAGCAAACCATGATGCCGTTGTTTTGCTCTTTTTTCTTTTGCAGGGTTTTTTTTTTTGTCTTCCCTCTTATATTACAGGTTGCCACAAATCATTTGTAGAGTACAGTGACCTTTAAGAAAGACTAGTAGTGGTAAGTGCTTAGGGATCATTGTCTTGATAGCTGGAAGGAGATTACTGTAGCAGGAAATTATCTGAATGATGAAAGATAAAAAAAATACAGATTCCTCCCAACCTCAGCCCCAGAGCAGCCAGAGGTTTTTTAGCCTCCAGTTGGACTGGACTACTGGAACGGGTCATCTGGCATGGTTTTAGGCCTGGTCAGTGATACCAGCATAGTTTCTACACCACCTCCTTGAAAAGTGAAATCAAGAATATAATTTATCTGCAGACATAGGCAGGGGAAGGTTCATAATCTGGATTTTGCCCTCCAGAAGTTTCAAGGAAAATTATCAGGGTACCATGAGAATTGCAGGCCCTTGGGACTAGCACAGGGAGTAGGTGACGTTTAACATTTGAAGAAATCCATGGATTGCTTCCAAGTTTGGTAATAAAGTGCACTCACCTGGTTTGCCAACTTGAGTTTGGTACTCAGTCTTATTTTATATTCTTTGTAGATTTGTGGTGAAATGAGTTCATTTGGGAAGAGGTAAATATACCTAGAAGTTAAGATTTTTCTTGTAGAAGAATGTTAAATGTCATCTCTTGAAACAGTTCTTGGAAATATATTGACAGGCACCTTTTATAGAAATGTTTCTTTTTATTGGGATCTGGACTTCGGTGAAGAAATTCATTCTGCTTAAGCTGCCAGCAACGGCAATACAATCTTTTGCCATAGGAGTATGACATATTGTCCTGGTAGGTACACAGTATCTTGTTACAAAACCAGAGTGTATCCAGCCTCAGAGAGCATATTTTAATATGACAGTATCTTTTGTTTTCTCAATACTTCATCATTAAAATAGACAAAGAAGTTTGGCAAGCAATTCTGTAAAGATGTGAAGAGTGACAAGTGAGAGAACGGTGATTTTACATAGAAAATTACAAATAAAACAGGCGAGGACAGACTTTAGTCAGATGTGTAAACATATCCTTTGGGCCAAGAGATAAAGCCAGAGGTAATGAACTGTCAGACCCAAGTAACCACCTTAGGAAATGTGCACAGTGTTTGTGCACAGACAAGTGTGTGCTCTGCTCACAGTTCCTGCTGTGAGTCTGCTGTGGTGGTGCAGAAACCTGCAGCAGCCTGCAGAGTCACTTTTTAGGGCTAAAGAGTAGAACCAATTAATGATTATGAGCATGGCGTAAATACATGGTGTATGTAAGTGTATAATATACTGCAATACTATGTGGGTAAAACTTTTCACAGGTTAAGACTTTAAAAGAAGATACTGAGTTGGCATTGAAAGAACCAGCAGTGGCATTACAAACCCACAAGATCAGATGACTTTGAAAAGTTTTGCCTTAGCTTTTGAAAACTGCAATGGAGAATGGAGTAACTGCACTTAGGCAAATGTGTGATTGTGTGTCATAGTAGTGCCTAAGTTGAAAAGGACCTCTAGGTAGCATCTGAACTGCTGTGATAAGCAGAGGTTTAGATTAGGTTATCCACACCCATCAAGCTGAGTCTTGAATGTTGCCAGTGAAGGAGTTTCCACCACTTCTTCAGATGGAATTTCCAGGAACAAGGTAAACTGTACCCTGGAAAATGGTAAGTCTGGAAGGGATGTCAGGAGCTTTTGATGTTTCTGATTTCACAAGAGTTCCTAGTGTGATGCTATCATAAAAGGAGAAGGAGTTATTTTCCAGGAAGACAGTGATTAGGACTCAAAGATAGCCTTACCTCTGGATGTGCACTGTGACAGGAATGCCTGCTGTAGTTTCAGAGGCAGTACTGTTGAAGGGAGTTGAACCATGGGAGACATTGCAGAAGGACACCCAAAAGGTTTGAGATCTCATCAAATTACTTCTCTCTCAGAATCGTGATTTTTTATCCATTGACTCAATCAAAATAGAGATACTCCTTGATTAAGAAATGTTATTCTCTGGAAGCAGGAGAAAATATACTGAGTTTATATTGGCTTTTTAGAACAGCAATAAAAATCATAACAGAAACTAAAGGTTATAGCTCGAGAGCTGGGAAGATTCAGATCAGGAGTAATGCAGAATATTTTTCATATAGAAATGATTCATTATTCTGACAAATTATCAAGGGAAGCAAGAGGTTCTTCATCTCTCTAAATCCTTGAACTATGACAGGTTGCTTTTCTAGCTGGTATGCTTTAGTCAAACAAAAGTTACTGATGAATAGGGGTGATTGGCAGAGACTTACTGGCTGCTCCTTGGCCTTGGTTATGCAACTGAGGCTCTTGGCTATTCATGCAATTTTAATGTTTCAAGTGCTGCTCATATGGAACCGAGTTTGACCCAGCTGCTTTTGAATACAGGACTGCAATAAAAATGAGCTGTTTTGGAAAAAAAAAAAAAGCTGTAGTATTTAAAAAATTAGGTTGCTTGAAAATTTAAGATTAAAAACAAGAGTGGTAAGCAAAATATTACAAGAGTCAGAGTGAATAAAATTAAGGTAGATTTAGGCTAAATGGTATTTGCTATTTACAATTAGAATATTAATGCATGTATTATTGTTATCCTAGCCAGGATACCAATATACAACTATCATAAACAAGCACAAGAAAGGCTTGTGTGATCGCCACCACAAAAATTTCCCAGCCTTAGATGCCCTTAATTCAGAGGAGATTTTTTTACCAAAACTTTGAATTTCACCTCAGTTATTCCTTGGGGAAATTCTTGCTTACAGCAGTAAAAATTTTGGCAATGTTAGAGATCTCAGGATTGGTCCACCCTGAAATTGATATTTTGTAAGGTACCACCAAAGTTCCCCATTGCTTCTTCATTGTTGTCACCTACAGGTGATGGATCTGGCTACAGTAAATTTTTCTGAATGTGGACAAGACTACAGTACACCTTGAAGCAATCAAGAAATAACCCACCAGCAAAATATTCTGGGGCATGGTGGGGTGAGGAGAAGACAAGAAAATCTCCCTTCACTGAAACAAGGTTCCACAATGGATAGAAGTGTACCTGGAATTGGAACTTTGCACCATTTGACAATTACTTGTGGGCACAGCAGAATGAGGAATGGGACTCTGTCAGAGGGAAAGTGGTGACAGAAATCAGAATGAGTTTTCCAAGGGAGAACAAGAACAAAGTGAACAAAACAGAATGAGAAATTTCTGTTAGGACTCATGTCAGAAACAAGGAAAGGACAAGTGCTATGTTAAACTAATATAGGAAATCTCTAAGCAGAAAGTATTTCTTGATATGCTCTTGTAATCATAGCAGTATGTAAAAAAATGAGAGAAAGAAATGTATTGCACATGGAGTGTAATAGGCCAGAGGCCTAACATGGATCTGTCAGAAAAGGACACACAGGTTTAGAAGGGGTTAAGTGGATGGCTGTGTGCCTAAGATGATTGCAGCAGGAGTGGAGCATTTTGAACCCAGGGACTGAGGTGACTGAGTGCTGCACAAAGCTGCTGGTGCTGAGCAGTTTTGTAGCTGGGAAGGCTTCCCTGAGTGATGTACAGGAGGTCTGTATGTCTGTGCTTGGGGAATTCAGGCTGCAGTGTGGTTGTGTGTAGCCCAGCTGAAGGTAGGTGTGGGGTTCTGAGAGGGAACCTCATTACTGTCTGTAAGGATCTGAAGGGAGGATGCCAAGGAGATGGATCCAGTCTCTTCTCAGTGGTGCAAACAACAGGACAAGAGACAACAGGCAGAAGCTGATGGACAGGAAGCTCCACCTGAATATGAGGAAGAAATTCCTTACTGTGCGGGAGACCAATACCTAGAGCAGATTTCCCAGAGATGTTGTGGAGTCTCCTTTAATGGAGATACTCCAGAACTGCCTGAACACAATCCTGTGCCGTGTGCTCCAGGATGGCCCTTGAGCAGGGAGGTTACACTAGATGACCACTGAGGCCTCTTCCAACCTGACCCACTTAGTGATCTTCATTCCCCTGTGTGGATAGTTTGGGGTTTGGCCTAATGCTCCAGAGACCATCTGAACTGTATCTACTTTAAAATGCATGTACACAAGAATATATAATTTCTTTATTGAAACCATCAGCAAAAATTAAAGTTTTTGTGATTTACAATTTCCAATCAAGTGAGGGATAAATTGGTAGTACTGTCAGTTGTAAAGTAGCTAATCTAGCTCTGCTTTCTTTCTTTAGTGCCTCTTTCCTTCTTTCTTCATAGATCTTGCTTCTGTTTTGAGAAAACCAGATTTTTAATAAAAATTGATAATAGCCTAAGTTTAAAAAAAAGCTGCCTCTATCCAGTTTATACTTTGTATAGTCTAGACAGTCTGCATTTTTAAATATCCTGCTAATGCATTAAGCTGTAGCAAGCTTGACAGTAATAAAGAGAAGAATTAATTTTTCCTCCTGCTGCAGTGGTGGGCCTTCCAGGTTTGTGTGGGTGACCCCCAGAGGTTTGCAGTATCACTGTCAGCTGCATTGGCTCAGCAAAATAAGCAGACAAATTCATCTCTGGGGTCTCTTGGTGTTTAAATGCAGAGGAGGGGAATTTGTAAAAAAGAAATGCAGTTGCCAAGAATTCAGAACAATGTTTTTCTGGGATTTTTCCTTGAAATTTCAGTCTGAATGAAGCAAATAAATCTCAATTTTGTAACAGTCTCAGCAGGTACCTTTTTGAACTTTAATTTGCTTTATTTATTTTTGTTTTTTAAAAAAGGCTCTTTGTTTTAGTGGTATTTCCTAATTTTGGGAGTAGAATTTCTGAAATCCTGTGGAGAAATTTTGTCTCAGCCAAAAGGAGACTGAAATGCTTTGAATGTTCATATTTTCATGAGGAGTACCTAATTTAGTACATAGACTGTGAAAATTTGGATCAGTTTCAGATGAAAAGTCGGCCACATTTATGCAGATGAGTCAAGAACTAAGTCTGTGAGCATGGGAATTCATTCATTAACACGGTAAATGCTTTGTTAAACTGAGTCTCTTAAGCTCTGCTTCCAAAACATTATTCCTCAAGCCCCTGTAAAAAGAAGCACCTTTGAACTGAAATTTTCAAAAGGATGAAAGTTATACTTTGTTTCCCAGATAATTGTGATCTAAAACATTTCTTCATACTGAGAGTATATTAAACTCTCTATAACATTCATTTCAACCAGTAGTTCCTCTCTTTTAAAATAAATGAATATTATATAAAACAGAAGTCTAGTGTACATGTCACTTTCAATTCTCCATCTGTCATGAAATAAATAATTTAAAGGAAAAAAAAGCATCCAGAGTATGTGCTAATGAGTCAAGTGTACAGTTGCTTTTATTAGAGTTCTTGGTGGGGCTGAGTATTATTTTGCACAGACTTTTTGAGCTTCGCTGACAGCTACAACACACCTGTAGGGTGTGGGTGGTGGAGTCAAGCAATTAATTACTCAGAAAAACAATACCGAAATGCACCCTGACATATGTTATGCAGTACTGGGTTACTGTCTGTACAGTCCTGAGTTTGGGTCATGTTCTCTACAAAGTCTCCAGGCTGTGTACAGAGGTTTGTGGCTGATGAGAAAAGTGCTTCCAGTATTTCTTCCTGCTTTACCTGGGTTGTCACCATTTCTGCCTGTAGTTCTCAAGCCGTGGATTGCTAGTGCCATATAAGCACTGGGAATAACACTAAGCTTATGGAAAAGCTTTAAAATTACATGTTACCCAGCAAGAGAGAGAGGGACTCGGTTTGTAAATCTCCTTGAAAAGCACACTGGAGTGCAAAAGTGTTTTTCCTCCATCCCCTTGACTGTAGTGCTGCTACAAACCCAGCACAATGTTCACTAATGATCCTCTCTGCAAATACCCGCCCTGCGCTTTGTTCCACCACTTGGTGAAGCCTCAGCTTTGTCATCTCAGGAGGCTTCTGACCATTTCTTCATGGTCTGAAGGGATCAGCATTGTCTGTGGTGTACCCTTTCCTTCCAGGACCTGTGCTTGGCTTGCATGGCTCCCTCCTGCCAGAGAGCACTGAAGTGAGGCCAGCTACCAAATATTTGTCTGAAATGTGTGCGCGTTGTATATTTGAATTAACACAATCTCATATTTGTATATAAATGGTACTTTTAAGCTATTTCCTTCAAAAAATACCAAAAGACTCCTTCGTCCCTCGCTGTGGTGAGGCGGGGGAGCCTGTGGAGGGGAGGGATGGCTGCAAAAGCACAAATGAGTCTGGGGAAATGTCAGGGACAGCCTGTGGACCTGTGCCATCAGCCAAGTGTGTCCGGGCAGCAGTGACCTTCAGCGTCCCTCAGCCATCTCCTGCCAGTGGCCAGGGTCAGTGGAATCACCACATGACCTTTCCCATGGGAAAGCTTTCTCCCACAGCATATTTGTGGAAGTCTCTTGTATTCAGGCTTGGTGAGGGGGGAGTTTGGCCCTCTGTTTATGCTAAGGAGCAGATTGGTGATTGCTGCCAGTGAAGCATTTTGCACAGCATAAAGCTGTTTGGATAATGAGACGCTAAGATGAGGACATAAGAGTTCATACCACTTTAAAAGTCCATGTAATTCTTTTAAATACTGGAAATACTACTTGAAGGAATGTCTCTGTGCTGTTGTGTCGCAAGAGTGAAACAATAGCACATTTTACTTGAGACCTTGAAAATATTTTCCTCTTTCTAATAAGACTGATACAACTTTCCCACCACTTGCATTGAAAGCTGGCAAGATGCTGAGGAGCAGTTAGAGTTTTACTGTTTAAGTTAACTTGTGCAATCATGTTTGTACCTGGATGGAGAGACATTATTTACTCATGTGCATAAGGAAATTTCAGCTGTGGGAAACAAGTCTTAGAATGTGTTTATTTCTTTTTTTTGCTGAAAGTTGAGGAAACTCATAATCCTAATTTAAACGAACATTAAAATTTCACTCAGTATCTTAAAAAAAAAAAGCAAAAACATGTTCCACTACACCTACAAATGGTAGAGAATTTGAGAGAAATTAGTATTATGAGATGGGATACTGGTTTATAATGAAGGCAGATATTGTTTTAGGAAAACAAACACAAAAAATCCACTTTCTGCCTTGGTTTGCAGTCATGAATATCCAAAATTTAAGGCTTTAAGTTGTATGAATCACAGAGAATTTGACACTGGCACCCAAGGATTTTAAAAGCATTTTACATCCCTTGAAAGTGGTGACCAGCTTTCTATTCAGTTTTAATATGTAGGGAGAGTAGCATCTATTACAGATACTATTTTAAGTTTTGTGAAGTTAACTAGAACTCATTCAGCTGATGAGCCAGGGCATGAAGGTTTTCTCTGAAAATTAAAAGGAGAAATAGAAAAAAATCTTACTCAGGTAGAACTGAGCCAAAGGGGTCTATTCAGTGAGTGCAACAGGGATGCATTTAGATAGGAAAAAGGATGGCCAGCTGCTAGCTTCAAACACTTCTTGGCTCCAGGAAAGACAAGTGTTAGTCTTAGCTCTTCATCCAAGATCAGTAGGTAACTGAAAGTGCGTGCAGCAGTGTTTGTGCAGTGAGTTAAGGGGCAGTGGCCGAGGAGCCTTCCCAGCATTCCAAAGCATTGCAGGTGGATTTGAACTCATTCCTCTGACCATGCAGATGAGCCATAAGCTCTGACAAGACAGCAGGAATTTCTCTGGTGAAAGGAAATTGCCAGGTGGTTTAAAGCCAGTATGTCCAACTCTACCCAATTTCCCTGTGCCAGTACTGTAGGATGAGGCAGAGGGGTCATGAGGACACCAGTGCTATCACTGTCTGGTGGTCTGTGGCTGCTGGCAGCTTCTGGGGACAGCAGGGCCTTGGAAAGGCCATGGGCTATTCACAAAGAGAGGTCAAGAGTTTATTACAGGAGCACAGAGGGAATTACCTCCTCACCTGGCTCCCTACATTCAGCTAGATTTGTGATACATGTAGAATTAGTCAGGATAATTTTAATAGTATCTAAAAAGCTCAGATACTGGTTCACTAAGGCAGAGTAGTTATATTTGATAGGCAACTGAATAACATGGGATGAGAACAGTGTAAGAACCTCGGAATTACAGCTCTGAAAATATCCTTCAGGATTTCTACTGAAAGCAGAGAAAAAGAAAAAAACCAGGGTGATTTTGCTTTTTTATTAAAAAACAGCAAACAAAACAGATGGAAGACATCTCCGACTTGTATCTTCCTAATGTGAAGCACCAAAGGGTATTTTTTCTGTTTTTCATTTCGAACATGGGGGTGGAGACAGATTAATGGGTTTTGGTTTAGCCTCCAGTTCTTAAATGTCTTGCACTTGAAAACAGTGTTTTTCTCCTCCTTTGTACCAGATGTTGCACTCTGGAGAATAATTTCTTATTGTTTTCCAAGTTCAGTGAACTGCCTTGTATTTTAATGACGCTGGTTAGGAAATGTACCAGTTCATAACCAGTGATGTACCTAAGGCTGTTTATAGACTTCAGTATGGGATCCATCACAACTGAAATGGCTTAGGAAGATGAAACTTGATCCTTTTGGACAGCTGTGTACTTACACTGAGGAGAGACAATCAAACGAGGAAGGATGACACTGATTTTTTTACATGATGAGATGTTTGGGAGTTTGCAGTTATTTAAACAATTCTTCAGGATTTACAGGATCAGAATGATTCTCCCAGGTAGCAGGGCAGCTCTCAGTAAGTTCAGATCATTGATGACATGCATAAGCTGTGTATGTTAAGGTAATTTAGATAATATTTGTGAGCATATTTTTTGCTTTTATAGGAATGGCTTAGTGAAATATGAACAATTTCCTGGTGGATTTCTTTTGTTTTCTCTTTGTGGACAGGGTGTAGCACTAGGCATTTCTCTGAAGTTCTCAGTTCCATTGCCAAGTATCATTTCCAGCAAACTAACTGTGAGAGTTCATTTACTATTGCTCACTCCATTACACTTTTTCCTTTGTTTTGCAGCATGTTTCTCTGCTTGCTTCTTTTGCTTTCTTTTATGCACCCGTTAAGCCCTGAACGAGCTGCTTGAATAAGTTTTTTCCTTGAGATTTTCTTCCTTTAAATCCCTCTTGCCAACTGACACATTCCTCTGTGAGATCTGTGCCTACCATGGCATCTTAGTGGACTAACACGTGCAGCTGCATGGCTGCTTAGCACAAGCAATCTCGCTAATTAATAGAGGCTCCCCTTAGGGAGTGGAATCTCAGTTCAGTGCTCACCCTGAAGGAGCTGTCTAAAATGGATCAGATGACATGTGTCTTAAAAATGCCCACTGATTTTTAAAGGTGATAAGCTTACACTTAAAACACACCCTGTGGGAATCCACAGTGTAGGTGTCCTGTATTAGTGTTAGGGAAGATCAGTGTTTGAGTAGTTTTGTCTTCTAAAAAATTGTAATTAGTGCATTGCCATCTTTTACTTTTTTTTCTTAAAGTTCAAGGTCTGTGAGGAAGGAGCCATCTAACTTCTTGTTTGCACAGTGCTTAATAAATAGTGAATGCTGTCATGATGTTGGCTAATTAAAGGCATTACAATTTTCAGAGCTTAGGGTCAAGGCTGAGAAAACCACGTTAAGGGGGAACATAGAGCATGCAAAACTCAGTTCAAAATTCAGAATTCTTACTGCAGATCCTGCTCTGTTTCGTGAATAATATTGAGATACCTAAGGATTTTTAGATAATTTTTTTAAAACAGCTTCCTCAATCAGGTTACAAAGAGAAAGCATAAAGCACTTTATGGTGCATTTCCTTTACATAGTGACACCATTGTGGGAGTAGTGAAAAAACCAGTAGAAGGAAGAAACAAAATACAGTTGGTATAGTTCAAATACGAGGATATATAAAATATCACATAGGGCATAGGATCAAATACTAGCTGGGAAGGATGCCAGAAAGACTTATGTTTTCAGTTCAGAAGTGCTTCTAGTTACATGTCTTTTTTTTTTTAATTAAAGTACTTGTTTTTTCTCCTATGGCCTTTCCTTCAAAGGAAACATCATGTTGATGTTTATTAGTAAACAGCTGCTTGCAATGAAAGACCATTACTTTAAAGCCATTGTGGTTTCTAATGTTGACTGGGGGCTGGTTGTGCTTCTGTTTGTCCTAATATAAACCAGATAAGACTACGTTAAGTATTCTTAAACTGGGCAGTTAACTCACATAAAACCTACATAAAGACCAGATAACAACCGTGATTATTCATAGAACTTTTGAGCCTTAGAAATCCTTGAAGTAAAATAAATCATTAAAGTGTACCTAAAGCGCACCCTCATGTGAAAGCTTTTATTATTTATAATAACTATCTATTCATTATCTACCTGTGTGTGTGTGTGTGTGTGTGTGTGTGTGTGAAAATAATGTTTATTACAAACATGTTTATTCAGCTCTCCAATGAGGTGGGTGCTTGAGAGCACTGTGAAGTAAGATGTTTGATATTTAGATATCAGAACTGCTGGTGTTCTCAGTTGGTATCTTGTTTGTTCAAAGTATTTGAAAGTTGGGATTTACTGGAGATTGGAATCTAAAAGATTGAATTCCTTAAAAAATCTATATATAAAAATACAGTTCAAATCTATAAGATACAAATTCATTAAGTTGCTGTTACAGAGTAACCACTCCCTTGTCAAAAATTTGAGGTGAGGTACTTGTGTTTGAGTACCTGATATAAGTTGGTCTTTAAAATGGGATGGTTTTGTCCAGTGCAGAGTTGGAAGAGGCTTGACATCTGGGAGCTTAACATTTTCTACAATCTTGAAGCTTGCTAAATGGTTAAAAGATGCTAAACTACAGCAGGACTTACGTTGGTGATCTGAGGGTATTCTCACAGCTTTGAATAATCAGGAAAATATTATGTCTAGGATGTGGTAAATATAACTTAGCACAAATATGTCACTATAGCTTCACTTGATTTGCTTTATTGAGACACAAGGGGACAGTCAGTGGCTGTAATAATCCAAAAGACTGAGCTTCTGTGAACACCAGAGTTAGACTGTAGATGATTTATTTTGGAAATGTTTTGGTATTCTGAAGTGAAAAAAAATTGTGGGTTTTTCCTTATGCTCACAGAAGTTGAGTAGTCGTCCAGGTGTCTCCTACAACAAAATGGTGTAACAGAACAGGGGACAAGGTTTGTAGGAGAGCAATGATCTAAATTAGGGAGCGGCTCCAGGGACAATTCAGCACAGTAAGAGGTTAGATGACTGAATGAGATGTGATTGAGGGAAGGAAGGTCAGGAAGTTACAGAGCTTCAGATTTCTGGGGACTGGGAGAGAGTTCTGGAGCAGCATCACTGTTTACATTACTGTTCTTAATCAATTCCTGAGTACCTCCTGAGCTGGGGGTGTAAACAGGCTACTGGAGTAGCTGGACACTTGGTCTAGTCCTTCTTATTCCTGAAATAATCTCTAGGCCACAGTAACCCCTGGGTGACAAGGAAGAAGTGCAACATAACACCAGGAGAAGAACCAGGTTTGGGGAAGAAAGTGACAACTTTGCCGTTTGAGTCCCCTGCCACAAGCACTGAGCCCGGAAAGTCTCTAGCTCTCCAGACCTCACCAGGCTGCCTTTCTCCAGTTGCTCCCCAATATCCTGCTTCAAATAGTTTCCCTTCTTCCTAGAAAATTGTTTTCTTGTCAGTCATTCCTCCTTCACCACACTATTGTTTGAACTATTTCTTGAGGGTGATTTGACCTTCTCCTTCCCTGACCTGGATATGTAGTTTTCCAGGCTTTTGCAGTAGCTGCTCTGCAGTACAAATAAAGGCCTTTTGCATGCAGCCCCCTTGCTTTGTTCCAGGTATAAAAGTCAAAGGATTGGGAGGCAGGAGTGTAGTGTTGAAAATTTTCCATCCACATCCGTCCTTGTGTCGAACTAAGTTAAACATGTCACCTGCTTGGTGACATTCAGCTTATATCATCTTACATATGACCTTTGACTTTGTCCTGCTAAATTGAGCTTGAACTTGTGAAACTTTAATGTCAGAAGGCTAGAGCAGGTCAGAACAGCACAAGAACGTAAGTTACAGTTTGCCATATTATTAAATTTGAGCTTTACTAAACATAGTACAAATTGCCTTTAAAGAAACACTATTGACTTAGAATTTGCACTTTGTCTTGGAAAAGTTGTGCATATGATACATGAAGTCATTAGACAGAATATGTAGGGAAAGTTTTCCTTTGTATTTCATCTTATTTATCCTCTTGCTCACATGTTATACCTTTGGTTCATACTTCGTCTTTTTGGATGGTTGATTGATTTGTATTGTGTTTTTTTCAGAGGAAAACATAACTGCAAATCCACAGCAGTAATAGGTAACCCAATAGTCATAAACCACTTTTCCTTAGTTGACATCTCTTGAAAGAGAAGGTGTCCTGATACTGATTTATAAAGGGGGCTGTATTTATTATAAATTCAATTTAGAGTAAGTTAATATTACTTAAAAGGATATTTTTAATACTAATAGGATTTGATGGTCTGACTTCTATTTCTTCCCTAAGAATGCATACATGTGCAACAGAAAACATTTTGTAATATATTTATCTAAGTATTCTTGTCTGTTCAGTAAGATTGCTATCCAAGGTATGTGTACATTTGGATACTTATTTATGGGGATAAAGATCTTCCTTCTAGGACATCCTATTTGTGTCTCTCTGCTGTTTTTTAGCACTTGTCACTGTGTATTGATTTGATTACAAAACATCATCAAAACCCAAATTAACTGGGTAAAGAATTTAGTTGTGACCTATGATCTCTTTCTTTCTATAGACTTACTCAGAACTAAATCTTCCTCCGACATTGGTTGATAAGGGCAGCATGAGGACTTTAAATCCTTAGAATTTATTTTAGCTGAAGAGCAGAAAGAATAAATTTGTGTTTCATAGCCTGCTTACTCATTAATAACTTTGACTGAGATATATTTGTAAGCCTGGAAAACAAGGCAGAGGACTGTGTCTGAGCTGCTTTGGAGGTTTTGTGGCCACGTGCCTTTCTGGTTCCCTTTCTTGGAGGTTTTGTGGCCAGTGGGAAGTAAGTAGGGGTATTGGGTCATAGTGATTAAGAATACTGTCTCAAACCTTTTAAAAGATAAAAATATGTAGCATTAACAGTAGTATGGTATATAGCTTAGTTTAGTTAGATTTTCCTTTTTTTGGTAATGTAATGTAAATACAACCCGAAGTGGACAGTTTCCACCTGTGTTTAAGGTACATGCAAAGTCGATTCTTGGTGTGGGCCTCACTTTCTTCTAATTCCAACTTGAAAACAGACTTGCTGCATTTTTTTGCCACCATGAGGCTCTTTTAGTTAATACTTTCTAAGTCCAGAGCTTCTTTTTTCTTGAGATTGCCTCAGAAGAAATGTCAACCAAAGAAGACTGGCAAGATTTATAGATGAGGTGCAGTAAGATGTGAGGGAGAAAGAGAAGCACTCATTAGCTTACAAAAATAAAAAAAAATCCATTGCAATTCCAGGTCTTAGAACTCTTGTTGAAGCTCTTGTGAATGTCACCATTTGAGTGCACTGTTCATGCCTGCATACATCATCTTATTTCCAGCACTGTTTGATCACCAACACTAAAGCTCCAATCTCACCCCTGGGACAAGCAGCATCCTCCTGGCTATCTTTTATTAGATTAACAGAAGGAAGACTTACTACTCATGTCCCCAGTGAGGCAGAGGTATTTCGTATTTCTAGAAGAACAGAACAAAGGAAGCACATTCCTCTACTTTTTGCAAGACCTTCTGGGGCCTTGTGGATCTGAAGCTTCCTCCTCGGACTGCAGCCTTTACCTGTGTGGCCTGGCTGACTGACCATCACATCAACACACCTCTTCCACGACATAAAGCTTTAGCCCAGAAGTAAGGGCTAAGCTAGATAAAGTTTTGCAAATTCAGTGGCATGGAGTGAGGAGTGTTTCGGACAGAAAGGTAGGCTCAGAGAGAAGGAATGGGAAGACATCCAGGTTTAAAACTGCTTTCTTCCTCCTGTCTGAGAAGAAAAGTGTTCTGCTGGTTTTGGCTCAGTCATCCTGAAGAGTTCCTTTGAGAGAAGGAAAGGACAGGGACAGGTGGCCTTGCTTGAGTTCTTGCTCCTCAGTAAGAGAGCAAAGCTCCAACCAGTCCCTCAGGCATGTAATATTGCTGGAGGAGCTGGTCTCTGGGGAACAAGTCTTGGGGAAAAAAAAGCGTAAGAAAGAAATGTAGTAAATGATACATTAAATTGTATAGAGATGGGGTTAAAAACATTTTTTTACTTATTTTTTAACATACATTATTCATGGAAAAGTCTTTGTAACAGAGAAAATAGGTAGAGGATGCAGCTTAGACTGGAATACTTCACTGCAAAAAGGGAAATTCCTCCTTTGTGTAGTAGGAAATGCCATATATGCACATTCCCTGTGAGTTGTAACCATTGTACATAGCAAATACAAACCCAGACTTTTGCAGGAAAACATGAGCCTTCAAATAGAAACTGGGGTTAAAACAAATTAAATGTAATCCTTTTCCTGGCTGCACTGTGTGGGTCATTGGCTAGTTCCTCAGGCAGCTCCCAAAGGCATTTTGTCTTTGTCCTTGTGCCTCTGAGCATTTGCAGGGTGAAACTGTACCATGTCCTGTGGCTTTGCTGGCTTTTCAGTTTGCAAGGGGTAAATACGGAGTCAGATGATTTGGAGTAAGATGATTTGATAAAAAAAGAGAGGCTTGGACACACTTCTGCATATTGCTGGGATCCAGGGTGAAGCAAGTAAACCTCTGTTACCTGCTGCTGTTGGAAACAGAAAGGCAATAACTGCAGGGTGGATATAAAATGCAAGTCAGAAACTGAATTACACATCTGTATTGTCTCACTGGCTGCCCTTGGTGGAGTGCTGAGCTGTGGTTATGAAACCGTGCCCTGCATTTACTCATGTCACATTTGATTTGCAAACCTGTGTGCCAGAGTGGCAGGTCAGTGCCTCGTGCTCCGGCTGGGAACACCCTCATTCCCTCTTCACTGCAGCTGCTGAGAACCTTGCCAGAGCATGCCTTTGTCTGAGAAAGGATGCAGACACGGAAGTGACAATATGTGGAGCAGAAGCACAGTGGGGATGACTTAATACAGAGGGCAGCCAAGCTCTGTCACTCAGCCCTGTGACAGGGAACTCTGCATTTCCCTGTCTTCAAGAAATTTAATCTGGTGGAAGTGCCTGTACATGACACTTCTGAACTTGCTGGTCCTGTTCTCCTGTTTGTCTGCATGTCTCAGTCTGGCATAGATATTCTTTGATATTTCTCTTTAAAAGAGAAAATTTGGTGTCTCTAAGTGTTGGTAAAGAAAGATAGTATTGCTGAGTGAGAAGCAAGCATCTTGTCACTTTGGTAGAAATGCTCCAGTGCTAATGCAGACCTGAGGGAAGGTGCTTTCACTTGCCACAAAGGTGAAAGTGCCTGGAAGGGTTTGGAACTTGATCTCTCTCTCTCACACACAGATACAATGTTCAAGATATGCTCTCCTGCCCCTGGTGTTTAGATTTTAAGGTCTACTCTTCTAGAGCCATGTTTGAGATAGTTGAGCTGTGTAGCAGTTAAGTGCACTATGTCCCTGAGATACTAACAGGAAGTTTGGGAGGATGCTAGGTGGAGAAAACAAGGTCGCTTCCTCTTCTGGAGTTCTTATTCACTAAAAGATCACAGGATTGTCTCAAATTTGTTTTACTCATCAGAGACCATGTGGAAAGGAAAGGAAGAGGAATATCAGAACACTGACAGTGTTAGAGGGAAGTAGAAGGTTCTTATTCATGGTGTTCTTCAGAAATTGAAGTGCAATATAAATTTTAACACCTTAGCTTAAGTCTACAAATAAATCTCAAGAGAAAAAAACACACCATCACTTACCAATGATCTTGGAAGCAGGTAGAATGAAAGAGGGGATTCTGCCTTCAAGCCAAGAAAGTTCTCAAACATATTAGCATCTGATGGCCACTCAGAAGGTTGCCCACTGTGACTTAGATTACTCCACACTAGTTAAAAATACACCTCACCTATGTGCCCTGGGGCCATTTCATTCAGATCTCGCCAGAGTGTCCTCTTCAACCAAATTTTAGAAGCTGACTCCCAAGAACCTGTCTACCAAGTGGCCTGTAATCCTGTAAAACACTTTTAAAAACTGCAGAGTCAAAGACCAGGCAGTTTGTGGAGGTCCTGAGGGAGCAGAGCAGCAGTGAAGGCAGGACCTGGGGCTGCTCCAGAGCCCAGGGCAGCACTGCAGTGTCACAGAGATGGTTTCATGGGACCATCACCTCAAGGGGCACAGAGAGTCCTTTCCATCTTCTTTTCCTGTAGCTGTCTCGTTGCAGGGACCGCACTGTGTGAGAGCGGGACCCAGAGTAAACCCGGGTTTTCTCACCAGGGCCAGTGCCATGGCAAGGAGGGGGCCATTTGGTCAGCCCTGTCATGGCCCTTTCAGATCTTACAGAAAAGCTTGTAATTACATTTGGGTTGGATTTAAATAACACATGAAAAGCCAAATCTATGATCATGCATTTAAATACAGTAACTACTCTGCTTTTCTGGTTTAGTGAGGATTGTGTGAATCAAAAATACCTTACTCATCTGCAAAAAGGCTTAGTCCCAGCAAATCATGACTTTAATTACAGGAAATAATCAAAAACTACTTTATATGCAATTAAAGACACTTTCTTTTGGAGATATTTTTGTAATTGGTATTTTTTCCCAAAACCAATTATCTAAAATATTATACTTTTTCATGCCTGCAGCGCAACTTTGTCTTGCATATAAATTGATTTTTAAAAATTAAGCTTTCTTTATGTGTAATTGAAACTTGAGACTATTTTACCTTTATGTAGTTAATTGATTAATAGGTCAGATAACACCTGCTGGTTGGCAGTAGCAGCTAACAGTTTTGGCTATAGTTTAGATACTTGTATTAATTTTGAATGGAAATTGACACAATTACAATGGTATTTTTGAAAATGTCAGTTTTATGGGGGTTTTTTTATGTTAATGTCTAATCAGCCTGTGATCAAATGCTGAAACTGTTTGAAACAGAAAATACTTTTCACACTGAAATTTAATGTAGTGCTCGTCCAGAGCTCATTAATTTCATGGGAAGCCCAATATTGGATTTGGACTGTGGTCATAATTTTACCCAGCTATTGAAACAGAATGACAATATTCAAATTCAGACTGAACAGTGGTGTGGCCCAGATCTTTCACAAACAGCTGCAAACAATCAGTGGAGAATTTCATGGCAGTGGTAGACTTGAAGGCCAGGGAAAATGTGTCCTGAAGGATATGTGCCCCTGTAGTAATTGCAGCCCAGGATGTGGGAAGAAGAGGAAGGTAGGTATTTTGTCTTTTTGTGCTCAAAGTGACAGTTCAGGGAAGATCCTTAACCTGTAATGAATATCTATGAGTCAGAAACAGAAATGTGATAATCCAGCAAAAGCAGTTCTGCCTGTGTGCCCTCATGGCCTTCCCAGGTGAGCTGTCCTGGTAAATACGGGACTGGTTGAGAGGATAGGGCTGTATGATGGGAAAACCATCAGCGTTCTAGAGGCTGCCTTGTCAGCCTTCTGCCTCAAAACCCAGTCTGCCTGTGACGTGAACCTCACAGGACCACGTTGCCCTACCAGCTGGTGACACCAGCCAAGTGCCGGTGTGGGCACACAGCAGGGCAGGAGTTCACACACCTCCAGGAGTACTGCACATTGTTTTCCTCAGTCCTGATCTGAAATGTGATCTGGGGAATTTGCAGAATTAAGCTGTCAAAACTATGCAGAATTAATTATAGGCTGGATTTGGCATAAAAGCTTAGATACAGTGTTTTGCCTCAGCATCTGTATTTGCTGTTGGAAACGCTTCAGCCCATACATCTGTGCAGATAATGGCAATAGGGGAAATCACTAATGAAATATAGTTTTGCAGGTGGGTTTCTCTTTCTCAACTTTATTCCAGCCATTTATCCAATAAGTATAAATAGGTAATTTCCATTAATTTTTACAGCAGCAAGGATAATTTAGTGTAAAGTTACATGTTATGTCTGTATTGGTCTAGCAATCCACTAGCCTTTTTTTTCTCTTTTCCCACACACTAGTTAAAGACTCACAGAAAAAGGACAAAATTAATGTGCTGTTGGGAAACGAGAAGACAAATTGTTTCACCTTATGCACAGAGAGGAAGATGGGGATATGAGGTGGGGATGGGGGCAGGAAAACTGAGGATTTGGCCCCCCCTTCTAGCTATGCTGAGCTGTTAGATCAGATGAGCCATAAATAATGTATCTTCAGCCTTAGATTAGTTCTGGATGTAATCCTTCCTTTTTGCCCTTCCCAAGGAATCACTGCTGAAGCTCTTTCACTAATAGCAAAAATATTTATTCAGACATGAGATAACCATTTGTTTCACTTGTTCCTCCAGAGACACATGAGTAGATCCCATTTAAGTAAATGAGTGTTCTGCAGACCTAATTAGAGACAGTCCATGGTCTTGTGCCAAAATGCTACATCATGAACTAAAATTCATGGAAACCTAATACAGAGTCACCATTTATTTGCTATATTTAAATCAGACTTTAAACATTAAACGAAAGCCAATACACCCAATAAAAGCTTGTAATCCAGACTGTAATAAATCTCATGCTGGTATCCTAGTACAGATGAGGTGAAATTGTAACTGCATTGATGTTAATGTCATAGTATGTCTTGACTTCAATAGATTTTTTTGGTAATGTTTTTAAGGGTCTTAATTTACTAGCAAAGTAAGTAATTTAGGGTTTCCCGTTCCCCCCTCCCAGTCACTGACATTGTGATCAGCTCCTGGGACAATACTAACATGTACTCAGCTGGATTTCTCTGCAGCATCAGCTGCCTCCTTTTCTTTCATCTGCCCCCAAAGCCACTTCCCTGTTTTCACTGCCCTGCGTGCAGCCCATGGGCTCGGCAGGTGCACTGGTGTGTTCAGCTTTTAGACTCGTTTCCTGGGAGGAGAAAGCTCACATGGCTGGGTGTGTATCTTTTTGTCTGCAAAACGGTCTTCAATGATTTTATTTAAGTTTGAAAGGAGAATAGCTATCCTAAAGGTCACTGGGCAGAGGAGGTAATCCCAACTGCACGCCCTACACTGCCCCAAGCTGCCCTGGGATGGGAGCAGAGGCAGCACTGGCGGCAGCTGACTGCCTGTGGCACAGACATTGCTGCAGACCAGCTGCAGCAGGGGCTGTCCGTCCTCAGCAGGATGGTGGAGGGAGCACAGGTGGGTCTTACTCTGTCGTGCTGGGTAGATGGAGAAGGGTCAGGGGACAAAGGACATGAATGAAAGGCAAAACAAGTTTCAGAGTTGTGTCCATTGCAGAACTCTTTTTTTTTCCCCCTGAACAGTTTGAGATCATGTGACTTGAACCCCTTCCACTGAATGGTGGGAACACAATGATCTTTGCCAAAGTGTCTGATTATGTTTATTTAAGAGGTGTCTAGTGGTAGAAAATCAGTAACAAAAATCAATTTGCAGATTTCTCTGTGCTTTGCAAAAGGCATGCAAGTTTCGCTTGCACTAGTTGGAAGCAAGTGAAAATAGTTCATAAGTTAAGAAATATTTCTTAGTGTACAGTGATAAAAAACTTATTTCTTGAAGAAAATCAATTTATATTATTACATTATCACATTACCATACATAAATGGGAACTAATTTTATGTCCTTGGAGATATAAAACAATTTGGAAACCTGCATGAATGCTTTTGTGCTCAGTTATGGTCATTAAATTGATGTGTAGTATCTAGTGTTGTGTTGATTTAGCTGTAGCTTAAAGCTGGGGCTTATGAGCTGGGAAAAAGGTAAGGTGTTTGTCCTGTCTGTACCTTTTATTCCATGTGTAGCCATATTTTTACTGCCTTCAAAAGTACTTGTGGATGTGCAAGAGGCACAAGATTGGCTACTAATGTGCTGGCTACTCCATTTTATAGTTCTGAAGGGTTTAGCAACTCCTTTATACAGACTTTTTCATTCATTCTACATTTTCTTCCTGGTCTTACCTAAAGATTTCATTTTGCAGGCCCCTGTACATGAGTTTATCTTTAAAGGCTCCAGTATTATAGTACTATAAATGTTAGATGAGTTTCTTGAAGTTAAGGACTTCAAGAGTTTCTGCAAAGTTACGGAGAGACAGGGAGACATTGAGCTGCCATCTGAATAAAAAATACCTTCATATTCAGTGGATGTGAGAAATGAAATGTTCCTTAGAAGGTTGCAGACAGGTTTCATGCACTGGGGACTGATCTATGAGCACTTCTTCTCTGCTAGATTAGAACATAAATATGTTTATTCTTATATGTCACAGTACAAGGGCAGTGCACTGGAAAGCAGACACCGGGCTGACCAGCAGGTTAAAGGAATGAGGAGGAAATTCATAGTTGTTCTGGTTTTTTTAAACTATGCTTATGATTCTAGTGTGTCTGAAATTAGGGTAGAAAAGAAGGATGCACTGAGAGTATTCAGAAATTAGATTACAGTGGTATGTTACCGCTGAAAAGAAGAATTCAGTTATAAAGTTTACTTGCTTATTATTTATTTTCTTTTCTATAAGGAAGACTTTTATTTCTGTTTGGTGGGTAGGATTCATCCGTAGCTCAGTTTGCTTACACCATCCCACCCCTCTGATCTGTGTGTTTCAGAAGAGTCCTGTGTGCAATTGCTCCCAAGAGAAGGCTTTGTTGCCTGTAAGCAGCAGTTGAGAGAGTCCTTTAGTGCTTACATGGTGACTCCTCTAGAGAACAGCTCCTGCCTCTAAGGTCTTCCTTCCTGTTCGTTATTTAATACCTATTTTATTTTGGGAACAAAAAAAAAACCCTAAAGAGAAATGGGCACTGTTCACATCAACTGTTTCTGCCCTGCAGATATGAAGGGAATAGTTTTCTTTCCACAGGAAGAGTTGCCAGGAGCCTTTTAGCCAATTACCACAGCAGTTTGTGGACCACAGCAATAGAGGGATTACTTTGCCTTCCGTAGTGAACATTAACCACTGCTGTGCTAAACAAATGAGTCTTTTATATTTTATCTACTTTGGTATTTTAAGGAAATGAGAAGTCTTGAAATGACAAAACCCTGGTAATAATGAGGTTAGTTATCACCACATGGTTATTATCAAGAGAATTTTCTTTTTATACTAGTGTGTGTTAAGGAAGAGGCATGCACCTTGTTTGCCTTGGAAGTAAAATCATTCAAGTTTACTCTTGTCAGGTTTTGGAGAAGAATAAAACATTGTTACTGTTTGTGAAAGAAATGCCCTGGTGGAGCCTGGCCCACAAGTTGTCTTCCTGGAAGCCACACGCGATGGCAGCTCATGTCTTGTTCAAGGTTTTTCTGACTCCACCTTCGTCCGTTGTCAGGTTCAGCTGCTGGCAGTCAGTTCTGCATTCGTTATCTCCAGTAAAGTTACCTTATTTGCAATTAATCAAACAGTGTAAAAAAAAGTTGAACTTGTGTGTTTTTTGAGCAGCATAGACATTACCTGTAAGGTAGGAATTCTTTTGGCAGTGAACTGCAGCACTTCTGTAGAAGCTGGTAAGCCTGGAAGTGTAGCATCCACTACATCCCTGAGGTAAGGTTGTTTTAAAAGTGTCCCTGTTCATGTCCTGATGTCCTTCATGCTGTACTGGGAGTCAACTGACCATAAAGGGAAGCTCATGTAAATACAGTTGACTGAAAATATACCATATACTTAAATTTTATATTATAACATTAAATTAGTAAATCACAATTCACTGTGACTTCTGGATTAATCTTGTTTTCATGTAAAACCCCGCAATCACATTTTGTGCGTCAGTCAGTCAGTGTTCACTAGAAACAGCCAGATGCACAAGGACCTTTGCAGTAGTGCTGTGCTTGGAGTCATTAGCGCAAGCACAAAGCCGTATGTTTGAAGACTCTTGCAACTTCTTTCTTGAGCTTCAAGCATGAAACTACATTTCTGTCCAGTTCAACTGAGGAGCAGACCAAGAAGAGCCTGGCTTACACTGTTGTGTGCACCTGAAGTGTAGTGTTACATTACTAATTTATGGTGTCAGCATACTGCAGAAATAATCAGTGTATAAATTAACATATGAACTTTCCCGAATTGCATGTGGTGAGCTTTAGTTTAAGCATAGTTAACAACATGGATAAGGTGGCAAAACCTATTTACATTTGTATGTACATTTGTCCCTGTCTACTTTTAAGGTAGGTGCTCTCAGATGGTTGTGGATGCCATGTACAAAGCTTTTGAGTAGTACAGAACTTGTATAAGCACATCAGTGTGCCCAGCAGCCTTTACAACAAGCAGGAAGAACCTAACTGAGCATAAGAAACTTCACCTCTGATAAGGGATTGTTTGAAAAGTTTTTTTCAGAGAAGAAAAGACAATTTCATTAGAAGCTTGTGCCACTTTAAAGCCTAGAAGAGTAACACATTTGGATTCTAAAGCTAATTGGAAAGATGATTTTAGTAACTCTATGAGTGTCAAGAACAAAGGCACTGAAAATCTGATAAAAAAGGAGTGCAAATAACTTTATAAAGCTACAAAAGCTGTATAAAAGTAGACCAGATACTGAATAGCTGGATATTCTACCATAATGGATCAGAAAGAACTACAGAGGTAGAAACTCTGAAATTCTTCCAGACATGTGAAGTAATGCCTTGCATTATTATGTGGGCAAGGCTGTTTTTCTTGGCCATAATGTAGGAAGACTTTTTGTGTTATCATCAACTGATTAGAACTGGAATAACAAATCTTTGATATAATCATCATAATCTGTTCCTGTTGGGGAGGGACAGAAGGGAAAAAAAGCTTACTGTAAAATAGTTTAAACGCGTTGCATGAAAAAAATACGGATAATTCATTTGCTTAGAATAGCTTATCATTTAGATGAACTTTTTTTGTTGAGTGGTTCATAATCATGGAGTTTGCTTTAAGTGTTCCTAACTTGATCACACTGCAAAAGTGAGCTCTGTGTATGGTGCTGCTTAGGATCTTGTGTCTTCTTTGAGTTCCATACTGAAATGGAGTAATTGAACATGTCAGACTGTCCCATAAAACAAAAATGAGAAAAGTAAAATTGATTGCAATGTGTTCTCCATATTGCATACTTCCCTTAAGAAATTACTCTTAATAGGCCTTTGGAAGACACTGTAACTGTGTGACATATCCTTATATGTACATATGCATATATATATAGATCTTATGTCCATTCATAAATTATTTTTACATCTGTTAATAAGTATCAGAACTTGTCTTCATCTTGCCCTGTGATTGTGAGTGTTCTTTGAAGGCGTGTCTGTGAGGGTGTCAAGTAGTAACACCTTAGTGAAACTGCAGGCAGTCATGTCAGGTGGTGTTTGTTAGTTCTCAGTTTAGGAATCTGAAAAGTGGAGCATCTTTATATAGGGCAGTGGGTAAGATGGCGATTTTGCAGGAGACAACTTTTGCCTTGTCTGGGTATACACTGAGAAGAAGGTAGCTTTCTACTGTGTGGGGATAAAAGAAATGAAAATTTGTGTGCAGAAGGAATGTGAGAGGTGCATGTATTCTCGGATGCAATATATGAAATATCACACATAACAGTCTTCTGTTTCCTTTGGTTTTTTTTCTTTTTTTTTTCATGAAGGAAAAGTGAAAACCATTACATGAATTAGAAGCTTTTCATTTATTTTATAATCCGTATATCCCTCTGCCCAAACAGACTCAAATTCCTCAGTTTTCCAATAGCTTGCAGTTTCTTACTGATGTCCCCCACTTGTGTCCATTTTTTCCTAGTTGCCCCTAAACACAAAATCTGCATTCTGATTCAGTGGTCCTTTCAATAACTAAAAGAAAAAAAGTTAATACCTGGGGGAATGAAAAGGCTTGTTGAAACTTCTTGTAAGTGACTGACAATATAACACAGTCATTAGAAAGACATCCAGTGAATTTGTCTTTAGATGAGCTTCTTAATGCATGAAGATTTTGTGGGGCCAGTGGTGTGGGGTCGTTCCATAATTACCTTATTTTACTTGGTTTTGGTCCACTGTGTTCCAGGTTCAGAAGCATTTCCTTGGTTCTACTGTGAATGATAGTGCTTCATTATGACATTTGTACCGACAGTTCTGGGAGAGGTGCTGAAAGGCCCTAGGCTACATCATCATTTTCAAACTCCCACATGCTTCTCCCCATTTTTATTAGGATCTCCTCAAAGGCAGTTACACACCCTCTTTCAAAATGTTGTTTATAACTCGGGTCTGTCAGGTTGCCTGTACAGCACTCACGAGTGACTGGGCAACCGGAATGCTAATTGCTACCTTCCTGAACCAACCATAATGGCATGTCGTTTTCTTCTGGCAACCTTTTTGTGTATTAACATTTTGTCTCTGACCATACATTTTAATTATTGTGGCTTTGGAGTAGATTTTGCTGCCCGCTTCAAGCTTTTCAATGCCTGTGTACAGCACTGTGCACAATGAGACTTAATCCCCAGCTGGGGACCGTCTCTAACAATGCAGTACAAATACATTATATTTCAACTTTTTTTGTTTGATTTTGGCCTCATTTAAAAGGGGTTTTGTTGTTATATCTCAATTCCTTTTTGCCATACTAATTTTACAGTGATTTTCTGACTATTTAAAGCAGATTCGGGGGAAACACTTTTAGTGTTTTGCAAATCATCTGCTGCAAAACATAAGAAACAAATTCCTGTATATATGGATCGGGGGTTGATTTTTAGCGTGTCTCTATACACAGTACATGCTAATGTACTTGAAAGGTAAGATGAGTGACTTGCTACAAATCTTTAGCTTTGCAAATCACTGGATTGAAGAGCTGGAGTCTGCTTGTTTGCTTTCTCATGTAGAAGTGGTACCTGTCATTACTGTGTGTTATGTTTTTAAAAAAGCAGGGAGGAGAACATTTTTGCTACTGTGTATGCCTCACAGAGCAGGAAAAGTAAGACATCATTTAAAGTGGCTATTGTGCAGAAGGTTTCTGGAATGTTTGGCATTCCATGTTTAACTCTGGCATTTTGTCATTAAAAACTGGAACAGAGCACAGGCTCTCAAATACGCAGTCAGGCCTCCTGAGCTCCTGTAAAAATAAGCTGGCAAACAAACCCGTCTAAAAAAATGCTGATGCTGGAGAAGATATACGGTCATCATTTCGTTATGCTACTTTTCTCAGCAAGTCTCATCTATTTCCAAAAGTAACAGAGAGAGATGATTACCAGAAAAGCAAAAGTCATGATGAGGTGAAATCCTGGCCCTGCTGAGACAGAGAACAACTTTATCCCTGGGCCAACCTTCAAGCCATGAAGTGTCCCAGTACTCTGGCCAGGTCACTGGTTTCAATGGCCATTAACGTGCCTCTTAGTCAAAGCAGTTGTTTCTTCCCCCTACTGCTCTTATGATCTTCATTGTTTAGCAGTGTAAATGGGGCTTATGATTGTTAGTTTGGGCTTTTAATGACACTGTAGCCATTTAAAATGCCCCCCTGGAGCCTCCCAGTGGCTGAGTGCACCGGGGAGGCAAGAAGAGGATTCTGGCATTGGGAGCATTTGGGTTTTGGGCTGCTGTTGATGACCTGGGCAGTGAGGGTGGTGACCGTGCCGTAGTCCTGCTGTCTGGGCTTCTTCTGCTTACTGGTACTGTTATTTTTCCTAGCAATTTTTCTCAGGATGGGAATTTATAATTAAATTATATGTTTTTAACTCACGTATTTTTTCATTCAAAATCTGTATATGTACTTGCAACATTCTCTTAATTATCCTGTGCTCTTTCCTTCAAAAGGAAATACATGTGTTTAATATGTACCGTGTGGGGTGCTTGTGTAAGATAGTTGAAGGAGTAATTACAGGAGTAATAACAGCCTAGAAAAGTATAGTGTCAGAATATTTGGTCATTTAATTCATAAATTACAGTTCTAGTTTAAAAAAAAAAAGTATTTTTAGGTTAGACTCTTCAAAGTCTATGTATCATCTGCTAATAATGACAGTAGAACTTTCCTGAATACAAATAAAAGGTGAGGATAAAGAAACTTTTTTCAAAACAAACATTTTGGCAGTGCTGAAAATGGTAACTCTAATGACGTTTCAGAAATTGCAGTATCTTTCCTGTCATACCACACTGGCACATGGGAGGCTTAAATAAGAAAAATACTGACATGACAATCAAAATAATTTGGTAGAGAGGGAGTCCTTGAAGAGACCATGCGTGCCAGAGCAGAGCTACTTTCCAAATACTCGAGTGTGATAGTGATCAAGTAGGTTCAGAAGAAAGCAGGTTTGTATGAGACTATATATTCTGTTTTCTGTTTGCAAATGAAACACTTTTGTACTGCCCTCCCAGTTCTCTGGCCAGCTCTACTGGGCACCTGTTGCTGCCTTGGAAGGAGCCCATGGGTGCCTGGCAGACTAAATGTGTTGAATGGAGGTAGGACCTGAAAAATAGTCTTCTTTCGTCGTTCAGAGAGTAGTACTTGTTAAACTGCACAGCTTTAAATAAGGAGGAGACAGTACTTCTGATCATCTGTAGTGTCAATCAGTCTTATCTTTTTCTTTGTGCTGCTTAATTACTGGGGAAATATTTAACTATAAGCAGCTTACATGTTTCTGAAACAACTCTCTGATCACATATTGTTTTGCCTCTTCAGCTTTGGAAAATCTAGAAGGAAAATACTATTATTTGGTCTCTAACCAGTAATGTGTTTTAATGGAGTGGAGATGAACAGCATCGGTGATTTGCGGCTTCTTTCTTGTTTAATTCAGTAGCTCTTGTGTCCCACGGGACTGAACAGCACAGTTTGTATGTGGTCTCTACTGCTCATAGAAGCAGCTCCAGGAACTTTTTTTAAACTTGTATCTTTTATAAGGTCCTTGAGCCTGGCTATCTATAGCTCACCAGAGAACAGCATGTCCTGTGTGCTGCACACTGCTCATCACGTCTTGGAATTGTTCTGGGTGTGCATAAGCCACTCATCTGGGTGAGATGAAATACAGACGAAATACAAAAACGTTTCTAACATTTTGACTTCCTTTATCCTCTCTGTAGGAGCTCAGCAGGCAGGATGTACACTGATTTGGAAATTTTCTGCATTGAGTTCCTAGAACAGCTGAGTCAGCTCCAGGGTTTCTCATGGCTGTGTTTTCAGTTGTCTGTTTCATAGATGGTGATAGGACTGTGGACTGCCAGTGATGATAAAAACAAATATAGATTTGTAGCAATTAGACATGGATGGATCTGGAGCTAAACTGTACTGTTGTTGTCAGGATTACAAGAGCTGGGTTGTTTGGAGATTTAATGTTCTCATTGTGGCTATTGTAGGGCAAAACTGAAAGCTCATAAAACTGAAGGCAGGTCATATCAACAGACCAATTACAGACAGTGTGTATCATGGATACAAATGTTTGTGAGCTATATTGCTTACACAGTAATCATTATTTTTGACCTTTCAGCATGAACTCTGTTGATTCTTCATCAGTTTTTCATGCAGGATAGTCTTTTAGAGAAAATGCTATCAGACATGACTTCATATAGTCCATGACTTTAGTTGGATTTCTGCACTCCTGATTAAAATCAACTTGGTTTTACTGGAGTGATGTAGGGGACAGAACAGGCCAACTTTTCCTTCCTGTGGTTTTCACAGTGTAGGTCATCTGAAAAGATGAAAATCATTTTCCCAAAAAATAATACTTCTCTTACTAAATTGGAACTTGAGTGAATGATTATTGTGTGCAGTTGTGTGGAATTTGCTTTAATTGTGCATTTGCAGATGGCATTGTCTTCTCTGCCAGGAGATAGGAGAAGGTCTAAGGACTTTATCTGTTAATGACAGAGCCACTGGAACAGCAGCAAGGTAGCTCAGTTTGCAACCACAACACTGTTAAAACACAGAAAACTTTAAACAACTTCATTCAAAGCAAACTTCTGTCTCCTCAATGCCCAACTGATTTCTAATAAGACCAAGCTTTAGCTCTTCTTTTGATCTGTTTGCACTGAGGCTTGTTTGCATGATGCAGATGCAGAGGAAATACCTGCTTTGCTTCAGTTTGACATTTCCATTAAGATTACTTGTAGTATAATCTTGCTTCACAAAAACAGATTCAAACCTATTCAGGGCCTTATCTTGTGGCAGAAAGCTGCAGAGCCCAACTGGTGAGGAGGATTCTTAGTTGCTGTGAATTGAAGAGAAAATGCGTAGAGTCAGAGCTTTTGTTACATACTTTTTTGATGTGTCACTAGTTCTCACTGAAACTAAATTCAGGCAGAAAGTTGGTGCCCTGATACCGGTTGAGAAGGTTGATATGGGCCCACATGTAAATCATAATCACAGCAAAACCCAAATACTGGCCAACTGACAGCTGACCCAGCATCCTTCTTTATGGCATTTTTTCTCTCTATGCTCAGTGGAATATGCAACTCTCATGTTGCTGTTGGCTACCTTTAAACAGCATTAAATGATATTCTTGGAAAACAAAAATCATGTATGGACTTTCATAAATTTCTTGCTAAACACCTTCGTTAAACTGTTGCAAGCCCCTATATCCTGTACCTTTTCCATTATGGTTTTCTTTTTTTTTTTTAATAGCATGGTAACTAGAACTAGTAACAAAATAAAATATGATGAGAAAATTTCAGCTCTTAAAGGCTCACTTTAATGATATGAAAGTTAATCTTGTGCTTCTGATTTTTGTCCTGCTGAAGTCCCAACTCTTTCCATCAACTAAAATCAGGCTTTCACCTCCAGAAATATACCTTAATATTAGAAAATATACATCTCTAAACTTTAGGACGAACCTGATTGCTGTAATAACTTTTTTTTCCCTGTCTCACATACCTTTTCTTCTGAATTGAAATGTACTCTTTTATTGGAAATTTCTCACAGGTACCCATGTTACATGATCAAGTCTCTTTTTCATATTCTTTTGAACAAAGCCTGAAGGGAGAACTTCTCTGGCATCATCCATAATTCAGAATTTTATAGCTCTTTTCTGAATGTACTGAAGTTTTTCAACATTACTTTTGAAATACACACACACCAGAACTAAACTTGCATTATTTTATGGTCCTGTCAGAGTCACATAGAGGAGTAATGCTGCTTCCCTACTGTTACTTTGAATTCCCGTCATATATTGTATTCACTGGCTGCAGCATGGCATTGGGAGTTCATGGTCTGTTGTTGCTTCATGTTTTTTAAAATATTTTTAAACCATTACCCTACAGATTGCCATTTGTTGGTGGCAGAACCAGCAAAGGTCTCACACATTTCCTTAATTATGCAAGGTGGAAAAAATTCCACTTACTCCTAAGCAAATTTCTGTAACTGATGGCAAGGCATATCAATAATCATATAATAAGTAATATAATTTATTATATCCTTAAGATTTTTTACAGTCACATCCAATAAAGAATTGCAGTCTTACACTATCCCTATAGACTGGGAAGTGAGTTTTATTTTGAGGTGTGGTAACTGAGGCACAACTTTGTCACTGGCCAGAGTGTTGCTATACCTGTATTGAACCCGCTTTTACTGAGTCCACAACCTATTAATTCCCATCATGATGTTATTTTGAAAGTGCTTCCTTACATGTGGACATCATACCTGTTTTTAGGACAGTCCTGTGCAGGTTAGTGGCCTCTGACCAGTGCATGAAATGCACGACAGCAGCATGAATTTCGTTGCTCAGCAAGTCTGCATTCCTTGGCACAGGGAGCAGGATAATACTGCTGGTGTCCAGACCTACTGTTTTCATACTGCTGCATTTCCTCACTAATGGCTTATGAGGCAAGTATTTAAGTGCTTATTGTTACATATTCTCCTTTCATCTCATTATTTATAGAGCAACTGTTAGGATTGTGAAGCTATAATTTTTTTTCCATTTTTTAAAAAATAAGATCAAGCAGCAGAAGTTGAAGACTTTCAAGTGTGCACTTAGGAGTTTGTTCACAGCGACTGTTTTGTGTCCTGTGGTTCACTCCTGGCACTCCTTCAACTTGGCAGCCCTCGATCAGCAGAGCCTGCTGTGCTCCAGCGCCTGAGCTCCTGCAACACCTCTGCGTCCTCACTGGAATGAATTTGAGAGTTGTCAGACCCTGGTAGATAGATGATCTTCCACCCTTAGAAGTCCTGTCAAGTCTACTAAAGTATCTTTTATGGTGGAGAACAGACACTAAGTGCTTCAAAGGACTTGCTCGATCTTGCATCTTTTTTTCTCTGCTGTTAAAGATGTGGGGCTCAGGTCAAGTTCAGCATGGGACCTTTTGCATCATGGAAACTTTTGTACTAGAAGGAAAAACTCACCTAGTAGTTAAAGAATAACTATTTTAGGAACTTTGGGTACTTTTTTTGGGCCAGATACTGTGCATCTCCTGGGGAGCAGGTTGTCCTCTTTTCAGTATGTGTGTTTTACTCCTTTTTGTACCTGCAGAGGGTTTTTGCTTCAGTGTACTTCATGCTTTTACCTTGCCCCAATCACCCAGTATTGCTGTAGAAAAGGACTCTTTGGGATGTTCCTTTTTCTGCTCAGGAGACCAGTTGTTCCTGTGATCACAGCTGTTTTCTTGGAGCCCATCTCAGACTGGAAGCCCCTGTTTCATCTGAAGGATGATTGCTCCTCTCTCCCTTTTCCTGTCCCATGATGACAGCCAGATGTACCTCGCAGCCCAGATTGATCTTCCATGCCTGCACTGTCTGGAAGTAAAGGCAGGAGCTGTTTAGGCAGCTGGAGCTGGAAAGATGCTGGTGCCAATCCAGGAGAAGCTAAAGGGATCCTGGTCTGAGGTGTTTTCCTCTGAGCTGCAGTTTCAGCCCTTCTGCTTTCCTTGCTGATGCTTTGACAGCACAAGGCAGAATGAGGGGCTGCCCTGCTGCCTGCCTCCACCTCATGGCATGGCTTGCTGCTTCCCAGGGGCAGAGCCATGGACTTTCTGTGGACCAGGGAAGTGTGGGAGAATCCAACACAGCCTTCCAAGCCCAGTTGCCTGCCTCCTTTCTGCTGCCCATGCCAGCCTGCCACTCCAGGCAAACCTTGCTATCTCATGAACCTCTAGGCTGAATTGTCCAGCGTCCCATTTGCTAAGAGAATGGAGGAGGGTTTTTTTTATCATTACTTTGTGGCTGTTTTTTTTTCTTCAGAGCATGTAACAATCTCTTGAGGTCTAGAAAGCAGGATCCTATTCTAATGCCCTGACCTTGCCCATGTCCTTGCCCAGTGATCAGGCCCTTGGTTCAGCAGGTGTGGTGTTAGATGCAGCCCCTGGAGGAACCAGGTCAGGATCCTGTCTTTGGCTACTCAGAGAGCCAGGGATCCACCACTGCTAGAAACAATCAAAGAAAATAGTCCCTAGCATTTTTGTTAGCGAGTGTTTGTTTACTCTGCCTTCCTGACATATATCCATAATCATAAGGTCCTTAAATTTTTTTAGTTTTTAAGTGTAATTATCAGAGATGTTCTAAGTCACCTCCTCCTTAGCCAGTGCCCGAGCAGTTGCAGAGGGGACTGCCACTTGCTGTGTGGCCCTTTCATACTTGTAGTCACTGCCACACTGCAGGGTCATTACCCGGTGTTTGTTTTAAATGTCTGAAGTCCAGATCTATGCTGGTATGTTAACCCACCACTTCTGTGTAGTCTGGAAATGTTAAAACCATAAATTATTATAAACAAAGTGCCTTTGGGGGAGCTTATATATTGCGGTTATTTAAGTAGTTCTAGAGATTTCTGCCTTAGAAATCTCTTATGCTTTCTTCTGCTCATAGAATGTATACACAATCAGAGAAATACTCCACAGTTCACTGAAGAACAAAGGTATATTTAACAGAAGATATATTTCTACTGACTATATGCTTTTTAAATTAGGATTTTAGCTTAAAAAAATAATTTCAGCTTGCTTCATCTGCTTTCCATATGTAACTGTTTCAGCTAAAATACATAGCTAAAGGTTTAATTGAATCAGTGCCATGGTATAAATACAGGATTTCTGTATATGTACATTTCTCATTCTGATAGCTTCCAAAAGATAGCTAAGTGACTATTAGAATAATTTAACAAGAAAAGATTTTTGTTTTATAGTACGTAAGTTCTCCTACATAAAATACAACATGCTGGAACTAATTTTCAGTCTGTGCTGAACCATTTCCATACCACTGACCCATCTGTTTTAGAGAGACCTTGTCTTGAATAATACATGATATTTGGTCATTGAGGAGGAACTCCCACGGTCCAGTGTATACTCAGTACACCCTTGAAATTTAGCCCTTGGTTTTGAAAGGTTCAATATTTCAGTGTCTGGCCATCTTTAACCCTCAATGAATATTTTGCCATAATAGATAAAGTCCCAAGTAAACCGCCATAGTTTCCAACCACATCCAGGAGGAACAAAGTGAGTTAAGGCTGGAGCCTAAAACTTCTAGGCAGAACTAATAAAGCTTCTCTTTATTGAGGTTTTAGATGTTGCTTTGTTCTCATATGCCCTGGTGAAAAAAATGTTTCTTTAAAAAAAAAATTTTACAGACACTTAATCTTGGTTGTGTCTAATGCCTTTCAATATTTTTAAAAGGAATTCCAAGTGGATGAGTTATTTATGTGTTTAGCTTTTATTTTCCATTATGTCTTTTAATAGATTCCAGATCTCATCTATATTGTAATGGCTTCTGTGTTACGGAGCAACAAAATTTACTGGGTTAAATATCCATTTTTCTTGCCTCTCTGACATGAAAGTGCCATAGACGTATACAATAAATTGCTAACACATTTGTGAGCTTGAAAGCCCATGCTATCACCCTGACTGTCTGCACTTCAGCACACCAGACGTGAGGAGGCCCCCGGTGCACTTCAGCACACCTGGAAGCACCATGTTATTCCTAGCACTCAGGTGAACATGCTTGGAAGACATGATGATTAAAGGCTGTAAATGGAGAAGTGTTCAGGCTTGAATTCTTTGTAAATCACTTCCCTCAGCCAACATGTTGAAGCACATGTAGAGCATAATTTTATAGACTTGTCTGAGACCTGGGGTATGCAGATGGAATATGTAACGTGATGTCAAAAAGAAGAGATAACCCAAACTGCTGTTTGCTTTCCCCCTCACCATCGTGTCCTCCCCACTCATTTATTTCTTTCCTTTTTTGTTTTTCTTCTGGCTAGATTTACTTGAATTTCTGGGAAAAGCAGGTGTTTAGGGGCCAGAACAGCACAAGGAGTGGGGCTGAGCTTTTAGCATCTTGGAATTGCTACCATGAATCCCTGATTTTTATTTTTTTTTCTGATTTTTGAGACTATAAGCTCCAGGAACTGAAATATAGCATTCTGCACTCAAGAATTATTCCATAGAAAATGTGAGGGAGCCTATAATTAAACACTTGTGCACAGATAGCAGTATTGGAAGAATAAATTTGGTGCCAGTCTCTCCAGAAGTGGTTGAAAACCGTAAATCATGAAGCGAATAGATAATCACAGATATGACAAACTGTAGCTGCATCTGCTGATTATTTTCTCCTCAACCTCTTGTGTACAATTAAGAATTCAGATTTAACAGCTGGGAATGATTTTCAAATGTTGATCTTCTGAAGCAGAAAGTTCTATTCAGAAACTTTCAGCAGTTCTTTTATCTTCCCCATTCATTATTTTTTCTGGAATAGGTTAAAAAAGATAGTACTTGACCTGCTCTGCATTGAGATAGGAAAGAGATCATTATAAACTCAGATATGGATTTATGCTTAATGATCCACCTTCTAGTGTGACTGAGTTCAGCAGTAAACAGACTGAATATCTGACAACAGGCTAAACTTTCTTTGGTCAAGAAACTTCATCTGTTAGTACTTTATTTTCCTAGTTCAGCAGAGAGACATCTTTCAAAGGTTTCTTTTGATAGTTGTGGCAAAGAAACTAAGGTAAAAAGCTCACAGTGAGTGCCTGTAAAATTAAAGTTAGAGAAAATACACAAGGGAAAACTATTAAAAACTGAGGGTAGTTACTAGTGTAATCATACATCATTATATACACTGGTTAGCATAGAGTTCTATATGTAAATATACTAATACACTGAATGGATAGATCTGTGTAGACCATGTCTACATATAAAATTCCTACAGAAAGATCTCATGCCTGTCACTGTGCTCCATGTGAATCTGAGTTCAAAGCATTTGGCATGTAGGGTGTCAAAAGCAGCTGTTCAAGTGTCAGGACACAGTGTTTATATGTTTAGGTACTCCAATTTTTCTGTATTCTGCCAGTAAAAACTCTGTTTTTAATGATCCAACAGGCAGTGCAGAAGTTTTATCTGAATATGTATGCACATGGATTTACAAGCTTCCTTTACAACAGCAGATATTCAGACATCTTCCCCATGTCTAGTAAAGTGAACTGTGCATCTTTTCCGATGTGGTAGAGGATTATTGTGATTAATCTGGTTAATTAATTAGTCCCTCTAGAAATGGATAAAAGAAGAATTGCATTTTTGGTAAGGGTATGTCCTGACAGGGGGCATTAAGGGCAAGTTTATTTATTCTCATTTGACACCAACAGTTGTGGTGTACATTTTACCTTCAAATATTTTCTCCTCTGTTACCTGTTCTTTTCATTTGGGCATTTCCAGTTGCTTTGCAGTGAAACAACATATTTTTATTTTTAATCATATTTTTTCAAGTCTTAACCTTATTGTTTGTGGATCAGCTCCAGGAAACATGTCTGAAGTCCAATCACCCTACACAGATGTGTCACATTTTGGATTTTTGAAAGATAACCTGCATCATCAGCCAAAGAACCATTATTCTTTAGAGCCAATATTCTACTGCTTATCTTTCTCTTTATTTTTTCTTTGCCTAGTTGTGTTGGGTTTTTTTAGTTTTGTTTTATTTTATTTCATAACAGCAGTATGCCCATACCTAAGCTTTTATTTTTTTTCCTCTTTTGTTCCATTTTAAAGGTGCAGAATTATGCTCCCTTCTCTAACTTGGTCTTGTTCTCCTGTTACCAGGTCTGAGGAGTTTACTTATATTGACTGCTGCTCAGGTTAAGAAGTTTTCTTCCCACAGCGTTTGTAATTTGAGGGTTTTTTAAGGACAGAGACATAAGAAATTTTTACATCATTTTACAAGGTGAACATCAAGAATAAATGTTGTTTTAGACTATTTCAATATTAATTGAAACAACCAGTTTTCCAGAAAATTTGCTTAGAATGGAGGAGCTGTGATCCAACTTCACTTAGTTTTTTAGGCTGGTCACACTGATTTTCAATGTATCCAGTGATTATGGAAAATTTTGCTCATGGAAGACTGTGGTGTTTTCTGGAGCTTCAGCTGGAAGAAAACAGTAATATCAGGTGGTGTGATAAGTTAGCAGATGGTACAAGATAGGGAAATGGCGAACAGTTTTTTTAGTAAAGAATTATCTGCATCCACTGATGAACTCAAAGCGATAAAGCAGTTTCCAGTGCAGCCAGGTGTCAAGACACGTGCAGGAGCAAAGAACATGGGCCATGCAAGATTCTGAGCACCTGGGCATGTGAAGCACTGACTTCAGAAAAACATGAGAGCTGTCTCTGCATATTCAACCAATCCTGACCTCTCAAGATGACTTGGAGTGGGAGGGCCTTCATGGCCTTGGAGTTTGTAGCAGCAGGGAACTCTTGAGTAATGCTAGGAAGATGACACTGCTTACCAAACTAAAATTGAAGGAATTACTCCAAAATGGTTTTTTTCTAGTTCTGCTTTCCCCACTTTGGAAAGAGTGTTGAATTGTAAAGACCCAGATAAGCCTTCTAGTCAATAACCTGACATTTTTCATCAGAGTAAGCAAGATTTCCCAACTTCAGTCGAGTTTCAAACAGCTTGAAATCAAGACAAGATGGACACTCTTTGGAATCCACGTTTTTGCATGAGAAAAACTATCCTCTCAAATAGATGTTGGTTAGGGGGTTTGTTTGGTTTGGTTTGGTTTGATTTGTTGCTTTTGTTGTTGTTGCTTTTGTTGGTTTTTGTTTGTTTTTTTTTTTTTTTTATTTTCTAATATGTGCTTTATTCTAACAGGAATTAATTTGGATTAACCCCGTTGCCTGTGTTCAGACTAGTGACTTGCTCTTAACTGAATCTTGGTTTTTGTGTTTTAATTTTCAGCAGGAATGTGAGCATTTCTAATTTTCACCTCTTTAAAAATCAGAGCATTTGTAATAACAGGTTGTGGGATACTAGCTTTTCTGCTTCTCTGTCACACTTGAAGATTAAATCTTTCCAATAATAGGTTGACTGGATATATAATAGCAGACTGGAGAAATAGTCATATGAACAAAGAACTGTTGACACCCTTTGAATTAAAATAAAAGCAGTGCTACTCTAATCAATGGAAAGGGCTGTTTGGGCCATAGGGGTTTTATAGTTCTTTTTTGTTTACAGATTTACAAAGAGAATTTTCAAAAGTTGTCTTCAGGCCTTCCTTCAGAGCACAGTTGCAATGTAATTACAAGATACATATTGGGGAAGAGGGAGCATTGGAAAAAAGATAGCAGTGATGATAGTTTTCAAATAATATATTTTATACAGCAGGAAGAAAGTGATTACTAAAAGGTTAGCCCAGATTATTATTCATGAGTTTTCTGAGCTTTTAAACAAATTGTTGTGCAAATGTTCCTAACCTCATTATTTTCTCCCTCTCAAAAGGTGTTCAGATCTCCACATGTGCAACAGATCAAGTGTACTTCCAAAAATAGGCATGTTGTTTGTGCTTGCAGTTCCAGATGATCTTGTTATGACAATGCAGCTTCTGCGAGGAGTTGTCTGTGGGCTGTGTGGATCCTTTCTCACTTCAGTTCCTCTTACAGCTGGGAGCTGCTACTGTACTGCAGAAAAACCCTCTCCTTTTTGGGCACTGTGCTTTGGTTTCAAAGCCAAATGCAATTAAGTCACTCTGATTAGATCATTAGAGCCTTCAGTGAAATCTGCTCAGTAACATGTCTGAACTTTTGCTGTGGTTCCAAATGAATAATTTTTTGGTATTTGACTTTGCTTTGAAATGTGGAGTGCTCCTTGCCTGAAGGGGTATCTGGTATTGTATAAACATGGAAGGTTTCAGACCATTTGAGGGACACAGTGCAGAATAATTCAGCCATGCTGAAGATCTGAAGTATTTCAGCAGTATTATTAACACTGTGCTCTGTATCTGCTCCATCTTGCTGAAAATTTTACAAATTAGGGGCCCTCCTCACAAACACTTCCGGAAGAGCTCACCAGGCAGAATGAGCTGAGCTGTCTCCCTACTATTTAACTTCTGTATGTGCATTCAGCACCAGGCATAAAGTTTTTAAGGGCATCTCCCTCTTGAGACACTTTGCTCCCATGGTACACCCTGTGCCAGAGTGGTAAGGGAGTGTTGCAAAGTGTGGAACACTGGATATTGAATATTCTCAGTGTCAAGGCTGGCATGAGGGCATTATTTACCAGCAAAGGTGAATCCAGAGGGAAAAGAGCAATTTGCTTTGAAAATCAGGGTCACTTTCACACCCCATGTGCCACTGAGCTACTTTTTGTGGCGAGCCTCAGCCCTGGTCACAGTGGTCTGTGGGAATGCACAAGTCACCAGATGCATGTGACATGTTCACCTTTCGTGTCTTCACAGCATTGCAAGGGTAGGACATGGCCCTAAGAATCACCAGTTGAAGAAAATTGAGGAAAGAATATGAAGGTAACAGGGAGTGATGAAAATACAGATATAAAACTGGGAAGACAAAATACACAGAAGAAATCCCCTAAACATCTGACACCACCAGCTGTGCCTCCACCTACTTAAAAGTAGTTGGAGGTTTCTTGTGAGCACTCTGACTCTGTTTTTGTTTGTTTGTTTTCAATCCGAGAAATTCACAGAGATTTACTGCAGGATTAATCACTGTTCAGCATGATTTAGGCGAGCAGAATTTGACTGCTTGACTAGTGTGAGACCTCTTTGTCAGAAACAAAACAACCACTGAAAATTCTAAGCGAAGCCTGGGAATAGGGCAGATTGTATTTTTATTCTCCATGGCATCAAACTGATAATTCATAGTTAACACCATTTTGGTGACTCTTTGTTTTAGAAGTCAGACTGTTAAAGCTACTTATTTTCAGAGTTCCAACCTTTTGTTGGCAGTTTATAGAAATACAACACTAGTGCTTTAGACTTCACATCAGCTCTGTGCCAATGAATTTGACTATATGAATAGCTGACTTCTTCCTTCCAGCAAAGTATGTTCTTCACAGTAAGCATTTTTGTGTGCTCCTCTGCACCACTCCAGCTAACATAAGACAATCAAGAGAAGGAATGATAGCCTGAAACATAGTTGGCAAAAGTTTTATACTTTCATACTGAAATGTGTTTCTTTTGCCAGTAAGTTTACTAAAATTCAGGGGTTTTTTGAAAGTACAGTGCCTTAGGAAAGCTGTAGTACTTTCTAGGGAGGTCATATTTATTAACCAGAAAACAGTAATTGGAAAAGAGATGAAGCATGGTCTGTTGCTTTAGAAATTATTCTTTGAATTGGCCAGTTTTTAACTGTAAGGAAGACTAGAAGGACTCTGTTCCATTTCTGCCCTCTAGATTTTTTTCCCCAATAGCACATTTCGTGTGAGGCTTCTATTTTTCCAATAGACGAAGGAAATAAAAATTACCTCTGGGATTTTTCTTAGTTTCAATGAGTTAAGCCTAGTCTGGAAAGAATATGCACAGAATGGAGAGATGCAATTCGGACACGTTTTGCTGTTAATACAGGATGTTGTGAAATAGCAGATTCAGGCATTAGGAATGCAGCACTCTGAGGTGGTAAGCTGTGACTCCACCTGCAGCAGTCTGCATAGCATTTTCTGCAGGTCTTTATCAGTTTACTTCTATTGCTATTTCACTTCCTGTGATAAAGGAGTGGAAGACCCCCTTCTGGCAAAGAAACCTTTGCAAATTACGCTGACCAAAGGAAGAGTTGCCATTCCTGATCCCACTATTCCATACCCACCATGAAGATTTTTCAGTTTACACAGTTACTGGCTTTCCCTTCTTTGAGGTCTCATCACTTTTGACTGTGGAAGAGATGTGCTTTATCTTACCCCAAAAGATCAGACACTTTGAAGAATTTCTCAAGTCCTTTAACATCTCATAATGCACTTTTAAAATACTGGTTTATTACTGCTTTTAGGCAAAAGGCAAATACTAAAAGCACTTGGAAAAGACCAGGTAATTCATAAGACATAATGAATTCATACATTCATATTCATACATAAGTAAAGGCTAGGTATGGTCAATCAGATGTTCCTAGCTATGTCCCACTGATGGTTTGTGGCAGTCTAGAGAAAAAGGGAGCTGGCTCTTCACATGCAACTGACTTTTCTTCTCCTTGCATGTGAATCAAATGAAGCTTAGTCTATCCCATACATTGTCATAGATTTTTCACCTATAACAACATTTCACCATCCCAACATTTGATGCAGCAATGCTTGCAAGTGCAACTGAGGGACCATCACCAGGGCCATGACTGGAAGAGCTGCTGTGCTGTGGGCCAGAGGTCCTTGTTTTGTTTGGTGATCTGCCCTGCACCAACATGAATTAAGTAGACTGAGAGCTAGGTAAAGTTGCTGCATGGCAATTTGCCCGCAGATTTGGCCATAGGCAGCTCCACAGGAGACACCGGGCAGGTGAAGGGTGCATGGCTGGAGCTCACTCTCCCACTGCTCGTAGTCCCTCAGGCTGCCCAGTGTGGGGCAATTTAGGAGAGGTCTGTAGCCAGTTTATCTGAGTCATAACATGGCTTTTATGGTCTCTGCTTCAAGGAGCCAAGGATGTTCAAAGTGGCTGATAGCTGCTTGTCTTTATCATCCCTGCAGCTGAAATCAGGCGCTTCCCACCTATTAATGTGTGGTCCGGAGTTTGAGAGCTCATCTGAAAATCAGTTTGTTCACCTCATGAAGGTTAACATTTGGTGGGGATTTTTTGTTTGTTTGTTTGCTTGCTTACTTGGAGTATACATTTGACAAAGTAACAGGAGTTTGCAAACTGTTTTACCTGTTTCTTGGGCCACATTAACACACCTTTCTCAGTCCTTGCACAATAAATGCTGCAGCTGTAGTTGCAGACTTTAACAAGCTGGTATCTGTTGTAGATCCTCAGAAGAAAGGTCTCAAAGGGTGAGTACTGTTTTGTTCCCTCTTCCCCTCTCCCCATTTTAAATGCTATCTAAGAAGGATTCATTCTAGACCATATGTTATCATTTTTTGTCTAGTATTTACTAAGCAATAAAAAGAGAGGCACAATGTTTCACAATAGTTTTTGTTCCAAGTTTTCTTTAAGTATTTCATGCAAACAAGATATGCAGGTTCTGTTAACTAGATTGGAAGAATTCATGATGGGAGAGTATCTTTTCAAATTAGATTTGTCTACAAAATGCTTTTAAAGACATCTATGGGGTTTTTTGTACTCTTATGCCACACAAATGTATTTTTTTTTTAATTTTCATTTGCTTTTCAGGCAAGAAAATATAAGAATATCTAGTTAAATTAGAAACATAATTTCCTGGACGTCCTTCACTTATGGGCTTTTTCTTCATATTTTTCTACTGTCTGCCTTTTCTCATTCCTCTTGGGAGAACAATTTCTGTTTTCCTTCAGCACAGGAGCTATCTTTATAAAGGTCAGCATGAGCAATACTGTTGGGGAGCTCTATCCACCATTATTAGTCAAACCTGTACTACAGAAGAGTCTATCTTTTCAATGAAAAAAACCAATTTTTATAGATTTCTAGGCCATTATTTTATAAATCATGTAATCTGATACAGAATGATCCCTATGTGCTCTAAGTAGCCACATGCATTTCACCTTCAGACCTTTAAGTTCTGAAATTCAGCAAATGCTGTCCTAACAATTATTACCATTTAGTACCTAAAATTCCTCTTTGAGAAATCTCTTAAAAGCTTTCAGTTTTCCAGACAGGGAGCTTTAAATGAAATTCATAAAAAAAAGTAATAGATATTGGGAAAGAATCTAAGCCATCACTAATAAAATCACCAAACAGTCCCTTAGTTCACATCCTGAAGGGGTCTGTGGAATAATCAATTTATTGATTTACACCAGTGAATCAAAAGAGACGTCTAGGTATTGCTGCTACTGAGTTCTTTTGTTATGCCCTACTTTCTTCTGTTAAAGCTCTGGCAGAAAGATACATGACATAAAATTATTTATTAATAGTGCTGAAATAATCAAATTAATATTTCTTTTTAGAATTCAGTGTTCCTTCAGAAAAATTAAGAATAATCTTATTTCTTTCAGCATTGTTGTACAACTTGCACCCTTGCCTTATTGGACACTGTTGAAATTACTAGCCATTTATTCAGTTCCTGAGCTAAACAGAACTGAAAGCTCAGTCAATGCATGTCAGGGCAGATATGATCATCCATTAGATTTTTTTTTCCACTTGGCTTTCTTACACTACCTAAACTCCGGTGAACTCCCTGCAACATCTGCTTTCACAGAATTCTCCTTAATCCACCTTCATTGTCAAACTGGGTTTTCTGTTTGATTTTTAGAAACAGAGAAATCATCATACTTCTGGTGATTTCAGTAACTAGGGAAAAATGACTGGGGATGGGAACTGATTTAAGAGGGTTAAAGGGATAACAGGGTAACACAGTCAATGTGAATAGATGTGAATAGAAGTCTTGAATATGTTCATGTCTTCGTAAGAACTTAGTATTTTCTTTTGAGTCCATCAAATCAGAGTATCTCTTCAGTTTTGAATTACTTTAGCCCAGAACCTTCAGGTTAAAAAAACAAAAAACAAAGGAAAAAAAAGAAGAGTTTCTCAGTCTCTCTTCTGCAGCAACCAAATATAAGATCCTATAGTATGGAATATTTGTCATATAACTATTATCTCCCACATAAACCATCTTTGCATCTCCTTTCTGAGTGGATGAGAATAAGAACTGTGTTTTCTAGCTAGTCAACCTGGATGCTATTCCTGGGAACAGCAATGCCTGTCATCAGTTTATGTTGTGAACAGCATGCTGAACAGAATAACACTGCTGAGTATATCTCAGTGTCATGATTTCTCTCAATCAGAATTGATACAGGTGCAAGCAAGAAGATAATCTCTTGAGGACACTGAAGGGAAAATATGCACCTCTGCAGTGCACAGTTGGATGCTGTAACCTACCATCACGGAGTTTTCCTTGCTAACAACTGCATCAGAGAATAGAAGGCCTTGATGTTTGTAAAAAGACAATATACATTTCACTGCTGTTTGGAGAAAAAACTTCCTATCCAAAGTTTTCCTATCCAAAAAAATAGGCAAGTGAGGGATGAGGAACAGAGACCAAAAAAAATTAAGTATTGCTTCATGGCCAAATTAGAAATTATTTTCTAGTTTCCAAGATAAGACCAAGACAGAGAGCAAACACCAGACAGGAGCAAAGCTACAATGGAATATCTGCAGAATCTATGAACACATTTATTTTCACAAGACTAGGTACCTTCACCCACGTTCAGACACATCTAAAAAGACCACTACCAGTATGTTTTGCTTTATAAGTCCTGCAGAATCACCTCTTGGAAAGTGAGTTATTCTCAGAAAATTCCTGCAAGGACAATACACTAGAGCCCATTCTTTCTTCACTTTGAATCTTTCAAATCTGTTTTTGAGGCTTAAAGACACTTAAAGAGGGTAACTTGTAGGGATGCCTGCAAGCTGTAAAACAGATTCCATGAGCTTCTGTGGAGTCAAGATTTCCTTTTGTGTGCATACCTGTAACTCAGGAGACGTGCTCTCAGCAGTATCAGTGACCAGGCAAATGGATAACCTCAATTACAAACCTACATTATGTTCTGGGTACACAGAACAACAGTACAACAGTATTTATTGGCTGTTGGAGGCTGTGTCATGTAATTAGAAGAAACTGAGAGAGTTTTTTCAAATATTTGGGTATACCTTTTTTTGTTTGAACAGATAACATTTTCTTCTGTGGTATTTAGGAGAGGGAAGGCACTGAAGAATATGAGGTCATTGAATACTCACAAAAGAGAAGAAGCTATGTACTGCTCATCTGTTTTTTTCTACTAAAGCTTACTTCATTTCAAAGTTTCAAGAATTGATTTGGTAAATTTTCAGCAGTTCTGAGGATACTGTGTTCTAAAATGTGTGTATGTGCTAAAAGAACACTAAATCAGGGAAGAGGAAACTCAAATGTACATACTCCTGTCACTGCACCTCCCTCTGATATGCAGATAATGTATCTATTGGCTCATACTAATCACAGAATGGTTTGGGTTAGAAGGGACCTTAAAGATCATCTAGTTCCAACCCCCTGCCATGGGTAGGGACACCTTCCACTAGAGCAGGTTGCTCAGAACTCCATCCAGCCTGGCCTTGAAGACATTCAGGGACATTAGGCTTGCTTTCTCCTAATTTTGGATACTTTGTCACTTAAGTGTGATGCTAGCATTGTAGCTAGAAAGGTTTTTGGTGAACAGAGATGTTCAGTGTAAAGATCCCAACTTGTGAAATGTTTAAGCATTTGAAGACATGCAAAATACATGTAAATGAGATTTTAGAAAGACGTATCTCTTTATACCACATAAGAATACAGAATTGCACATTCCTTTCTGCATGGATGTGTTATACCCCCTCCCCCAGGTTGTCCTCAGGAAAAAACCCTAAACTCTATTGCAAATTATTATCCACTGGCAGTGGGCCTGGCCCCTTACAAGTTGGAAACCATTTTATATGCTGTAGATTCTTTTCAGTTTTAAAGCCCTGTGTTGGCTTGTGAAAAATGATGACATCAACTCTTGAAATCCAACTCTAGCATTTTTGCCTGTTTTGTAAGGTTTATAAAGCCAGTAGCATTTGTTTTTGTTCCCAAATAGGATATATTTAAACTGACATATCTGATTAATGGGCTGATGTTATGGTTTGTTTATTATTGGGTTTACATTGTATCCCTTAAGTGTGAGAAGATAATTTTAAGAAGAAAGTTTTGCAGTACATAATGAAACATATTGCAATAAGGACTTCTGAACAATATGTAGTATTTGACTATCTATATATAAATCTGTAAATGAAATTAATATGGAAATATCCTTATCAATGAAAACCTAAAGTGTTGCTTTGCAATAGTGATGCCACAATAATTTTCCACAACCTAAAGTTGGCTGGAGTCAATTAGCCCCTGGCATCATAGCAGTGATATCTGATTGTATCAAAAACAGGAATCACTTGGGACCTTCCAGAATCTCACTGTTTTTGTATAATATTATATGTACTTAATATTTATCTGTCTCACTTACATGAGATAACTGATATTATGAGATAATAAGACTGACTTATTTTCCTGGATTCCACTCTAATGACTTTATAACTATTCAAGTGTAAGCTGGTGTATGCTGCACAAAGGCATTTCTGAGCTCATAGTTCTCTTATAATTGCCTAGATGACAAGTATGTGTTTAAGAAAGGGTGGAAGGTAATAAATTCAGTTAATCATAAAACAGGTAGGCTTTTTATATTTGATGTTGTAGTTTCAAGTTTTAGGTGTTCCAAGGGAAAATGTAGGAGCCTGTGCTTTGCAAAACCTCCCTACTGTCCTAAGACAGTGATCCTTACAAGAGGTTAAGAGCAAACTTAATGTGGTGTATAAATCTAATACTTTTCTGTAGCAGTTTTCCCTGCTGGAAACTGTTCATGAGTTAATTATTGCAGAAGCTATGCAAGGTAAAAAGGCACTGTGAGTTCTGTTGTATATGGTGGGCCAAGGACAGGAAAAGTGGTTTTGTGAATGAAATGCAAACCAAAGCTTTTTAACTCTCAGACCACAGAAAACTATGACTGGACCAAAGTTATTCACCCATTTCTCTGTGGTCAAGGGAATTCTGATTAAGTTTTCTAAGAATGCTTTCTTGTATTGAGAAACACTTGGTAAGAGAACACTCACCAAAGAAAGAGGTTGCCACTGCAGTTCTCCATTGATTTTTCTTACCCAGGTTACCCTCGATGAGTGATCTCTAAATTGTTTCTGCTCTACAACTTATTTTCTTAGAAGAATTTAGGAGCTTTGAAGCATATAAATGAAGTAGGTTTTGTTTTTTCATAAAAGCTGAGCAGAAAAGCATGGTCAGACTGGGTGCAGTCCCAGGCATCCTGACATAGGCAGGTGCTCTACTGCATGAACCCTTTCCTAAAGCTGTCGTGGGCAGTAGTTAAAAATGGTGGTTCTTGGCTGAGACCTGCAGCTGCCATCATTTGGAACTGTGGGCTTTAAGTTATTAGAAAACCTGTCCATTAAAGTTGTTTTGTCTTCTGGACGTACACAGCAAAAAGGTGGAACAAAATGCTTTACAAAAGCACTTTTTTGTTTATACTGTCGTCTGAGTAAATATCACATAATTTTTTTTCTTTTGGGGTGGGGCAGGAACTCCTGTAACCTTTTCATTTTGAACAGGAAGTAATCGAAATTTTTATCACTTCGAGTAGTTTTTATAAGGTTTAAATGGATGAGCAGATCACAGCCTAAAAAACTAGGTACATTTAATCAATACTGAAGGCCAAAATGCAGTCCTGGAGCAAGAACTTCTAAAAGAAGAATTACAATTAAATCTGAGCAATGAAAGATGACAAGTCCATGCATTTTTCTGCATTTCAAGAATGTTGTTCTCAGTAGACCACTGGTTGTCATTGCGTGCACCATACCGTGCTTTTCAGCGATGGTTGTTGTATGAATAACCAGGTCAGCCAGTTGTTTAAATAAAGTTGGGAGAAAAATATCACGGAAAAATGAGAGAGAGAGCAACAGCTATGTTCTTTAAACATCGCATTTTCTCTATTATTCTTACTTTTCAAAATACTGGAGACAGCTCATGAAAATCTTTTCCTTCTTAGGTCATCATTGTTTCTTTATTCCTTTATAAAGATTTATAGTGTTTTTTTGTTGTTTATCTTCAGCAATATGTTGTGATTCCAAGAAGAGATGATAACAATAGAAGGAAGGGAGTGAATAATAGGAGAGATAGACTATTGGAAACAAAGATACTGCATTTGTCTAATTGTCCCAATTTCTAACAGTGGGACAAATACAGAAAAATGGTAAACAATATTCCTGACACTTTCTTAGTAAAGTTTAGTCTCTGAATCCATATTTAAATTCTTGGATATCTCAGATTACATGTCAGTGGCTGAAAACCCCCAGTTGAACCACTAACTGAAAATTGGTCTGTTTCATGCAAATCTTACCAGAATTAGTAGAGGGCACAGGGAGGTACCTCTTTGTAAACTCAAAAGCCTCATTAGGCCACCAAGTTTGAGATCTTCAGCCAATGTTTTTCCAGTTTCCATGTCTGTACAATGGAGGCTTTTCACCTACAGAATTTTGCATCACAAAGGAGTGATTCAAGTTCAGGTTCATGGATTCAAACCAGGTTCAGATTACCTTAGAGAAATTAGGACCAATCATCATATTTTCTTCAGCCTGCACCAACCAGTCTGGGTTTGCATGTTGCACTGACAGAATTTAGGTGATACTTAAATTCTGTAGTGGGGGACAGACAGATCATAAACACAGGAATAATTTCTTTTATGTATTGTCTTGGTTACTTTGATGTGAAATGTGGAAAGAGGAGAGTCTGATAAGCGCCCACCCCTGTAGGTGCTAGGGCCCAAGAACAACCAAACAATCCGTTCGTGCCTAACTTCATTAATGAAAGTAGTCTCATGGACTTCTTACATGATTATTCCTAATTAAGTACTTAATTATATACTTTACACATAAAGCCAAGACTGAAATATACAATACCCTGCAGGTTCTTGCTTAAAAACCCCTAGACTTATAAGTCATCTAAGGTGAACCAGAAGTTATATTTTCCTTTGCTATTGCATGTGAACTGGAGTACAGATACAATACTGTCTTTATGTAGAGACAATGCAAAAATAAGGTGCTTCAACACAGCATCTCCACATGGGTGGAGAGGTAAGAAAAGGGGGAAGGCTATGTGACCCTGGAGAAATTCTGAACCTCTTGAATACCGGACTGTTTTTTACTTTAAAGGTGTAAATATTTTATATCTTTTAAAAAGTGTAATTGGGACTGTGATCTGAATTCCCTTGAGGTTTTTTCTGGTCTAGTTCTGGGTGTTTGCTTTTAACATTTACTATATATATTATATGAAATTATATAAGATAGTATCTTAGCTTTAATTCTCACTAAAATTAGATAAAACACAAGGTTTTAACTATTTTTTTTAACAAGAACTGTGAGGAAGATGAAATCAACAATTTTGAGAAGACCCTTCTTTTTTGTTGTTGTTTGGAAATCAAACCCAAAATAGTTTGCCTGTTTAACATATGTCACTTTCAGCTGTAATGTTCAATGAGTTTGAGCCAAAGAGCGTATGCAGTTTGAAGGATATGTAGATGTAGAGTGTGCTGGAAAATGTAAATCTTGAAACATAAGAAGTCCTCATGTTTTGAGCAGACCTCTTCCTTTGCTATCTCTCTGAGTGCATTCCTGGTTCGAATTTCGCCGGTCGTTTTGTTTCCATGCTTCCTTTAGAACCATTTGTCATCGGCCATCACCACGTGTGTCATCCCCCACCCCCACAGTTGTTTAAGTGCTGTCTGTAGATCCCTGCAGTTGATCCTGTACATTGACTGTGTTTTCATGTGATAAAAGACTTCACTCTTTCCCTTCTTTGGCAGATACTTGTGTGCTTAGCATTTCTGTTGGAAGAACCTCTTTGGCCTGATCCCAACTGAGTGACTATCCTGACTTTTTCCCATCCCAGCATTGTTGAGAAACACCATTTTCTCGCATCCTCCCCACAAAACCATTGCGCACAGGAAATAGGCAGTTGATCCTCATTTCCTTCCTTCAGTTTCAAGCTGTTTAAGAGGACTTATGAGTCAGCATCTCATTGAGTTGTTTATCATCATCTACATACTCGTCTCAAGCCCTTTGTGTTCTCATTATCATTTCCCTGCAGCTTCAGCTGATTGCATGTCTCTGCAGGATTTCACCCAGAGACTGTAAACCTAAGGAACGTTAATTGTCATCCTAATGTCCTAGGGTCCTGGCTTAACCCCCCTTTGTTTCATTCTGTACTCCTGCATTTGTCTGATTTTAGCTGCTTTTTTTCCCTCAACAACAGTGTCATCTTCCTGGGTGACCCATGATAAATGTAATGTGTTTAATGTATTCTGCTTTTATAAGGACTTCCCTTTTGAAATCTGTCAGAAGCATAAATCAAGGGCATATTACACAGAAAAAAAAGGGGAAAACTTAACATGTTCCTCTTTTGCAGCACTGCCAGTGAAAAGGCACTTCGGCTTGTATGTCACTGCCAGCCAGAACAGCAGTGCTGCATTCCTGCGGAGGGAGCACATTGTGCTCCTAACACCCTTCTGTGACATTATTTCACACTGACTCAGGGGGACAGATGTCTCCTACTAAATCATCAACACAAATGTCTCAAGCATCTGCGTTTTCCTCTGGAGACTTAGAATTTCAGTGTTCAACAGGCCTGATCCTGCTTAAAATGGTGAATACATTCCTTTGATCTGCTTAGCAAGCAGATCCCACAAGGCAGACTTGCAGTTCATTCACCCTTGTTTTGAGGGCCCTGGGATAATGACTAATACAGTCAGTCAGCTCCAAGGTATTAATCTTCATCTTCCCTAAGCTGCTGTGTATTCCTTTGGGCACTACCTTACAAGTGGTATTCACCAGACTTTTCTTACGTCTTTGTTTGACAACATTCAGCACATTCCTGGCAACTTTGCTTTCCTGCTATGACTCTTAGCTTTCTACACCTTTTTCCAGGGCCACCACTTGCTCCATTTAGGTTTAAAGTTCAAAAGAAACATGTTTTGCAGCTGTTTCCTTTGTCTCTGGTACTTTTCTCATTACAATGATGTCTGGCTCCCAAAATTTTCTCAAATGTAATGCCCCTTCCTGCTCATACCTGCCAATAGTGACACTCTGCAACCGTTCCTTAGCTCTGTGTGTCCCAGCCCCAGTTCCACTCTCCTTGTCCTCTAGTATTTTCCACCTTTTCCCAGAGGAAACTACTTACACTCTTTTGTTGATTTTTTATGTATTACTTTTATATATCCACCTGCCTGTATTAGTGTTTTTCTGCATGCCAGTCCAACATGTACAAGCGTTGGTACCTATTGTGTACTGTTTGCTTCCACAACCCATAAGAACGTAACACTAGTTTCAACAGGAGCCTCCCTGATCTGAGGGTATTTGGTAACAGAAAGTGGAAATCTCTGTCATGTTTCCATCTCACTGGTATGTGACAGGCCCACCTTTCACAGGTTTTCCTTGAGCTGTTCAAGCTGGTCAAATAATGCTCATTCAAGCCAGCTAAGAATATGCACTCATAGATGAGAATGAAATTACAGGCTCTGTACAACTCCATTTAGGAGAAGGCATGGGATCCTATCTGCTGGCCAGCAGAGGTTGCTCAGAGCACATTAGTTGTGTGTTCTGCACTCTACAATTCTTTATTTCTTAGTAAGTCAGGTCCAGAGTTTTTTAATCTTCTGTGGGATTTGCTCCAGCATCCTGTTTCTCCCCTCAAGCTGGGTATTTGTGTGGATGCCTCATCTCCCTGGAACAATGACAGAGTTGGTGATGGAAGCAGAAGACAGGGGATTGTCCCAGGAATCTGTACCTGGGGTGGAAGAGATCACAGCCCTTGCTGCATTTGGAAATCACAAAGCTCTCCTTGGATTCATTTCCCATCATTGGAGACTATATATATATCCATATGCGTGCCAGTAGATGGAAAAAAAATCATACTCGTCTACAATCTAGAAGTAAAGGAAAAAATAGATTATTGTTTTCCATCTTTAAATACCCCAGAGGTTAGTGAGTGCTGATGAAGGCATCAGTGTGGTGTTGAGTTTGGATAGAAATGCAGACAGTTAAGAAATATTTTGGAAAGTTCCAAAGGAAGCCATGCTTCAGGTTTGGATTCAGACCCAAATGTCTTCAAATTTCATTTATAATAAGGTCTTTACGTGGGCTGCAGTAATGGTCTTAATTATATTTCTTCCATACTGGCATGTCTGGATCTTCTTTAGGAGATCTGAAATTTGCCACATAACACCACATGTTACCTTATGCAGGAGTTGAAGAAGCCTCCTGCTGCACTGCTGTTGTGGTTCTGGACTTGTGTGGGCTTCATTTTTTCCTGCAAGACTGTGTTTATTCAGAGAACACTAGCTCTTAATCTGGCAGCATATCCGTATGATTTCAAATCAATTCCTGCAGGAGGAGGGAGAGACTTCTGGATCTAAGTTGGACTAATTTTATGTATTTTAACTGCAAATCTTTATTTGTCTACTTGCTTTAAAAGCTATACTGTGTTGTGATGAGAGGAGGGGGAGAATTAGGGATACCGGCAACATTTTCTCTGGATTGAGGGTGGGAAGTGTTGCAGGTTTCCTCAAGCATCCTCATTTCCTTACCCACCCTTAAGTCAGAATTGATGTTTCACTTCCTTTGGGACTAGGAAAGTCCAGAGAAAAGTGACACAGTTTTAGTTCTCCACGAGGTGACAAGGTTTGAGGAAACTAAGTAGCTCAAGTTGATCCTGTGCAATGGCTTTAGGAAGGGTGAAAGTTGCACACTTTTAATGCTGCCGTTGGGCAGTAATGTCCCCCCTGAAGTGTGGTCTTCATGTGCAATGATGCCTGAATGTCAAACAAACATGCACCATGTTTTTTTTCCCTTGGAAGTCTTGTTTGGCATTGAGAAGGGACTTGGTCCGTACAGAATCCTTTTCTTTTCTTTTCTTTTTTTTCTTTTTAAACAGACTAGTTTAATAAAAACCAAGGAGGATTTCTCAGGTTTGCATATGTGGGGTGGTAACATTATAAAAACATGAAAAACCCCAATACAGTTTCAGTATTACCGAGACATTAGCAACAGACTGTTTTGTCTTTGTGGTTTGGAACTGGAATTTTTCCAGTTGTTGCCGGAAGGCTACATTTAATTTGTACTGTGTTTGCATAAATAGCTTATTTGTAAAAATCACATTTTACTTGAACAATCCTAAATGATGCAGTTATCATAGGGAGAAAAATGATCTATTGTTCTCTTTAAAATAAAATGGTACTGCCCTTCCAAAGTATCCAATGGACAAAAGCATGAAAAATCACAGCATACTTATAAGTTGCTTATCTCATCCCAAGAATCAGCTCTCACATGCTCATATCCTCTGGGTTTGTAAAATTCAAAAGATAATTTTGAATTACTCTCTTAATTGTGATGTTGGCATTATGATTACTTGCTAAATAAGATTCTTTAACAATGACATCCTTGTTGTCAAAGTAGTTGCATTTCTTTGCCTGGTATGAATAGCTGCATGTTCTGAACTGGGAAGCAGCAGTTGTTGTGGGAGCCTGACTCTGTTGAAGGAGGAACTGATTGCTTAGAGAAGGTTTTTTAGAGCACTCTACAAAAATCTCTCTTACCTCCACCCACAGGCAAATGAAGATTATGGAAAATACAGGACCTCCACCTCTGTGAACTCACACAGCAGTAGGCAATTTCCCCTCCAATTCGCATCTCATTCATGTGTTGGAGGAAAAAAATGGCTGGGTTTTTTTGGCCTTTAAAACCCCTTTTAGCAAATTCTCACATTCTGTGGGGTTTAAGATCAGAGGTAGAATAGTAAAGAGAGATGAGATTGGAGGAGACTTTTTAATCATACCATAGTTTCTCTTACTCTTTTTAAAGTTGTAATTAATCATGAGTTACACAGTATTTCTAAGTTCTGCTTGAAGGATTCCATGCCTCTGTAGTAAGTGTGAAAGAAACACAAAAGTATAATGTATAATGACTGCTGCTAATTCCAGCCAGGAGTTGTATCATTTCTCAAGAAGAACGTTTTGTTATTTGTCAATTATATATATTTTTTATATATATAAGAATCTCTATGGCTCAGCTTTCAGCTATTAACTCTTATATTAGAACATTCTTTGTTTCTTTGACATACAACCACATGTAGCACATCTGAACTGAGTCCAGCAAGAATTCTGAGAATATTGCATATTAAGTATTGATAGAGCATATTGTTCTCTGCCACACGTGTGTTTCCTTCATTTTCGGTTCTCTTCTCTTCCTTTATTCAGTATGCTTTCAGTATGTTCAGGTTATTCTTTTTTAATTTCTATTGTTCTCCTTTTTCTTTTCCTGTTAACAATTATCTCTCTCCCTCCCCTTCTTTTCTCTCTTCGATCCACAGGTTTTGCAGTGCATGTTGGTCTCCCTTCATTCAGAACTTGACATTCAAAGGTACATGATGAAAATTGAATCCTCTCAGAGAGTTAGTACTGTACTTTCTTTTTTCTGCACTCTGCTGTGAATTGAGTTTGTTACCCTTTAATTGTGTGTGTCTTGATCACAACTAAAGTTCTCAAATAAATATGAATCTGCATGCTTTGTCTCTGTATTTCACAGCAATGAAGAATTATGCATACAGATTAATTGCATATGGGAGTGTGATGCATGTGCGAACTTTGACACTTTTTAATTTTTCCTTTAATGGCATGTAGACATGAAGCTCTTGTATTAGATGCTCTGAAATCCACCAAAATTCAGTGGGACATCTTAGATAAGTAAGTGATTCTGAAACACTGTCCCAATTCTAGCCTTAAATTTCTATTTTTACATACTTGGAACTGGCTTAGGTGGTAAAAGTCTTGCTGCAAAGTTAAGGACAGCTCTGTGGGCAGAGCAGTAAATATTTTTGTATTGAACTTGCAAAAAATCTTAGTTCTGCAACTTGCAGAATTATCTTACAGAGCACATTGTGCACCTCTGAAGTCACCTGTATCTCACCTTTCATCCCGCTGAGCTTCTCTTCCATTTCTAGATGGCTTGTAACGCCATACAGAATGGATGTCTACAACAGCTACCTTTTTTTTTCCCCCGGGGAGGCAGTGAATGTGTACATGCCTTGCAGATACACACGTAAAAGGTGCCTCTGCATGGTTTCTACCGCAGTCAACAGCGCAATGATAAAAGCACCGAGATAACACGTGGTGGGAGCGAGGAGGGACGCCTCGGAGCAGCCAGAGTGGCAGCGCCGCGTTTGCACCTGATTTGTGTTTTCACTCTCGGGATTTAAGCAGGCCAATAAACATGCCGACCACAGGGAAGGGTGGGACAGGCAGAGGTGTGGAGAGCAGTAAGGCGTGTCCCTCCCTCGCCGAGGAGATGGCCTCGAGGGAGGGAAAAAGAAGCTGAAGAGCAAGGTGACAAGTTGGGAGAGAGGAGCCGCAGCGGAACCTTCTGAAACTTCTCTCCCGTAGCAGCCCCCTAACTCTCCTAGGTGCCAGAGCAACAAGCTCTAGTAAGTGCTTCATCACATGTTCACTTCTACGAGTAGAGGCTAAAAATAAGTCCGTGGCGTGGGTGTGCTGCCGCCGGAGGCAGCGCTGCCGCTCCCGGGCGATTGTTCTCGCTGGGGGCTGGCAGCTGCACCCTGCCCGCACACCTCGCTCCCACTCGCCGGCCCTCATGTCGACGGGTCCTTTTTTCGGGTATTTTTAAAATAGCATGTTAATTCAGAGCGCCTTTTTAACTTGTAGAAACACAGAAAAACAGGTTTTTCCAGGATCGCTGCATTGTATTCTTTGCTTTGGGAAACAGACAACCACAGAAACAGACCCTCCTCCTGTTTTCCTTAGGGACATATGTGGGAGAACAGGGATGGGTAAATAATCTTCTTGAGTCAGAACTCACTATCCCCTAGGTACATTTAGGCATCTGGTATATATGTTGTTTTTTTTTTTTTCTTTTTCTTTCCCTTAATTTTTGCATGTGGTTTTAAGCATGTAAAGATCTTTCCCCTTTAATCAGCATAATGACAGTTTTTGTTTAAATCATCCCTTTTAATCTTCACAGTTCTCATGGCGATTTTGGGGATTGTGTAGGTAGGAGTTACCTCACCCGCTGCTGATGAAATGCAGCCATCTCCTGGATGGAACAAAGGGTCGTGCTGGGTTGTGAATGCTTCACAGTAGAGTTTTTCAGGAGGGAAAAGAAAAATAGCTTCCAACTGAAACTGCCATAAGGTTTTAATTAAGACAAATGCTGATATCCAGGCTGGAATTTATGGATACCTTATTTAAACAAAGTAATAATAAACTGAAGCTGTGATGCAAGAATATGACACAGAAACTGTGAAAGACGAAATTTGGCTCAGAGCAAAATTGACGTGCCCGTAGAAGCTTTTGTGGGGAAAAACAGTGAGGTGATCAGTGACTTTTTAAATTTGACTCTCATGTATTAATTAATTCTTCACATGACAAAGGATTAGAATAAAGCAGAGAAATAATTGATTTTACTTTAAATATTTCTTTCATCAAGTATGACTTTTGCTTTTTATTAGTGGGTGACTAATAGTTTTCCCTAGTGTTTTACTTCAATTTCTACCTGAAAATCTCAGGCAGGCATTTGCAGAAAGAGAAAACCTTGAATTCGGACAGAAACATACTGCAAAATATTTTTACACTTTAATGTGGATGGCTTGGGGTTTTCTGATATTACACGTATTTCAAAGAGATGCCACAGCATGTTGCATATTTCAGTCTGGACTTGTCTGGACCAATTAAGCTGCTCTTAGACGGGCTGTTGAGTTCCTTAGGGCAGCATTTTCAAATGCAAGTTCCTGCAATTAAACATCTGAATAGGAGGTCTGGCAGCATAAGTGCTGAGCACCTACAGCTTTTATTGCTCCTAATGAATATCTTTACTATAGACACAGCTTTCCTGAAAAACAGGTTTCAATTTATCTAGGTGCTTACAGTTAAAAAAAAAGTTTGAAAATGTTGCTTTAAGTTAGTCATTTATAACACAGTTTCACGAAAACCTTTTTTCTGCTAACTCTGGGGATCAACCAGCTGAAGAGCCAGCCATGGCCTTGCCAAAGGGCAGCAGCCTGTGGATGTCCTGCTCGGTGATTCACAGCACTCAAGATTAAAACAAATGGGTTTTGGCAGCTTGCCACAGCAGGGAGCATGCAGCTGGCCACCAACAGGAGCTAGCAAGGCTCGTGGGAAAACGTGCAGATTTTTAGGATGATTTGAATATCATTACAACCTAAAAATATGGCAGATAAACTCTGTCACATCACTAGAAATGATTTCTTTTCCTCTAGGTGGAAGAAACTGGGGTCTGTATCAGTGCATACAGAGTGGTGATAAAGGTCCTGTCAAAAGCAGAGAGGTGTTTTGCCTTCAAATAAATTCACTAAATTGAGTAAAATGGCCACTCGTTGGAGCATCCTGACCCTCTCACAGTGACGGGTAGTGCGTGGCTGTGACTGAGCATTACCGGTGCTGATGACTGAGTTATCTTCCCCTTCTTCTCATTCACCATGGGTGGGAAGAGGAATGCTTTCTTTTACCTTACTTGGAAAAGTTCTTGTGGGTCTGTTTCCTCCCTTTCTCAGAGCATGGGAAGATCTGCCCTGGGGCCGTACCTCAGGTTCACAGTACACTGAATTCATTGCTTTGCTCAATGACTGCACGGCAGGTGGCCAGGGGAGGGCTCTGTGACCTGTGCTCTGCTGGCATCACTCCTGTGTGAGTATGGCGAGCTCAGGCTTCCCTCAGGACCGCCGGCAGCAGGAGGAGGCCGGTAGTGCTGCAGACAAGGGCGAGCTCGGGCAGCATCCAGCACAGAACATGCCTCCAAGCCAAGGAGGCTCCAGGCAAGTGGGGTACCTTGGTCCAGTGCTAGGGGTGGTGGGCGACCATGGCTCAGGCATAGTCTTTCTCCTTTTCAAAGAGGAAAGAATTCTGGCCATTCATACTGTAGAAATCAATATTGCCACCAAACTGAGGAGCTTGTGAGAAGGAACTGGCTTTGGAACTTGTCCTTGATTCAACAGAAAACAGTGAAAAATTTGAGTTCGAAATAGAGAAATGAAAGCCAGAGACGTGCTAGTCCATGAGCAGGTGTCAGGGAAAGCTGTAACTAACACCTGCAGGATCTGCACATGGGCGAGTGGGCAGCTGCCCTCCCACTCTCCTCAGCTCTGGAGAACACAGATGCTGGCATGTGCCTGCTCCTGGCATGGTATCGTTTCCAGCCGATGGCGTCTGAAAGAAAGATGCCATAGATTTGTACATCTTGTAATGCTGAAAAAGCACACAGAGAGAAGTTAGCTTGTCATGAGAGGTGGTTTAATGTTGCATTCAGCTGCTGAGTCATCTCCCCACCCCCAACTCCCCCAGTGAGACAGAGTATCCAAATACATCAATTGCACAGATGAAATATGAACTTTATTTTATACAGATATGTATAAGCATTTAACTCTTCTGAGAAAGTGCTGTGGAAAAATATGGAAAATGCTTAAAAACAAGATAATATGGGTAGTATTCGCTTTCCCTTGAGCAGTAATATGTCACTAAAAGCATGTCCAGATAAGTAAAACCCTGTTGTGTTAATGTGGAAACCCAAAGACTCTGTATCTGTGGAAAAAGCAGATTCATTCTTCAGACAGTGATAATCTGGATCTGACACAAATGTGATGGAGAAGTATTATTGTTGCAGTAGTAAGAATTCATGTGCTGTGGCAATACTTAGGAGTTAATAAACACATCATACATGAAGCAGAGCCTGTTTATATGCTTATTTGCAGTCTGTCACCTATCCTGTATTCATCTTTGTCACAAGTCACAGGACAAAGAGTTTACTTGAAGGCCAAGAAGAGTAGGCTTCCATTTTTCTACTAATTTTTCCTCTCTATTTGAAATTGCAAGAAGACTCTTAAATGTGGGGGAGGTTGCCTATGCTGTGTTCTTTGGAGTACATGATTGGAAAAGTATATTTTACTAGCTCTGTATTAATTTTTGATATCTTTGTTTACCATTTGTACACTGCCAGGAGGGCTAGTAACTTCCAAGATATATAAGGTTCTTCCCCTAATAGATAAGTTTCTGTCAAGATAAGGGCTAAGGAAGTTCTTGGAGACAAGAAATAAAAAGTGTGAATTGATCAACAGAGGAAATTATCTCTTTCTTCAGGTTATGCAATTTTTTTTTCTTAGTTCTATTTTGTCTATGGAAATGTGTGAAGCAAATTTGCAGGAGAAAGGATAGGAGGGAAAAAAGGCTTCTGTTATATAGATTAGTATGAAAAATAACTGGAAATGAGCATAGAAGAACACTATGAAGAGCAGAAACATAAAACTGGCTAGAACAAAAGAGTGAGAGAATTAATGTGGACAAATGTGAGCAGAGGAACAGAGGCAGAGGCATGCAGAGAACTTGATGAAAATCTCTGGTGCTCCATGACCGCCCATTACATTGGCATCTTTGAAGTATTTCACTTCTCCTTATTCAGGTACTTTCAGACTTGATTCCGAATTATTTGCAAAGTTATTTGTAAAAGAGTCATCACAAAGCACTGTGTAATTACATCTAGGTTTGCACCAGAATTGTCCATCCTTATTTTGGCCTTTCCTTTCTGATGATCTTCTAACCCAGAACTAGCACAGGCAACATCTTTTATCAGAGAAGTCCTTAAGGAGGGCCGGCTCTACTCAGCTGAAAGGCGAACCCTATTGCACAAAGAACTATGCGGGGGTGGGTGGGGGGTGCCTCCTAACATATAGCTTGGGGGGAAAGACTGTGGCTGACTGAGGAAATGTGACCTAACTGGTCTTGGCAGAGGGGGAGAGAGGCCTGCTGCCTAGTTCTGAACCTCCTTCTGTTTTCTGGCATTTATCCCTGAGGTGGCTTGGAAAGTGCCGGTGTTTCCTTGGGTTTGTCTACCTCTGTGGAGTATCTATTTACTCATTTAAATTTTGGATAATGCTGTTCCTTAGGGCATGTCTTGAGTTTTCTTCTCTGTTAGATATTACGGGTTTTGTTGCTACAGCACCATTCTGACTCACATAGCAGCAGTCTAGACTATGACTCTAGTTGGGTACTGTTGGGTCATGAAACATGGACTATTGCAGTCAGCATTTATTTTGTGAATGCTTGTACTGTGTGCTAGTTCCTGAAAAGTCCTTAAAATGACACTTGATGAAGTATTATTTTAAGTGTTTTAATATTAGTGAACATTCAGTGGGAAAAAATATATATGGCATTACTTACTAAGTATTTATTTGTCATTTGTCTTGTTTATCTTATCTGATATTAGAATCAACATCCTGAATAGTTATTACAAGGGTCAGATAATGCTGAAAGTTTCTGTACTGCTTACTTCAACAGTCTTTACAATTCCTTGTAGCTACACCTCCATAAATGTTGCTGGTTCCTCCCCACTGCCTGGGTTGGTTTTCCTAAGAAGTGACACCTAGCAATCCACTTGATCATTAAGTAGCATCAAGCCTAGTGGTCATTGCCAATAATAAAAATGCTTTCCTATCAAATACGCACTCATATCTCTCAGTTACTTGAATACCCACTGTTGTTGCTGAGTTTGAGAATTTTTTTAGAATCTGTTTAAAATCATTTCAGAATCCTGAAATGTAATGTTTACAGGAGTTGAGCATGACAAATAGCTTTAAGCCTTTAATAAACTGTATGTGTGTATTTGGGGGATCTCATTTATAGCTTGCATTGGCTTTATGTTTGTGTCCACTTAGTAGAGTGGAACTCCTATGGATCTGAGCTGGTGGATTAAGAGGAAGACTGGGCTTTGTGTCTGACTAGAATCCATGATGTGCCTCTGGCTTGCTTCAGAAAGTGCAGTATTGATGGTGAAGAATGAGGACTGTCAAAAAAGGGTCTTTTTAAGTGTGGTGGGTTGACCCTGGCTGAACACCAAGCTGCCCACCAAGCCACTCTATCCCCCCTCCTCTGCTGGAGTGGAGGAGAGAAAACAAGATGGAAAAACGTCATGGGTTCAGATAAATGCAGTTTAATAAAGAAAAAGCAAAGGCCACATGCAGAAGCAAAAGTAAACAAAGTATTCTCTATTCCCCATCAGCAGGTGATGTCCAGCCACTTCCCAGGAAGTAAGGTTTCAGGCTCCAGCACACGTAGCCATTGCTCCATAGGACAAATGTAGTAACAAATGGTCCCTTTCCTCCTCCTTTTTCTTAGCTTTTATTGCTGGGCAGTCATCAAATAATGGTATGGAGTAATCCTTTGGTCAGTTTGGGTCAGCCCTTCTGACTACGTCCTCTACCAAAATCTTGCCCACCCACAGCCTCCTGGGTGAGTGGGGGGAATGCTGGAGAGAGTCTTTATTCTGGTCATGCCCTGCTCAACAGTAGCAGAAATACTGGTGTGTTACCAACACCTTTCTAGCCAATACAAAGTACAGCACTATGAGAGTTGCTACGGAGAAAATTATCTCAGCTAGACCCAATAGATTTAGCTACAGTAATGATGTCGTCACCTGTGGGGATCTGGGATGCTGTATCTTGGGTCCCACAGCATTTCCCCAGGGACAGCCAAAGAAACACAGCATGTTGGCTCCATCTGTGCATTGACAGGACACGCTGGGCAACTGCTCAGCTAATTCTGTGTCTGCTGATTTTGGTAATGAGGTGTCCCCTTACTTCTCAAGTATACATCTGTTCGTATGTGTCAGTGAACAGTATACATGCAACTGCATGTCTCAAGTGACATTTGGGGATTATTATATTATAAATTAAAGAGAAAAAATAAGCAAAAGCAAAGCTAAATAAGCTTGATTCATATTTTCGTATTATCAGTATATATTTTCTTAAAGAAACAAGAGCAGTCTCCTTCCCAACAAATTCTGAAACTAAGGACCTTTTGCAGACTGATTTTGTTGCCTTTTTTTTTTTTTTTTTTAATCTTGTTTTACTTCTAGTCCTGGTTTTCTAGAAAGGGAGAATTACATACCCTCTAGCTCCCTATAAATGGATATATACTGATAAGTTTTTAATCAGTACAAGGAACTACAGAGCTGTAATGTCTTGGCTTGGTAGTACTTCCGTAATATGCCTGTGTAAACAAAATACTTCAGCAGTGATGGTTCATGAGCCATTTTGGAAAGTTGAATGAAGAAGTACTGACTTACCAGATTCTTTTCTGCGTTTGCAGGTCACTTGTCACCTCTGTAACTTTTCCGGCACAAGTCCCTGTGTTTACAACCTGCAGGCTAGTGCTGACCATGTCAGAGGCACTTCAAAGCATACTTTAGAACAGCTGTTGTTAGCTTTAAGGCTTGCATAAAATTCAATGCTCTTGAATGATTTCATTGCAGGACACTTGATAGTACCTACTAATCTAATATTAGTATTTTAAAAGTGAGAAGTTCTGGAGGATTTACTTTCTTGTGAGCTATATCTAATCAGTCAAGTTTGGGAGCAACTGCAGAATTTGGCAACAACAGCCCTCTACAGCCAGCTAATGAAAATGTAATAAAAGTTGAAGTTCTTCATACATTCAAAGTCACATAAGGAATATTATGTGATGCATGCTATTGCTGAAATGAGCTCTCTTTGTTTCACTTGAAAAACCACTGAAAGAAACAGATGTCAGCAAGATTAGTTAGCTTAGCTTTCCAGAAAGAAGCACAATCTTTTTTGGATCTTGACAGCATCTTCAAACCTAGAGTTGAAGTTGATTTTGATACAGGGGATTTTTAATGTAATAGCATCTGACCTTAAATGATAGGGGAGAGAAAAACATAAAAGTTTAATGACATCTTGTGCCTGGTGCTGATTATAGATATCTGTAAAGTTCGTATTTACATACTGGGTTTGGAACCAAGTAAGCTTGCTTTACTTTGAATTTCTACTTTGTATGTTCCCGTTTGTTGTGATATGGTTTGATTGAGAGGGACTGGGAAATTATTCTTCCAAAGTAATAGTACGTGTGGTTGTGAGGGGGTTTCACTACACAATATTGAGTATGCTTCTTAAAACAACCCCTTTTTATAGAAAGGGCTTATAATGTCATTTATAGTTTGCAAAAAATGTTCAGGATATTTTATTTCTTATTGAGTGTGTTTTTATTAGGCAGATCCTACAGTGAAGAGCTGGTAGAAGTGCATAAATGAAACCATCTCTCCCCTGCTGGAAGAGTTGGGTTTTTTCCCAGCAAGTGTGTTTAGCAATTTAGTAGTATGATTTCCCAGTAAAAGTCATAGTTAATTTGGTCAGTTAATGAAGATAGTTCTGATTTATGCTGGTGCAACAAAAAATAAAGTAATTGTTTGTGATTTCAGCTAGAAATATTGGGTAGCTATTTTGGCTTTGCTGCATGATCTGGACCTTGCACAGATGGCGCAGCAGAAGATACTGAAATTGAAAGCTTTACAACTCAATTACAGTATTGCTTTTCAAAGGATTTTTCTTAGCATACTTGTTAACATCAGTGTGTGTGTGTGTGTATGTGGGGACAAGAAGAATGGCATTACTGTACATCTCCTCAGCACATGTCTTATCCTCGGGGCCTTGTTAGCAACAAAATTTGCAATGTGGGTATACAACCATAAAAACTGCAGCAGAATATCCAAGGACACTGTTTTCCTAAGTAATCTACAGAGAAGTGACCTTCAGCATACCAGTATTTGAAGAAGTTTGGACTCCTTCCTTCTTCTCTTTGATTTTTTTTCCTCCCACACTCCGGCTTCCATAGACTAATAAGGAAATACTCTGTTTTGCAGACAAGAAGCCCGAAGCCGTCCCAGAGCCCACAGCCCAATTTGGGTGACCACACAGAACACCTCTCTGAAGCATCTGCTGATTCCTTAGAGGCCATGTCTGAGGGTGATTCTCCAACCCCCTTTTCGAGGGGCAGCCGCACGCGGGCGAGTCTTCCTGTTGTGCGGTCAGCAAACCAAACAAAGGAAAGATCACTGGGTAAGAGCCTGCTTCAGTCCTTCTCCATTCTCTGCTTAGTCTGTGTTTTCCATTTGTGGATTTGAAACAGTCTTTAAATAGTGTGGGGTTCAAAAAGTAAAGACTTCGGTAGCACAGTATTTTTCATGTCAGGTTGTTCTTTGGAAATGAACTTGGTATGGGATACTGAGTAATTTGGGGGAGTGGTGAAATTATTTTCATAAGATCTGTAAGTGTGATGGGAGCATAGTAGACATGCAAGGAGAGAGATGCAGGCCCTGACATGAAATGCTGAGTAATGGTTCAAACCCACTATTGCAAACACTTTTTGCCAAGCCTGCACAATATGTGGCAATGAACTTAATACAAGATTTTACCCTCATTTTCAGACAGGAGACACAGGCTTTTTCACTTTGCCATCTCTCCAAAGCCAGACTTAGTTGAAAGAAACCTAGAGATATTACTGCCTTAGTAATCCATCTTACTGAAAAGGTTTGTATGTGCATGGTGGTAGCTTTCCAGGCAGAGAATTTGAATGGATATGCTGATGGAGGTGCCCTTTACTTTGGGGCAGTGCCCTTCTATCTGCACAGTGACAAGTGATGTGTCAGCACAGGTGGACAGCTCTGGTTCCTGCGTTCTTCCCATATCTCAGGGTTGAATTCAGCCCAGCTGTGAACCAGAGCTCCTTTTATGACGGCAAATTTTGTCTCAGAGACTCTGTGCTCAGCTGATGGATGGTAGGAGTAAAGGCTGTTCTTTTGAGGGAAGACACCAGAGGGCAGTTAAAGCATTGTGGGAAGGTGCGTAGCTCATGTGTGGATTGCTGAGGAAGGCAGGTTTTGCTCACAGGTAATAAACTGAAATGCTGCTTTCCTGTAGGCTCATCTCCCAATATAGAGAGTGACATAAATTGAAGACTGGGCTGTAAATCATACCATGCTTGTAAGCTTGTCGTGGTGGTTTACTCGTCCCTCAATAATCTAAGACAGTTTCTGTCAAGAGTATTATTATATCTGACAAACACAACGAATGTGAAGAAAACAGGGCTGGAAGGGGTCTCTGCTTCTCCCAGAGCTGGCAAGTGAAGAGCAGTGGGCCTGGAAGCAAGGAGCTGATGCCAGTCCATGTCAGCTCACAGAGTGGCTGCCCTCCCACAGCCTCCTGAGCCACCAGTATGTTGGGCTTTTGGGGGAGAAATTTGTAAGACTTCAACCTGGACAAGACTTTTTGGCTTTGAGGCGTTTTGAAGAGCACATGTATTACTATACATGCAGAGGATTCATCTCTGCCTGTAAGTCACTGCTGGCTAGGGCATTCTCAGGTATGGCTTACACCACCCCAGGTTTTTCTGGAAAACTTGTATTTGCTTCAGTGTGCTGTTAAGTGCTTGAGCCTTCACAACTCACAGTCCAGCCCCACTGTGTGGGCTGAGGACCCCAGAGCTGCATACAGCACTGAAGGTGGGGTCTCACCAGAGCAAGGGCAGAATCCCCTCCCTCGACCAGCTGCCCCCGCTGCTTTTGGTGCAGCCCAGGACACGTTTGGATTTCTGGGCTGTGAGTGCACATGGCTGGGTCTTGTCCAGCCTCTCACCCATCAGCACCCCCAAGCCCTTCTGGGCAGGGCTGTTCTCGATCTCTTCATCCACCAGCCTGTGTTGATACTGAGGGTTGCCTTGACTCAGGGCTCCTTGCACTTGGTCTTGTTAAAACACATAAGATTCCCACATGCCCACCTCTTGAGCTTGTCCAGGTCCCTCTGCTTGGCATCCCACTCCTCAGGCATGTCAGCAGCGCCACACAGCTTGGTGTCATCTGCAGATTTGCTGAGAGTGCACTCGATCCCTTCATCTATGTCATTGATGAAGATATTAAATAACACTGGTCCCAATACAGACCCAGAGGGATGCCACTTGTCCCTGATGTCCACTGGGACTCTGAGCCATTGACCACTGCCCTCTGGATGCAACCGTCTAGCCACTTAATTATCCATGTAACAGTCCACTCATCAAATCCATCTCTCTAATTTAGAGAGAAGGATGTTGTGGGGACCATGTCAAAGGCTTTACAGAAGTCCATATAAAGGACATCTGTAGCCCTTCCCTTGTCCACTGCTGTAGAAGCCCATTGTAGAAGTCCACTGGGTTGGTCAGACAGGACTTGCCCTTGGTGAAGCTGTGCTGGCTGTCCTGAATCAACTCCCTGTCCTCCATGTGCCACACACGTGTGTATGTATGGTCCTTCCCCCAAGTGTTCTCAGCCTCAAGGTATCTTCAGCTTAGGAATCTCCTGGTTATGGTTTCTGCCTGTATAATAACCAACAAGAGATGTCTCCTCCAGGTATTTGTTCAGTCCACCTTTGATCCCATGTAAATTTTTCACGTCTGTAACAGTACATCTGTGACTTTGGCAGCAAGTTTCTGTTGGTTTACTGCCTGACCATGCTTTCCTGTTGTTCAGTTTTGTATCTGTTTATCAGCTCTAAGTTATGCCCCTTGTTCTTGTGTTCAAAGTGACAGCAAACATCAGATCGCTATCTGCTTCCCCCAGGCCATATCTGATTTCTTTGGCCTGTCATTTCCCTCAGATCATCTCTTCTCCAGGCTGAGAAGTGCTACTAGAACCACTTGTTCCTCATCCAGAAAGCATCCTGGACATTTGATTATCATTGTTGCCCTGAACTTTTTGCAGTTCAATAGCATCTTTGCTAAGATGAGAGGACCATAAGTTCACTGTTAAGTAGCTCATTCTTAACACCCTTTTTTTAGCATCTCTTGCATGTACTGAAATGTGTTGTCCAGGCCCAAACGGAGGACAGACACATGGAGATACACTATTTTATTTAATGGCCAGGATTTCAGACCCTGCAAGACACCCTGTCTTTCATGTACCAGAGATAGGGCCCCAGCTTATCCTGTCATGAAGAGGAGAAAGAAAAAGATAAAAAAACAACAGGAAAGCAATATAACATGAAGCATTTCAGCTGAGAGTTTTTAGACTTGAAATGAACAAAATAAGGCTTTTCTCTCTGTTGCAGGAGGGGTCACAGATACGTGTGTGGCTTAAGGGATGATAATACTAGCCTGATAGGAGGTAATACATTGTTATTACCCCACAATCTGTCTTCTTCAAGTTGTTCCAGGAACTAGTTAATAACAAATAGTTTGTTTTAAAAGGTAGTCTAAAAATTATTCCAAAATAGTTCAGTTTTACATTATTATTATTGTTACTATTATGTGCATTTCTTTTATAATAAGGTCCTTTTCAATCTCTTCTGCGACTTGTGTTCCAACAACACCATCAGCAATGTTCTGAAATGTTACTTTTGAGATGCTTTGCATGCTGTGATCCTGCTTATTTCCAGCTGTAAAAGGGGAATGTTTGGTTTTAAAAAACAGGAAACTATTTATAACTTCAGTTTTAAAAGTGTCATGAAAGTACTTCTATTCACATGACTTTGAATAATATGTGTATAATCACCTCCCTTTCCATATCTATTAACTTTTTAATTTAATATAATTTAAATACAAATTATGTTTTGATCCTCAACCAACATAATTTCAGCGAGGAAAATAATGAACTTTCCTAAATTTTTATTAATTTTACCTGTATATCTCAATGCCATTTTAAAAAACTGATACTTTTTTCTTGAAATTCTAATTGTTCTGTGGGTTCCTATTTTACTAGCTATATATAAGTCAATTTGTTTTCAAACAGTGGTCTGAATTAACATGGAGCCTGAGAGAAGGAGTAACAGAAATGCATTTTGGCTACCTCACTATGATGGGTTTGTCAGTCAGGACTAACCTAATAGGACATGGTATTCATGTGGAGTTGACCTAGAAAACAGTATTCCGATTGTAGGCCCATTTAAAATTTCAGCCACAGCTTTTGAAATGAAGGTCTTTCTTGGCTAAGAGGTCCACCAGATATCAACACTTGCTTCATCACTGTGCAGTCTGGAGACAAAGCAAGATATTAAAATAAATTAATTCACTGTGCAAGAGAAAATTAAATGTATTTTAAAATATCTGTTTGAGAGCTGGGAGCTTTTCCAGTGCGATAACTGTGGGAAAGAAATTATCTAGCAAAACTGTCAGTGAGAATCAGCTGAAACCTGGAAAGTGCTCAAAAGCTTTCAGCAAACTTCGCTTGCAATTTGCCTGGAGGAAGCAGAACCTGACAAGCATCCAGCGAGGTTACTCCAGCAGCCGCCTGTGCCCGCGCTGCAGCTCGCTGCTGTCCCTGCTCCGGTACCTCCCCATGAAATGAAGGCTGACAAATATGTTCACTTGTAGTCTCTCGTGTGCTACATCTGTCCAAACAACGGGCAGCATCCTTTGTAGGGGCAGGCACTGGCATCCTCCGTGGTGATGGAGTGGCCAGGCCAGTTGATGCCATGGGTCACAGCCCTGAAGGGCAGGGTGTGATCGCGACCTCCCACTGCAGCAGCAGCTCTTGGTGTTCCTGCAGGATCGGACTGTACAGGCAGGGTTGGATGAAGGAAGAATATGGTACAGGGGGGAATTTCCATAAATGCACAAAGATTTAGGTTTGAGAAGTGACTGAGGAGGATGAAGCTTTATGGCTCAAGGGTTGCAATCATCCTTTCTGGGTGCCCCGGCCACGGTGCCTGGCCACTCCTGTCTAGATGAATGAAGAGCAGAGGATCACTGGGCTCCCTGCTGGTAAACCTGTGCCTAAAGTTAGGTAGTGTGGAAAGGCCTCTTCAGAAATGTCTGAGCCTGCCAACATATGCATTTTATTTGCATTTGGAGGGATTACATAAAGGAGTAAAATTATACAAATGCTTAAGGATTGGCATGGGGAGGGTCTTAAGCAATCACGGAGTATTCTGATTATTATTTATTAGCCCCCAAACCCAAGTTTTGGCAGGCACAGATTTTAGTGTCTGATTAATTCGTTTGCTGCCACCTTATATGGAAATGCCATTTCTGACTATAATGATAACACCTCAATCTTTTTTAGCATTTCTTGCAGATGTTTCTCAAAGCCTGTTAAAAAAAAAGTCAGGGCCACAGTGACAATTTCACACATAGCAAAACCTTTGCAGAGATACAGATCATTGCTTTTTAGCTGGCAGTAGAAATAACTCTCTATTCATGTTTATGCAAGATACTGTAAGACACTGTGAAAAATATAAATGGTAAAGGTAGACATATATTATATTAGAGCTAATTGATTGTTACTTACTATTTATGAGCTAGAAATTAAAATAGGCATGAAAAATCAGACCAAAGACATGTGAATGGCCACAGACTTTGTGTGAGAAACCTGTGATTTGCTAGCAGTGGCACTGCCCTCTCTGATCCCTTAGGGCATGATTTAAGCCTAATGAAGTCAGCAAGAACTTCAGTTTAGTTCATGGGAGAGGAACTCCCTGGGAAGTGCATTTCAAGTTAAGGCTCAGTATAACTTTAATGTATTCAGTCATCTTAAAGAATTTTCCCTATCTTTCCTTTTATAGTGTATGCAAAGCAGCCAACATGCAAAAAGGTCATGTAAATATTTGCTGTCATGACCAGATAGCTTAACAGGGACTGACAGATCTATAGAAAAAACAGCCTGAAACAACTAGCTCCAATTAATGAATTGAAACATAGACCCTAGGAAATTATAATACTCTAATGTAGCTCAAGTTTTCCTCCCAGCTTTCCTAGACTTTATTTTCTTTCCCATTTCTTCAAATTATAATAGCTAAAGGCTTTGGACTTGGAAAGAAAAAAACACACACCTCTTACCTGAAATGTTTTGTAACAAAAGAGCAAAGGAAGGTAAACAATGATATCAGAGTTTTTTCTGTTTCATTTATTGTCTCTACAGGATATGTGAAAGGCAGGTATATGAAAGAGTGAAATATGTGACTTCCCAGGCTAGCACTTGTGCCCACAATTACTGTTTACTTAAAATTTTCTCTCTCCTTTAATAAATTGCCTTGTGTGTACCTGAAAAAAATGCTTCCAAGGAGCAAGGTTCTGTTTAGTACATCCTGTTGCAGCAGAGGCACATTCTGTCTGCCACCAAAAAGCTGATACGCAGGATATTTTAGATGCTGTGTCACGCTGGAGCTGAATTTTGTTGCAACAGGTTGTATCAGCATGGATCTAATGGGTTCATTGCAGTGATGCTGGAGCAGAAGATGTACAGTGTGCTAAACAAACCCATTAGTTACGTAAGTCTGTGTCTGTCACTGCTGTGTCTGTTAAATGACTTTTGAATGCAGCCTTTATTATTTATTTGCACTGCAGTAATACTAAAGGACCTTGAGTAAAAACGGTGCCTCACTGTGTTGGGTAATACATAGTGACAAAATACTTCTATTTTAGAACCTTGCAACATGAATAAATCACAATGAAAAGTGGTGAAGATAGTGAGGTAATAAGTGTACAACCTGGATGAACTGAATAAAGCTATGTCAGGGTGGCAGTGGCTTTTCTCTTTACCCCAAATCATGCCCTCACAATGTCTTTATCCAGCTCTACTATCACTTAATATTCTGATTTAGCAGCAGCAGTTTGAGCCTTCAGCATTTGGTGTCTGCTGGAAGATGGATTTGGCAGATGGAGTAGCTTGTACAAGCCTCCTTCCTTCAAAGGAAAGGTAGGAGGGCGGAGCTGTCCCATGGGTCATATCTAGCACAGGAGCTATCATTTGAATAAATCTGATGTAATTTTTGTGTTAGATAAAATTTTTAAGTCTACCTCTAATACAGTAAGTCACACAAACACCAGAGCCTTCCATTTGACATGGGCATGCAAAGGAAAAAGTGTATTGCAATTGCATGCATTGTAAGAAGTGTAAGACTTTGGCCAAGCAGAGAAGCAGAGCCTGTCCCTCAGCTCATTGTATTTAGGATTTGCTGCCAGGGCTGACAGCAAGTCCCTGAATGAGGACTGCTCTTGGATTTAATCATTGGTTCCCATACTGTTTGTATATTTAGGTATTGATTCTAATGCATAGTTACTATGCTGGGCCTAAGTTCAGGTTTCTATTCCCAGAGGGAAATAATGTCATCTTTGTGGTATCATATAAGACTGTCTCTTGTATTTATTCTTGTTCTCTATCATTTTTCTGCATTTCTGCCTCCAGAGTACCCAATCCAAACAAGATAAGAGAATAATCACTGCATCAGAAGCTTGTGGATAGCCCGCTGATTAGGGTGCTCTCTTGGGACAGTAGGGGCAATGGTCTGAGCAACTCTAAAGATGGGATCCCTTCTGGATAATTTTTCAACTACTCAGCTGTTTCATAGGAGACAGGTGCCTGTACCATTGCTTTGCCCGATTACCTTCTGTGATGAATAGACCATCTGTGGGTCTGAGGGCAGAGTGGTGGATGTTGTTTATCTCAGCTTTAACAAGGCCTCTCACATCTCTCATAGCCTCCTTGTAGCCACATGGGGGAGGTGGGGGTGGCCTTCAGGGTGTGTAACTGGCAGCTGGGTTTAGCTGTGTTCTCAGGACTGGACTCTGGGGCCAGTGATTTTTAACATCGGAAATGGTTGTTGGGTTGGAATGAACCACCAGTAGGGTCAAGTCTGACACCAAGTTTAAAAGAGCATTTAATGTGCTGAATGGTCAGATGGCCACTTCACCAGGACCCAATGAGCCAGAGAAATGGACTAGCAGGAATTCAATGAAACTCCAGAGAGGCAAATGCAGCCTTTCATCAGGGACGGAACAGCCCTGCAACAACACTTGCAAGGTCAGTAGCAGCTTTGCAGAAAGGACTTGGGGTATGACAACAAGGGGACTGTGTGCTAGCAGCATGTCCTTGCAGCAAGGGAAAACTGCATAGCTGGCTATAGGAAAAATTTACCAGCAGGTCAAGGGAAGTGATTATTCCCTTCTCCTCACCATTGGTGAGGTTGCACTGTGTCCAGTTCTAGTTCCCCAGTAGATGAAAGATAATGACAAACTGGAGTGAGTCTAGGAAATGGCCTCTTGGCATTCTTAATCATGCACACTAAAGTCTTGGGTCCAAGGTCCTGTCTAAAGTAGCTTGAGAGGACTTCACACAAAGTCAAGCTATTTGTTAGAGCCCACAGAGGTGAATTTTTGGTGTGGTGCTGTAACCAGCTGTGCTCTTAAATGCTGATGGCTCAATCCCTAAATTTGCTACTGACAGTCGTGAACTTTTTAAAAATGAAATAACTTCAGAAGTGTTGAAGAGAATTCCTGCTGTAAATACAGAACACATGGTAAATGGAGCAAAACTACAAAGGCATGCATGGCCTACATGCCTTAAATGCTTCATGGCTATGGATTATTAAAATGGTCACATTCTGCCCTTGAACACATCAATTGTACCTTGTTTAGTACTAAAAAACAGTGTTTATAAAAACAGCCATTATTCAAATAATGAGTTTGATACAGCTGATTTATACAGAAAGGAAATGCAATTGGGTAGGATCTCTTTTTCTTCATGTTTACTGAAGAGGAAGAACAAGTATTCCAAGAAATTGAATTGATATTTTCTTGTCTTTTTTGCTTTTGCCCATTTAAAAGTTACTAACAATAATGCCCCTATGTAAAGTACTTGACTGCAGTGGCCTTAAATGCTTCACATATCTGCGTAGTCTTTGGCAGACACATCCTTGGAAACTACTAGTCATCTTGGCACCTTTGGCTGGGAGCCAGCCATGGCTTACTGGCTTCTTCAGAGGTCAGAGGTCAGGTTCTGGTGGACTAAAGCAGAGCCTGCATGAGCATGTCCCGTGCCTGTGTGTGTGGAGTTCTCTGATTTTACTATGCTAAACTGGTGAACGAGAACTGGAGTGAATGCAGCATGGCAGCGCCTCTGAAAAATAGCTCTGGTACGCAGGAAACTTCTCGTTCATCTCACTGAGTTGTTCAGTTGTCATTTTTAAAGTATTTTTTCATTAAGTATCGTCGGGGTTTTGTGTTCTTCCAAGTTTGCTGGCATTGTTTTGTCAGTTCAGGGTATGAAAAAGTCACCTTGATGGTCAGTTGGGCTGTTCTGTGCAACAGAATGCAATTATTGTCCCAAAATCTATCCTGCCAGAACATTGATTTCCACCTGGGGAACTGGGTTCAACTGAAATGTTCTCTCAGAATCTCTAGATGATAGAAGCAACTGTTCACAGTAGATGGACCTGCTGATACGGGTATAAAGACAAAGTTGCCTTTTGGCAATAGGCTTTTTCACAGGTTTTATCAGGAATCAGATGGGGAAAATACTGAATTTTCTTTTTGTTTTTTACTTATTCTCCTTAGCCAGCTAAATGTATTTGTCTGTAGAAAAGTGCTAGTATTTCAGTGGCAGTTAAAAACCTTTATTTTTCATAACACTTCGGTAGGAAATTTATGTGACTACTGAGTTTTCCATCTGTCTTTTTTATTAAGTAACAAATTATTGCAAGTCACTGTAAATAGCAGAAAAGAATGAAATAGCAGTAAAAAGTAGTAGTGGACTAAATAAACAGTTCCTGGGGGTTTTTTTTAAATAGTTATCAAACAACTTAATACCTTGAACAAATCTCTTCAGACTATTCTGCAGAAAAAAATAAAGTAATTGCTTTTATTCATCGAAAGATCTAATTTTTTATTCTCTTAGTACTTGAAGACAACTAAATATATTTATAGAAATTTTCTGAATGTGGAGGACAGATTTTCAGGAGGGAGTACTAACAGAAGTTATTATGAGAGCTTCAGGCTAGAAATACCACAAGGATCATAGCAATGACCTCAGACTAGTTGAAACTGTGTGTGGTGAAATAGGAGAGTTAAGTCTTGAGGGAAAGTAAGAACTTCATCTTGAGGAATTTCTTCCACGCTGCAAGAGTTGTTACTGTAATAAACTTGTGTCTGCATAACTTTAACAGAATTTGGTGATATGTGTTTGGTCTGGTTATTAGATAGTTGGGGGAGAAGGCGGGATGGGAAGCCGAGAACAATATGGGCCTATGCCATCCTTACAGTCTTATATATGACAATTTTGTCAAATAAAAAGCGAAGAACAATTGGAAGTATCTTGAAATTTTAGTGAAAAAAAATTTAAAATTGTAAACTGCTCTTTTGAGGAAAGACCTGGCAGCGTTTATTGTGACTGCCTGTGGATTGTCCTGAAGTGTCCCAACAAAAACAGTTACATTGAGACTTTAAAGGCTATCCTTAGTTTTTAAAACTTATGCAAGTAATGATTTGACATAAATATAAGTAAGAAACAGGGATGCTTTTTCTCACTTTTGCTTGTTACCATTGCTGCTGAATTCAGCACAAGGGAATGTCAGACAGAGACAGTGACTCAGTGGACTTATGGTGGAAGATCAAGCTAAACCAGCATGAAAAGACAAAGATTGCCCATCTTCTCAAAAAGATATGGTTAACTGATGGTTAGGGGTAAAGAGTGAAACTAATCTAATGGCATTTTCCCCATTTTAGTTACACCTTGCTTTGCACCTTGGTTTTAAGAAGGTCCAGAGCTCCCAGTGCATCCAGCTTTTGATTGCTGTAGTCTAACCATCCTTACTATTACTAGAAATTTTCAAACTGTGCACGGAATTTCCAGAGGATACATACAATAGCTGTGTTGGAAGAGAGTAGGAGTGCCTTGTTCATGCCAGTGGTTTTTGGTTCTGTGAGAAGGTTTCAATGCTCCGGCGCCCAAGCATCCTACACCAGCCAAACGCAGATTTTATCATCAGTTAATAACTCTTTTCAGCTGGATTAAGGTATTGCCAAATGCCAGTAAAATATTTCAGTGCATAAGTTTGCAAGACATCTTGCCTATACAGAGGGAGTCCTGTAGCTTCACAGGAAAGAAACTCATGAATTCAAATGTAAGCTTTAACTGTATTTTATTTCATAGCACTGAGGAGTTACTTAACTCTTCTGCCTCAGTTTTCTCTTCTTCATTATAAGAGAATTATGTGAGAAATTGTATTTTTCCATTTAAAACCCATCATTTGAGAGAATTAACAGATACTTGTGAAGGTCACAGAAGAGGACACAATCTTGTTTGTTTACTTATTCTTGATTTATCAGGTATTTAAATTTCCTTTCTTAAATTACAAATTTCTAAAGAAAATTTTTGTTCTTTAAACAAAAGTAAGTTGTGATTAGAGTTCTCCTAAGTATGCAAGCTGTCCTTAGAGATCACTGTTAGCAATAAAACCATGATAACGTGGTGCTTAGTCAGGGTTAGGTGAGCGCCAAGTATGCAATGGAGGCACTGAGAGATGTGAGCTGGGTGGTTTCCTGACACCTGCATGACATTAGCTCTTGCTGAAAGGAGTAAAGCTTTACCAGCTGTAATCAGGGGTTATGGTCTCATCAGTTTAGGTGCTGTGCCAGCCCTGTTGTGGTTATGTAGCTCCTTGCTCTAAAAGCCAGCCTAGACCCCGTGAGCTCAGGTAAGATTCACCATCACGCTGTGAGGGCATGTCCTCAGCTCCACAGTTGGTTTTGCCACCCAGCAGCACTATCTGAGCTGAACGCCTTCTGCGAGCGTGGTGTGTGTGCCTGAGCTCAGAGCTGTGCTGGACTAAAGGCACAGGATGGCTGTGCTGGGCACCCCAACCCAGTGCTGGTGGGCTCAGCCACCCGAGTCAGGTTAACTGTGCATCTTTCATTGCACTGTGTTGTGTTTCATGTAGATCATGCCTGAGAGAAATGATGAAATATTTTGCACATCCTGCCACTGACCCTCGGTAAATAGGCAGCAAAAAATACTGTGTTTTGAAAGAGCTCTGTATGTAGGGAAGGAAAGGGAAGTCATGTGGTGTGTTCACAGGATCATCATCAGATCTGGGTTTGATGCTTGTAAACCTTTCTTTGAACATGTTCTTTTGCCTCTCGGGTGTTTAATTTCCCCTTCTATAAAGCATACCTCTTTGTTGACAGGAATGTTGTGAAGCAATTTGTTACAAGGCTTATGTTACTAAGGCCTACATGTAAATGTTTTCTGCTGTGGCCTGTGTTTAAGTCTGTGGTCTGTTGCTTGTAGGGTGAAGAACGATCAGAAGTTCCAGAGGTATTTCTGCAGCTAAGTTACACTACATGATAAATGGGATGGCTTACCATTATAGTTTGTGTTGTAGCTGTAGGACAGTGCCAGGGCTGGCAGTACCTCCAAGCTCCTGGACGTAGGAGCCACATTGTCTGACATGCACTTTCGAAACTGTTGGATGGTGTTGTTACCTCGTCATCTTCATACACTTTGTCCTAGAGTAGCAGGGAATTTTGTAGTCCTCTTTGGTTTGTGTTTTATAGAACTGGGCACAATCTTCATGTTTCAGGTGAATCTATTGTAACAGAAGCATAAGTGCAAGAGGGACTTGAGGCTGCATGGAGGCAGGAACATCCCTTGTGTTTAATTGTCTTTCCAGCAGCTTTGCTGACATATGTCCTCTGCCCTAAGAAAAACCATGCCTGAGTTATATTCTATTTCTTCTTGCTTTAATCTCCATGGGAGTGATTTTTTAGCTGAAGGTAAAACATACCTCAGAGCTCCAGCAGCTCCCATGAAGTAGAACCTGTGAGTATTGCCAGTGTTCAAAATCCCACCTGGGCAATGTGTGGAAGAAAAATAATGTGAATTATTTTAACTAATGGATTTTGAGTCTCTTTTATTTTGTCATGCTCAAAAGGGATTTTTAGAAGTGAGCAGTTAGTTCTGTCAAATAGGAAATGCCCTAAAGCATTGCTGTATCATGATACGGATCAGACAACTCAAGACGAAAGGCAGTAGGTTTTTTTTAAGGGCATGTGATTTAAAGGAGAATAAGGAAAAAAAGAATTCATTGTGTCTTTGAAAATATATTTTCTCTGTCAAGTGAGATTGGGGCCAAAACATTTCTCCAAGTTGTATGTTTAAGCTGTCTGTTTTAAGACATAACATGCATATTTGCTTTGAAAATTCAAGACTCAAGGACAACTGTGATTTTGCTTTTGTGGGAGCATTGAAGCACAGGCAGAATCAAGACTGTTCTGCAATGATTTAGACTTGTGTGTAAGGAAGTTTTTTCAACTCTGCCACTTTGTGTTAATGGTTTCAGTAGCTCAATACTGAGTGTGGTTTTAATGGTCTGAAATGCAAAACTAGCATTTTTAAATTCTGCAGTAACTTCTAAATTGGGTAGAAAAGAGAGTCACACCCAACTGCAAAGCTGATATGCAAAGCCTTTCTTTTTAGCCAAAAAATCTCTTTTTTTTTGCCACTGAATCCAAGAAAGTTTAACTGCCAAAACATAGAAGGTTCCTTATGTTCTTCATAAGAACTGAAAGCTATCATCAAAAATGAGTATGTCTTTGCATATCTTGGAAGAGTGAAATAAATGCAATCATTAGCTTGCTTAATTATTTTTTTACAAATATATTTAGTTTATGAATCCTGAAGAGTGTTTAGCTGCATAGAATATTTGAGCACTAAAAGGACAATTTTACCTAGAAGAACATAAAGATATAAATGATGTCTCAAATTATAATAAAAAAGAGAAAAATAGTTTAATAGCTCATTAAATATTGGCATTAGAAATAAAAGTCATAGGAAAACTCCTCTCAGTCTTTGAAAGAAAACTAGTTAAATTTCAGTCTGAAAAAGTTTTTCCAGACAATGGAAAATGGAAATTTGTAGCAGGATTCATATGGGGTTTGATTGCATTATTAATGAACAAAGAAGTATCAGCTCTTGCTAACAATACGAAGATTAAGTTAACAGCTCTATTTTATAAAAGCAGCCTAATATTAAATAATGGTTAGGTAATGCTGAGGAGTCTGTTTAGTATTCAGGAAAGTTAACATCTTACTTCCCTAAGAGCAAGCACAATTATCTGCCCACTGATTGCAGGAACGTCTGACTGTTTGTGCCTTTCTCTATAGCAGTTATGGGCAACATCGGGACAAAAATGCTAAAGACTAAGGGGAGAGAGTGCTCATCTTAGCTTGAAATACCTTCTCTTCTTTTCATTAATTGCCTTTGTATTCCAGGACCTCAGCTTTTCCCACTGCTTTTGCTTTTGTATCTCAGCACCATAAACTGCCCATCCTGTTGCTGATGACCTTCAAGTGTGAATCACTGACTTGCCATCTAAATTCTGTGATTTGCTGAGATTTGCTGATGACTGATGGTAACTGCACTGAGGGCCTTGTGTTCCCAACCCTCCTGATTATATAGGTCATAGGAGAACAGCATTACAGTGCATCTACACTGCAACTGCTGTGGTGAATTCAGATTGTGTAAAATGCTCTGCCAGGCTTTAGTCCACCTGTGTTAATTATTGGTCGATGCAAAGGCCTGGCAGCACAGAATCTTCCCAAATCTGGAGACAATCCAATAGAGGGTCACAAGGATTATTAACTTGGTTGGAGCCTCTTTGCTCTGACAGGTTGAGAGAGCTGGGACTGTTCAGCCTGGAGAAGAGAAGGCTCAAGGGCAGCGATGTCATCAATGTATGAAAGATCCAGGTTCTTTTCATTTGTGCCCAGTGAGGCAATAGTCACCAAATGAAACATCTGAGATTCCCTCCTCATATCAGGAAACCCTTCTTCACTGTGAGATTGACCAAGTACTGACACAAATTCCCCAGAAAAGCTGCGGAGTCTCCATCCTAGAAGATATACAAAAACGGCCTGGACATGGTCCTGTGCAAGTGGCTGTAGCTGTCCCTGTTTGAGTGGGATGGGGGGTGGACCAGATGACCTCCAGAGGTGCCTTTCAACCTCAGCCATTCTGTGATTCTGTGATTTGCCATTTTTTTACACCGCTGCAGAAATTATACTTGCTCCATCTCGTACAGACAGCAAGACAGTAAAGGTGTTTCCACCTGGTACAACGCAGTGTTGTACAGAGACACCTGGGATGGCTCAGAAAGAGCACAGTGCACTCAGCTGGGCTCAGCAGTCCCCATTTCCTTGTATCCAAAGTAGTTCAGCTGAACACCTGCTTCTGAATCTACTCCCTAGTGCTGTACATCCCAGGAAATTGTTTAGTTTAGTTGCAGTCCTGTGGCAGCTTGTTTCCTGCTGTGCTGGTGCTAATAAACCTTCCCACACTGGAGATGCTGATGAGATGACCTTTTGGTTTTCTTTAGGAGCCAGGCCCAGCATGGTTAGAACTCATCAACACCATCAAGTCCAGACTGATGTCTTGTGTTGATTGAGATGGCTCTTTCTGAGTGCTTTAGTCCTTGGAGGGCTTTGGAGGTTGCAATGGCATGGGACTGGGCTGTAGCAATGCTCGTGAGCCACACTCATGCAGCACTGGCCAGTGGAATACAGGCACCTGCTGGTATACAGGAGTCAGCAGAGGCCTGGCAGGGCCAACACAGGCATCAGGGAAGAGGTACTTCGTATCCCTTCCTTCAGTCCCTGGTCTGTATTATTCATGTTTCTTTCCATTACTGAGCGTATCACAGCCTCTCATTCCCTGAAAATAGCTATATCAGAAAGGTGTTCTGTCTTGAGTGAGTAAGAATGTCCATATTTTGCAGTTTGGCATCTGAGATTACTCATGTTTCTCCCTGAGTACTAAGCATGATTATTAACAGTGCTGTGAAACTGAAAGGTTCCAAAATTCCTCTTGTTTTTGTGGGGCACCTCAGTTTTACTCCTGGCCAGAATTTCACCTGAGGCTTTATGCTACATAATGCCAGCAAATTGAACTGTGAATATAAAATTCCTTGTGCTAAAATGAAAATCTTGAGTTTATTGACAAGTGTGAGGTTAAATTGAAAACTTATGTATAAGGAAAGCTGGGTGCTATAAAAGGATAAATTTTTTCCTCAGCTGCTTTTTTAAAAAGTTCCTTGTGATTTACCAACAACTTCCAGTACAGAGCAAACTTGGTGTGTTTCAGATTTTCCATTAGGATTCCTAAGGTAAACTTCTGATTTATCTAACTGAAATACAGTAAGAAGCTTCTCAGTACTGGGACTAGCACATTTATCAAGGTAGAACCATATCATTGTTCTCTGCTCTATTCCAATAGTCTGTTGAAAAGGAAAATGACATATGTGCTTTATTTTTTAAAAAATGTGAATTGGTTTTCCTCTTCTCATTATGTACTTTGTCTGTGTTCCTCATAGAGTTTGAAACCAGATCATTCCTGTGCACTTAAGAATATGTAACTTCCTATTACATTTGCTTGTAGGTGTATTATATCTTCAGTATGGAGATGAAACAAAGCAGTTGAGGATGCCGAATGAAATCACAAGCACAGACACAATTCGTGCCCTTTTTGTAAGTGCCTTCCCCCAGCAGCTGACAATGAAAATGCTGGAATCACCCAGTGTCGCCATTTACATCAAGGATGAGAGCAGAAACATCTACTATGAATTGTGTGATGTGAGGTAAGACATGGAATTATAGCTACTGGTTTCATGGATTTGGGTTTTTTTTGTGGTTTTTGTTCAGTTGTGCACTTATAGAATAGAAAGGAGTGGGGTTGATAAGTGTCTGACAGAGAGTGGCCTGACACACAAAGGCATGATCAGTGGTATCTGAGTAATCCAGGAGGTCTGGTCTGACAGTGCCTTCAGCTGTAGGTGCAATACCCGTTGCACAAGCCACTGATAAATGGCATGCCATGTTGAAATATTTGTATAATACACAAAGGTTCGTATATTTAATATGTCTATTGAATTTTAACTGAGACACAATCACTTAAAATACAGAATACAGAATAAACATTTAAAGAAAAGCTGAGTTTTTCTTTGCTGGGAGTGCAAAGCCTGATCTCATGAGCCTGAAGTAACAAACATGAATGTCACTAATGTCCTCACAATAATGCCATCTAACACAGCCAAAGCTCTGTGGCACTGGTGCAGTGGTCACTGACCACTGCTGCAGCCCCACCACCTTCCTGTTACATATCAGGATGCAGCAACTGATGCAGTCACTTCCCTTCACTAATTCAGAGATTGGTCAATAAATGGTTCACCTTTTTATCCTTTATTTTGTGAGAGTGCAGCTTCTTTATCAACCAGGTTTCTTCAACATAAGTTCCAGGGTCTCAAGGTCCCTAGAATGTCCCAAATCATGCATAAATAAAGCTCTCAGGTACACCTCAGACATGTTACACTTTATAAAACTGTGATAAAAATGGACAGAGGAGCATAATAAGATGAAGGAGAAAGCGGAAAAGTGTTTGCTCTCTGCTAGTCCGCTGCTAATGTAGGAAAATTATGTGGTGCAAGAGAAGTGTACTGTCCACTGCTGCCTTGTTTCTTCTGGAGATCCTATGGCTAAGGTGTTTCTCCATATCATGTTGTAGTTAAAAGAGCAAGTTGAAGCTTTTCTAGCATTTCCCCCATCCAATTCCCCCATTCCTGTTCCTAATCTTTGAACAGCACCACACTCCATTTTCTCACCTTTGTCTTGCTCTCCTCATGCTGTCTATCCAGTGTCTTGTCATTAGCCAGTCTCTTGGATTTCAGTTTCTTTTAACCTTACTTGCTTTGCAGACTCCCACACCCCTGTTTGGCCACTGTAATGCCTATGTGAAGACCCATCTGATTTTTTTCATCAACATCATCGTCTTTCAACATGTACCCAAATTTCTTACACATCAAACAGTTTATTCACAAGATCAGATCACGATAGGGGTTACTACACCTCTGTTGCCAAGTGCATTATTGCCAACCATCATCTAGCCCACTGGCTCCTTTTCTCTCCCTTTATCCCTCCATCTTCCCTTGAGTTTCAGACTACCAGTTTATGACTTCATCTCCTCCCTGCCCCTGAGAATGCAGTTGTTGATTATCTTAATGCCACTCCACCTTTTTTTCCCTTGCTCCCATTGCAGGCGTCACTCTGCCAGCCTCAGGCCTGGCTCAATCCCAACATCTGCTTCCTCTGTTCCTATGCCTGTATTGTGCTAGCATTTCTAGAGGAAATCCCACAGCCCAGCTGACTTCCTCCAACACAAAATTCCCTTCTTCAGTTCTGCCACCCTTCTAACTTAGGAAACCTCAGCAGTTCCAGGTTAGTGGAGTCCATAACATGCACTACCAGCTGCATTTTCACCACCTTTGAATAATTTCCACAACCATTTCTTCATTTCTGTTCCTTACTCTTCACAAGATCTTGCCAGTGTCTCCCCTCAGAGAACAGATGAAATGAAGCATCCTTCTTCTCTCCTTTGTTTGCCATGTCTTCCTTCAATCCTCTTCTTTCTTTCCTTTAAACACAGGGGTTTCAGTCAGCTCTTTAAGCTCTGCGTGTCCCTCAGAGGCTGCTCAATGTTCTTCTGTGCCTTGCATTAGGCCATCATACTTCTTCTCCTTTCTTTTTCTCTTTTTTCTCTTTTTTCTCTTTTTTCCTTTTTTCCCTTTTTTTTCCCATTTTTTCCCATTTTTCCCATTTTCCCCTTTTTTTCCTCTTTCTCCTTTTTCTCTTTTTCTTTTTTTTCCTTTTTTTTTCCTTTTTCTTTTTCCCCTTCTTATTTTTTTTTTAAGTTTTTTTATCACTAGGGACAAAGCCCTGTCTTTCTACTTAAGTCCAGTCTTCTCCTTAGAGTGGTTCAGGTCTCTGCATCCAGTGTAGACTTTAGATTTTTGCTTCAGAACATCCCTTTTGGTACAGCCTTTCCTCTCCCATCTCATAGAGAAAAAACGCTCAGGTAATTCTTCAATTTTTTTAATAGCAACTGCTGTAATCATCTTTTCTTGGCAGTTGACACAGGTAATAGGTAATCTTGCTTGCTCTTACCCATTCAAATGAAGCAACAAAATCATTCTCCTAGTTTGACAAGCAGATTGTTCTGCATGCATTTATTTTTCACTTGTCCTCTGTATCTTCTCCATCTCATTAAACCACTTGTCTTCATTATGAGGGCTCTTCCAAGCCTACTTCAATGCCACTTTTCATTTCTTGTTGAGAACCAAGTGCCATCTGCTTCCACTTGGTGAAGAATGCCAGCTTGAATTCTGCATCTTTAATTTTCAAACAAGTGCCTTCCCGCTCTCTCAGGCAGCTGTCTAACATGCTTGGAACGCGTCCTCCACAGACATCTGCAAAGCCACTGTGCTGGTCTCCTTCCCACTCTCTCTGTTGCACTGCCTACTCAGATCATGCCCATGGTTCCAGGATTTGTTTATTGCTCCTCTGGCTGGAGAGATGAAGATCTTCTGAGTACTTTTTGTTCCCTTGTCTTCCTGCAGCTATCCTGTTGTCTTTTGTGACTCCTGTTCACCTTGTAAGCTGATGAAGAGGTTTCTTCCTGGGATGTTTACACAGCACACACAGATCAGTGAGGCCTTTGAACATGCCAAGGGCATCTGGGAGCTACAGTAATGCAAATTATAGTAATAATAAAAGTACAGTAATACATACCTGTTATCAGTAATGTTTATCTTAGAATAGCAACATGAGGTGAAAGACGTTCATATCAGAGATCAAATGCCTAGTATTTTGGTGCTTTGCCTTGCAGCAATGTTTTACTTTAAAGTGTCATGTTTCTACAAGAAATATTTATGGAAAATGCTTTTAAAAAAAACTCCAGTTGTTTGAGGTACCATCTCATAGCCATCAGACAGAAAAGACAGCAGATAAAATGTATTTAAATAAATAATATGCCATTTCTTGAACGGAAGGTGAGAGAGCTTGCTTTGTTTTGAGAAGAACATAGTCCCAAGTCCGAGGCAGACAGTGGTAACTGAGACTCCCAGTGCAGGTCTCAAAGCAAAAGGGTCACAATTGCAAGATGGAAAACAGTTTATGTTACCATAAATAATTGAAGAACTCGAACTTGCCGCAAGGTAGCTATTTTCCTATTCAGTCTACAAGTAAACACTCATAAATACTAAACTTCTCATCAACCCTCCAGTTCTTAAACACAAGACACTGATCTGTCTCTTAAGCTGCAGGGTTTCTTTAATAACTACTTGACATCTACAACAGCAACACAAGTTCTGACTAGCTACCCATTCAAAGCAGTCACTGATTGTAATATGACATTGTAAGAAAGAAATTGGACCTGCCCAACAATCCTTCCCTTCATTTTTAAATTATAATCCAAGTGATTAAGATCAGTTCACTAGACTTGTAGCTGCACCTGGAAGAGAGGAATTCAGTCACATGTGTAAGTAAATTCTCTAGAGATCACTACAGGGAAATGAAAGGAATTGCAGCTTTGAAAGGATGTAAGTGAGCATAGATTGGAGGTTTTGCTACTGATTAAATGTGAACCAGAAATCAGCAGAGCTCAGGGCAAGTGTCAAAGCCATAAAATTATTGGAAGGTAGGTCTTGAAACAAAATAGAAAACTCTCCTCTGTTCCCTAAATGTAGTAGTTAAAAAATGAACTAATCAGTGATAAAGTGTAGAGTCCTAATAAAACAAAAGTATTCTCATAGGGCTTTTCATCTAAACCACTTCTGTGTAAGCTTTCATCAAAAGTTTTGCTAATTTGCTTCTGTAATACTTACTTTTTCCCTTTAAAAACTGTCTGTAATATAGATAAAGTTTAGAGTAAGAATTTATCTACTACTGAATTTTTAGCTTTTGTGGATTTTTTTTTTCAGCTTTGTGAACAAGCTAATAATTAAAATTTCCTCAAGAATAATTACAGTTAGAAAGACTGCTTTTCTTTTGATATTCTTGCTTCTTAGAATAGCAAAAATTTATGTGGGCTGAGTGCACAATAAAACATGTAAATACTAACTAAATCCTTTTTGAGTGCTGTGTAAAATGTTGAAGTTCTATTGTCTTCAAAGAGTTTTCACTCTATGGCAGGATCTTGAAAGAGACTTAACACTATCTAATTTTTATGGGTGTGGAGTTCTAGTGAAAGAATGATACTTCCCATGGGAAAGAGAATCAAAGTAGGCTTTTGTTTGTGTGCATCTTAGTTATGGCATTTACGTTTTCCTTATAGATTGGCTGCAGACCTGCTATGTTTGTCTGTTACCTGAAACTTTCAGGCAACAAAGTAAATAAAACTGCTTTCATCTGTTGTCATTGCTGATTCTTTTAATTCCAGGAATATTCAAGACCGATCTTTCCTTAAAGTTTACAACAAAGATCCTGCACACGCATTTAATCACACTTCCAGAGCTGTAAATGGAGATATAAGGGTAAGTACTAGTGCTGCATTTATACTCTTTTCCTCCAGGTTTTATGCTAAATGTTTAAATTCTGAACTGTAGTATGTACCCAGCGATTCATAAAATCAGGGGTATACGTATGACACATACACAGAAGAGGGAATAAATAATGCTTGTTGCAATGTGTTCTAACTGCTTTTCTTCTTCCAGTTATTTGCCCTGGGCATTAACTGGTTTCTTGATCTTGTTTAAATGCAATAAAGCATATGAAACAAAACATAGCCTTTAATTATGTATTTTGTGACACAGACAATACTCGGAGATTTTTACAGCTTCCTATTCTGTGTTTCCAAACCCTTTAGAGTGAAGTATGGCATGGTGTTAGTACACTCCAGCAAAGTTTCAGCAGGGATTGGTTTCCCGTGGCTGAGCAGATGTACCTCACTTGAAGTCTGCTGAAACTGTTTGTAAATGACAGTTTTGGATAGGAAATTCTGATTAACATTGTGGTGTAAATGGTTTTGTCTTTTTCTAAAATTTTCTACCAGTACTGAAAAAGGATGAGTGTATTTGCATTTTCAGGTAAACGTTTATTTGTATTAGGAAAACTACAGAGAATGCATTTGAAACATTTGGTTTGTATCTCTCACCGTGTCTATCTTTTGCTGCACTGTTACCTCCCACCCTGATGCCACGAGGGCAGGAGATGCAGCTGTGGGGCACCTCTCCCACCAGGTTACCTGCAGCTGGTGTCGCAGGAGAGGGTGGTGGTGGGGAGATTGCACAACCTCATCTCCTCCCCACCCATCCTAGGTCTGTCCACAGGAAATGGTACAACCAAATTAACTCAATGGGGCCAGAAGAGAATTCCACTACTGTCCTACCTGCTTTGTGGCTTTTATGTGCCTTCCAAAGCTGATTCAACTGTGCAGAAAATTTCCTGTGAAGTGATTTCTTTAATTGTACATTTGCTACTTGGTTTCATTATCAATTCTGAGCATGTCTCACTGCTTTATTACTAATATTTTGTGTAAGTACTTCTTGTGTTTCAACAGTTTAAGGCCACAATATTTTAGAAAGATTGAAATAGTTTATTTACAGGCACTATTCTCTTCATATACCACCTCTCATTTATGCACTTCAATTATAAAATGGTCCTTTGGATAGGTCAGAAATCTAATTACTTGATTTTTCACACTGCTGCACACACAACATGAGAAAGGAAATGGGTGTGCTTCAAAGGGAAGATGTGATAGTTTTTTGTGTATTCTGTAACATTCTGAAATTCTTCAGTTCTAGTTCTATTCCTGTGGCAGTAACTGGAGGTACCCAATACATCTCATTCATACTCAAAGGCATGACATACTGTCATTGTGCATTATGACATTAATGCTTGCAACTGTGGCTTTATGAAGTTATGTTATACTGTTCTTGTTCCATGTGCAGTAGATGCTGAAGGTGTATACTGTGGCTTTATTTGTGTGTTCTAGACCTGTTTGAAGGTACTATTGTAGTCAACTGCATATATTTCAAAGTAAAAATTACTTCTTTGGCCCTCTTCCAGGCATTTGCTGCCTAGCAAAGTTGTTTTGAACACAGGTGCTGCCTCTGTGCAAAAACCTGCAATTATTTGAATTGCTTGTTTTAAAATCCTATGTTGTACAACAGATATGCACACTCAACATCTCCTAATTATGTCTGAGTCAGCACATTTTGGTCATAGCTAAAAATAATGGTGACACGGTGGTGACCTTTGCAGAGATGGTGTTTTCATGGCAGAATATTGTATTTTACTTCATGGAAATGCAAAGACGCCATTTTGAAATTCTGTGCATCCAGCAAAAGAGCTATTTTTCTCACTTGGCTTTTGCTTTGCATTGGCAGATTTCTTGTCTTTCTGGTCTGAGAGGTGAAGTCAGAGCCAGGGTGTTCATAGGGGCTTTGTGGAGAAACATGCAAAAAGTCTTCCCTTTGATCTATGTGAACTTCTGCACTTCAAAGTTATGAGCATGGAAACAAGGGATTTCTTCAGCTCCAGAAATACTGAAACCTGTTTTTCTAAGGATGGGTGTCTTTTGGTTGGGTTCTTCCTTATGCAGCAACACTCGGGTCCTAACTGAGGCTTTTTCCAAATAACACTCTCCAGTGGTCATCCTCTGGAGTCTAAAAAGCTGCACCACACCGCAACTTTTCCTCTCTTTGGCAGAAGTACAGTCGGATCTTCCATCAAATCTCTAATTTGACAAAATTTATAGGGACTTAGTAGTCTTATGGTTTCTACTCATTGGTTAAATCTGGTTGAAATTTGCCTGGAGATTCACAGGTTACTAGTTCAGCAGAAAAAAACCACCAATAACCAGATGGATTATTTATCCTTCTTTCCGTAGCAAACCAGAGTAAAGGAGGGGGAAATGTGAGGGTTCTAAGTGAAAAACATGTACATTTTATGTACTGGTATTGCAGAGTAACCGTAAGATTGTAGAAAAACCTTTGCTTCTTATCTCTCCTGTTATGTTTGCATATCTTTGCATTAGGCAAATTGATGTTCATCAATTTCATACAATATATACATGCTAAATTCACTACAGTGGGAAGCAGGGAGTGAGTGCTTGTTTAACTGTTTCAAAATACCTGCAGAAAAGCAGCTGATTGTCAGACTGTTGAAAAACAGTAGTCAGAATATAATGAATTAGTCACTGTAAGTATATTTTTTCCATGGTGATACTCTAAATGTGGTTGTATCTCCTGACATCTGTGAGTTAAAACTTTATTTTCTTGATGTTTGGGAAAGTTTTGCCTTTACAGATTTTTCTACTGTTTGTCTTCTTGTCCCTTTGGAATGTTTATCCCTGGGTTTGATGAAGTTCAGGCTTCTATTCATGTGCTTTATAATAATTTCCATGTAACTGGCCCAAAATAATCTAAGAAAATAATGTTAGCTGCCAGCTTGAACACCTGTTTTAACTACCAAACAGATGTGAGACCTGTATAAGAATTGGCAGTAACACTTGAAGTATTAAGTATTATCCATATGGACAAGAAGAATCAGAATGTGCAAGAAGAATGTGGGAGCCGTAACTTTCAGATCTTGTATTGAACCATTCAGCTTTCATGTCCCTTAATTCTGATTTTCCTGCTCTTCTTTGTTTCATGCATTTTTCTGAGTTGGTTGTGTTTGAGAAAAGGGAATTGGCTGAGGGTCCAAGCAAGCTCTAAAGGAAAGTTTTTCTTGAAATCCTTCAGAGTGCCTCACTTGCTCACTGGTACTGGCCACTTTCATCTCAAAGAGCATGGTCTGTTTGACAGGTCTGCCATGTAGAACGCTGCTAAGCAACAAGTAGCCACATAGTGCTTTCTCATTAAATATTTAAGTGTTTGTGCTCTTCCTTTTTTATTCTTCCTCTCCCAAAATGTATGCTGTAAATCTACAACAGCTGGGTTTTTTTTGAAAAATATATCTTCACGTTGCTGCCTTTCATTCATTTATTCCTTCACCTGATCTTGTGTCATTTTTCTGCACTTTCTAGCTCTCTGTGCAACAATACTTTCTTCTGACAAAATACTGTCTTATGAACAAATGTTTAGATGGTCTATTTATTCCCCCTGGCACTGTTCTGAATTCCAGTGTAAATGCATGTACACAGCCATGCTGCTCTGTGCCCTTAGAATTACCATTTGTGATTTGCACAGGTGGAAGGGGAAGGGCTGGGTTAGCAGTGGTGTATAGACTGAATGCCTGAAGGACATGACAGTGAAGAACTGACAGTGGGGCTTTATAAGTTGCTGAGTGAATTGAGTTTCTTTGCAGGTGTCACACAGCTCCTTTAATCCTGGGCTGTTGAGCTGACGTGATTCCCCCACTGAATGTGCACAGCATATTTTCTATCCTCATTCTCTACCCTCCTTTTCTGGAGTGGCTAAAGGCTAAAGGAACTTAAATTGTAATCTCCCCCTTCTGTTACAGAAACTAGTCAGTGTTTCTGGCGGCACAGCTGGATACTAATAATGTTGGCTTATGCAGTGGTTTGGTTTGGGCTTCACCTACCAGCCAATTTTGAGAATTGGGAGGGAGTTTTTACTTCATAAGAAACTAGTGGCTATTTTGCTTGACAGTCTTTTTCTTCCCATCCACCTGCCCTAAAGTCTATGGGGTACACTTTATTTTGAAATGTCCTAGAATTCTCTGACTTGCGTAAGATCTCTGCTGGGTGAGGCCAGAATTTCCAAAGATTGCTTGTTGTGGCTGTTGCTGTATTGAGGTATGCTTTGAGGTGTTATGGATTTTTTTTTTACAGACTGTTCCTCTAGGAAAGAACAATTAGGGCAAGTTGAGTCAGAGCTGAGTTGGGGCAGTGCAGGGTACCTGGAAACTCCACATTTTATAGGAGTTAGAGTGGCAAAAAGATGATGATACTCCTGACAGCAATGGGGCTGCCAGGGTGAGAGGAGAGGAGTTCAAATGAGTTGTATAGGAAAATAAGAGAGACATTTGGTAAGCTGGGTAAACTTGTGCTAAACAGCTTTTATTATTGAAATTGCACATGACCAACTTTTCATTTTGCCCCTGAAAGTGACTTTTTAGCAGGCTGCTAACATTTTAACTCTCTAGAGCTAGATGCAATGTGTGAACTTAAAAATATCCTACAAGTGCTAAAACCCCTCAAACTGCCCAAGAATTTAAGGCTTCCAAAGAGGCTGAAATTCAGTGCTGCTTTGCAGAAAAGACAGAGAAATAATAAAAGCGGAATAATTCTTCTGTGTTCTTAAGGTACCTCTAAACATACATCCAGCTTCTTTAACTTCTTTTCATTGGATAGCTTATGATCTTAACATCAATAAACATAAAAGTTGCAAATGCTGCCACAGTTACACTTTACATTGCATACTACAGCTAAGAAAAATAAGAGCTCCTTGCACTACATAGAGGTATTTAGAACAAAAGTATTTATTGGAAAATAATTCAAGCAATAAATTGGGTGAATGCATTTTAGTGCTAGGATGCCTATAGGACAGCATTTATGTAAGTTGCCATGTGTTTACCTTACTGATCCTATTACTATGAAGCTTTGTTTCCTTTTGAGAAGAAAGAAAAAAAAGACAAAACGAAAAGGCAAATGCTAATACCTCTATTATCTGATAGAGACCTTCCAAATGATACAAATCTCATCTCTCCTGCTGTTTTGCTGTCTGCTTTTTCTAGTGCTCTTTTTGTCATTGAGAGGTTATGACAACATAAGCCATATTGTATTTATAAACATCACGTGTTTCCTTGATATGACTTGCGGTGTCTGCCAAACAGAACACATGGAAGAAACATTTCTCATTAGCTCAGCATTGGTTTTGGTTATACTGATTTCCGGGACAGGAAAAATGCCTTCCTTACTCAGATTTAACTTTCATACAGTAGAAAGAAAACCTCTGAGTGTCCGTGAAATCTCTTGAGCAGAGACGTTGCAGCTCTTTTAGGCCACATACTTTGTCTGACAAAAAGAGAAAAAGCAGTAGGTTTTAAAGAGCAGATGTAATGGCATGTATTGCTGAAACTAATTCTGAATTAAAATACCTGCCAAAGTCATCTAGAAACAGAACTCACCAGGAGATGTAAGGTAAGATGATGCTTATAAATAATGAAGGATATATAATTCCTTTTTTCTTTTTTTTTTTTATTTTCCAAACTAAAAGATATTTTCAGATTAACTGGGAATTTAAATCAGAACAATGAAAACTGTTTCTTCTTCCTTCGTCTGTATGAGAAAATAAATATTTAATTGCTCTTTAAATCACCAAACTCTATTCATAGATTTTATGTCTGGTTTCAAACTTACATATTGAACATGAACAGTTATTTTCCAACTTGCTGTTACAAATCTTGCTGAGATCTGAACAAAATATATAAAAGAAGTCTCTGATGTTCTGGATTTTCTTTTCACTGATATGGATTTTACTACTTTTGCTTTGAGTGGGTTTTCAGTAGTTACCAATTACTCATGCAACTACAGACCTGCAGATATCGAGGAGTCCCTGCATCAAATCAGTCTGTGATGAAAGACTGTAAATGTACCTGTTCTCTTTCATCCATGTGTCCTTTGATATACAATACCTACTGCTGTACAAAGCCTAAATTAGTGACAAAAAGGATAGAATGTAAAGAAAAAAATACTATTTTTATTTTAGCTACATATAAAACGATATATTAATCTCAAGTGTTTTCTAGCCCAAAGCTGTTTTGTTTAAAGATGTGGATCCTGCATTACAGTTGGATGAATACTACACTGCGCCTTTTTTGATATGATGGCTTTGTGCTTTGGTGTATTTTGTTTATTTCACAAACATTAGGAATAGTATTATATGTATGTATAGGGAATATATGTATGCATAAGGAATATAACCTTGTAGATCCTATTACTATGCCAACATTTTAAAAGATACTTTTGAGGTTTTCTCAATTTTCAGATAATGAGGATTTTAAGTTTGTATGAAGCTGATGTTGAAAGAAAGTGTCATGTTCTTGATACGAAAACTCTCAAAGAACATGAGTTTGCCACACCCATGCAATAATCTCCCAGTTAGTCTGAGAGGAGTGTCATATGGTAGATATCACAAACCAGTTACCTGGAAACTCCAGAGAGTGGAATTTTTAGGTGGAGGGTTCTTTATTTCCCACTAAGAGGCCTGTATTCAAGCTGGTCTGCCTTTCATGTTTAGGTTTGCTGAGAGTTTACCCTGGAGCTGGTGAAGTTACTTAAAGACAAAGTATTATTTGTTTGGGGTGAAGGTCTTTCCAGCCTTCATTAAAACTAGAAATCTTAATCTCTCATGTACATCTGGGGTTCTCAGGCAAAGATTTTTCTGCCTTCAGTGAGAGCTTGCCCTGAGTAAAAACATAAGGATTGGATTTGAGTCTATTTTTTATTGTCTACTAGTTTCTGGTTTTATTCCTACTCCACCTCTTTTTACATAATGTTTCCTTGTGCCATTTCTTTAGAAGTTTTGCTCTTTCTTCTTTTTCTCCCCCTGCTTTCCTTGCTTTTAGAACAACAGTTTGCACTTATTTGACTGCTTGAAATTCCTAAATAGCTGACAGAGTCAGATGTTGCCAGAGCTCCCTGAACACATTGATAGATGATAAAAATGCTCCTGGCTGTGATCTCCCTTACCAGGAGGGGAGGTCTCCCTTCACCTCCTTTGTAGACCAGGTAGCATATCTGAATTGCAGGAGTCACACAAGTCAAAGTCCAGTCAAATTTTATGAGTTCCTGGTAGCTTTCCAAGTGAGCTGCTACTCAAACAGGGGTTAAAAATCACTTTTTGAAGGTGGGCATTTTGCTACTATGGCTCCCAGAACCAAGTGAAGTTAGCAGCAATGTTTTTTCTTCTTCAAACAAGCCATTTTTCTTGTCATGCACGACTTTAGCTTTTCCAGTAAGTTCTTCACAAATCCAAAACGTGTTAGTTCATGTGATCATGTCCCAGATTCTCTGCTTCTATTAGTCGTTAGCCTTATGAATACTAAAAAGAATTAATTCTGTCCCTATCTTCCTTTTAACAAAGAGGAGTAAACCATTACCTGGTGTTTAAGAGAACACAGTTATACATCTGAGAATCTTGATTCTTCTCCATGTTGGATTGCACTTTTTCTAATAAGGGCTCTGGAAAACTAATCAGTCTTCTGAAAATATGAGCAGTAAAAATATCTTTCCTTGGATACAGGTTAAGATCTGGGGTTAAAAAAAGCCTCAGTTGGCAAAAGCAAGACAGTTGCAAATATCAGCACGCAATAGGACTCCGTGAGAAATGATGTGATGCTGAAATTCTTTTTTGTCTGAATAGATGCCTTTTTTTACATCATTGCAAATTTGAGCTCCATGTGACCAAGTGAAAAGACTGAACGGGTGTGTTGGGTAAACAGCTAGTCCCTGTATCACTTGATATTTTCTATAGATAGCTTGACCTTTGGGTAAACTAGATTGTTTACTTCAGCCATGCTGACCAATTTGTATGTTTTTGGGATAGAAGGAAGTAAAAAGAAAATGTAGGATTCAAACAGTATAGGAAGAAGTTTGTGATCTAAGAAGACTCTTAGTTGGTGCACTAATAGCACTCCTAACATTTCAAAAGGCATACAACTGCAAATGCTGTTCGACCTTATAGCTATGGGCTGTGGTGTGGCTTGGACACTTGCATTGCAAAATCCAGTTGAATTAAAGACTTTCCATGACCATTTCTCCTGCCAATAGTGCTGACTCCAGAACTCAGCACAGCAACTTACTTCTGACTTTCTATGTCCTTATATTGGAAGAAACAGGTGTAAACATGCTGCTTGTGTCTTTTGACTATCAGCTCTGGTAAATAATATTTTTATATTATTTACATACTAACCCATTTCATGTATCTGTAATGGGAATTGTATTTTGACTCAGTTGTTTGGTAATGTAAGGTGAGACCAAGGGTTACGCTTTCTTTATGTTCATTTAACTGTATCAACTTGTTCAGTTTTATTTGTCTTCAGTGCAATAAGAAGATATACAAATATGGAACAAAAATAAGAGCTGAGTCGTTAGTACAGGGAGTCAGAAAGCCATGCATTTATTTTGATTTATGAGTGTAGTTACTAAAAGTGTTTTTCTTTTAAATAGCAGAAATCTGATATACAGCATATTTAAACCAAATAAAAATGCTGATCTGTACCAGAACTGTACATCTTTGAAACTATTCCTTTTTTGGGAAAAAAAGAGGTGACCCCATCAGCTCTGCGGTGCCCTGAGGAAGTGCTGAATTTGAGATTGGTCTGAAGGGTTTGGCTCCCTGCATTGGTGGTGGTTGTCTACGTTATGTACATGGTGTCCTTCATCTCTTCAAAAAGAATGGGGAGGGGGGGAGGAAATGCTTTCTGCATTTTCATGAATTACATGACTCTGTTCTCAGAAAATTCTACCATCAAAAGCATCAGTGGAAAATCAAAAGAAATGAACTGTTGGTTTGAAAGCAAAAGCAACAATTGGTTTGAATGCAGCACTAGTTATGAGGGTTGCCATAATGTTAACTTCAGACAAATAGATCAGTAACAGCTTTTATATATTCAATCCAAACAATCTAATAGCTTATGGGATGGGTGGGCCATGCTATACTGATGAGATAAATGTGGATATTGGCAAACCAATGATGTAATTATGTAAATCTGACCTTTTTAGTATTGAAATGTGTTATGGTTTAGTGTGTTTATATTTTTGTCATTTGTGATAACACCCTGAAAAATCTTGGCTGAAATGCTAGGAGGTTTCTCAGTGCACTCACCATTCTGTCTGCATAGTACATGAAGGAAGCATAGGAAAATAAAGCATGAGAAATTTATTAACTTCTCTCTGCTTAATTGGATAATCTAAATATTTTTTTAACTCTCACATTTCATTTGTTCATAGGAAATTAAATACATAAATAGGCAGAAATGAGTGTCTGTTAACTGATCTGGGTGTTTGTCTTGCCAGTCAGGAGTAAAGCAATGCAGACTGGTAGCAGGGAGATAGCTCAAATGATGAAATGCTGCTGGGGAAATAAAGTTCCACGCAGAGGCACTGTGGTTTCAGACAGGCCAATCAATGCAAAATGTGCTGCATCTCATCCATCTTTTTTCTCACTTTGCCTAAAGCCTAAAGTGTGGCTAGACTGGAAGCTCTCATGGGATGGCTCTGGGTCAGGCTCCAAGTGGCCTTGTGCTCCCTTCCCTTCCAAGCAGAGTTCAGCCAGTGTATTGTCAGAGTTGTCTCACTGACAGCTAATCTGTGACAGCAGGTTCAGCACAGGTGTAACCAGGCTAGTCCAAGTACAGAGCCCATTCTGTAGCTATATTTAAGAGGATGCATGTTGTAAGCTCACTGCTTTATAGGAAGAAGACTGATATTGCTTTCCACTTATTTTTTTGTTTGCTTCTTGTTTTACACCTGAAAAAAAGGTGACCTCAGTGTAGGGGTGGGAGGGACCATTGAACATTATGATGGCCAAAGAGCTCTTGATGTGCAGGCGTTCTTGGGGTCATAAGACTGTGTGGTCAGGGGATTGATAACACGATGGAATTGATAAGGGAAAAAGTTTTCTGAGAAGTAAGAGCTGCAGCACACGCGCAGGTGCACACACATGGCATGTCTCATCACTTGTCAGAGCTTGGTGATGATTGCATCAAACCAGAATTTCTGTTGTCCCCCACTAACAACCAGACATGTACAGAGGGCAGCAGCCACCTCAGCGCTCTCTCTCAGCACGCAGTCCCACCACATGGGGCCTCTCAGAGGTGCTGCACTGAGGCCTCACTTGTTGAGAGCTGTTATTTCTTGCAGTGTCTGAGGGAGATGAAGCTGTTTGGAACCTTAAATACATCTTCAGTGGTAATGGCTGAACTAAGTGCTAGGTTTCAAAAGCCATTTATAGCTTTAAAATGCATCTCAAATATCTTTGTTTTGAATATGAGAGTGGATTGCAAAGGCAAGCAATGGTCTTGTCTTCTTTTCCCATTCATGAATGCTCAAGCGTTCATGGGTCACTCCAGCTGGCATTTACCTGATGTGCTCTGCTCACTTCTTTCCTAAAAACCACCCTCATGTTCTGACCACACCTGCCAAAAACCCCACAAAGCCTCAGACTATTAAACAAAACTAAATAAGTTTATGTTGGATGTTCTTCTTTCTAGTTCCTCTTCTCCTTCCTTTTTTGCCCTGTCCCTCCCATGCCTGCTATGCTAGGCTACAGCATTGTAATAACAAGAAGTAATGCAAAATCTTCTAGTACTGAAGAAAATTTGCATTAGTGCACGTTTTTCCACTTCATTGTTTTTTTCTTTCTTTCATTGAATTTTTGTTGACTTTTCTTTCATATGCTACAGTCTCTTTAGCTCCTCTTTTTCTCGTCTTCCCAGCTTGTTTTTCTCTTCCCAGCTTAACTAAGTCTCTTATTTTTGTTTCTTTTTTAATTTATTATCCCTTTCTTGTTTCCCTACTAATTTCTCAGCACTCCATCTCCGATACTACTCTCTTTCATCTTTCACAAACCCCTATTTACTATCCTTCACACTGTCTCATTCCCTTTTGGTTTTGTCTTTTTTCCTTCCTTCTGTAGTTCTACACTAAGAATTCCCTATTACCTTTCCACATAATTCTTCTTTACCTCCTGTCTCTCTTCCCAATCTCAGGGAATCACAGTCATTTAGGTTGGAAAAGATCTTTAAGGTCATCAGTCCAAGTCATGAGTTAAGTGTTAGTTAAATGTCTGCAACATATGACTTGATTCTTTTTATTACTATGTCTGCATTACCTATGAACTAAGAAGGAAAAGTTTCATGCTAAAAACTCAGTTCTCTGCATTTAAAAAGTTAGAAAGTTTAGGCATAAGTAAGTGTGCTAGTGGTAGGCCAGAGGAAGGGGAAAATTAATGTGCTTCTATATTGCTCTGCTGATAAATAAATAATGTTTATTGCCAGCTTCAGGAGAGAGATGATTAATTCTTAGTTCAATAAAACAGGAACCACAGGTCAGGTTGGATTCTCCAAGGTGGATCACAGCAACATCCATGCATGGACCAGCAAGCAGCAGATGGAATGAAGCTGTCTGTGTGCTTTGTAGTCACAGGATCTCAGCTTTCTTATAAAGAAGGGAGAAAAAGAGGAAAAAAAGTAGGATGAGAAACAGAGCAGAAAGTGAGCTAAATGAAAAGACAGATGGGCAGGCTCACTATAAAGAATTTGGGAAAAAACCTAATCCTTGTAAGCTCAGTGTAGAAATTGCCGCCCACTGCAGTCAGTGGTGAGAGGTTGGGAATGCAAAAGGGCAGCTTGTCCCACCCAGCTCTAGGGGAATGAGCTGACTCTGGAGGATGTCTGGCTGACTTTCTTTTAATGCAACATTAGGTGAGACAAATCCTCAATCCAGAGCAATTAATATTGCTTCTTGACTTTTGGAGAGGTGCTTAATGCATATATGTCTGCGATACATGCTGTGATACTTTCCTATAGCTAGGAAAATGCCCTTGTTTGAATCGGTACAGAAACAAGGGGGAAGCATGAGGTTTGAATTACAGGGCAGAGAGACAGACTGCAGACCTGATGTAATAGTTCAGTTTTGCAGAACCTTCTTCATGCAACTCCAGTGAGAGTTGGCTATATTTGCTCTAGTAAACTTTAAAAAAATTTTGAGAGGCTTATGGGGTTTCCAGCAGAGGAGTTTCCACTTTTACTTGTTTGCCTTTAACTTTTTTAATCCTTAAAAATAAAAAAATTTGGATTATACTGATCTGCCATCACCAAAGGATAGGCCAAAAATTTACTGCTGGTAGGCAAAACATGTATGTATATGTATATAATACACACATAATGTTAATACACAGGTTACAAGACAACACCGTTCTCTTAGGAGCTCAGATGCTCATCTATGGGCTGGTTCAAAGGCTTTGTGCACAGGTTGCTCCGCACTGGAAGCTGCAGCTGTTCCAGTGAGAGTGCTGCTTTGCCAGCAGTGAAGCCATAGAGCTGCCTGTCCCCTTTACAGTGGGGCATTCTAGCCAGTAGTAATGTGCTCTGTAGTGAGAGAGGGCTTTTTGTTTTTCTGTTTGCATTTATGTTGTAAGAACTAGGGAGTTTGGGACAAGTATAAGAGACTTTTATGGTACTTGTGTTTACCCCAAGGCATATCTGTTTCACTGCATGCCTTTGGAATCAGTAAACAGAGGGACTACAAACAATATGCATGTTTAGGAGAAGATAGTGTGGTCTGCACATAATCTCAAATCCAGTATGTGCTAGGCAGCCAGAACTGTTCTGTTCCCTCCCTGTTTGTTTAGCTTGGCCTCTCAAAGAGCCTAATTCAAAGAGCTTCTGTAGGATTTTCAGTCTTCAACGAAACACCACACACATCCTTGTAGGTATAAACATGGGCAGTGGCTGGTGAGCTGATGTGAAAAAGTCAAGAGTTTGATTTGGAAGAGTTTTTCAGGGTCATGGAGAGCAGTGTGGAGTGCAGAGTGGCAGCAGCACAGCCTGGCTGGATGCCAGGGTGTGTCACCCTGGTGACTTTGTGAAGGACAGCAGCTTGGGGGGCTGTGTTCTGCTCCCTCGTTTTTGCCATGGGGAAGCAACTGAGACTGAGATCAGGATAAGGTAAGAACACTGTTTTCTTCTCTGCTGAGCGTTTGGAGGCAAAGCTAAGGGTGGATCACTCTCCTTTCACAGAAGAAAGTGAATATCATGTCATGGTGCTACCCTAAACAGCAAGAAGAAGGATGCTGATGGCCGTTCCCCAGCTGCCTTCATGAGTTTTGTGTATCAGAGCCGGCAGATTTAGGAGCTCCTGCAGACGACTCCACAGATGGGTCTTTGTCATCTCAAAGACTGTTGGTTTCTTGGATCAAAATTAGAAGCTGGGTGGGCGATAGGACTGGTGAGGTGGCATGAGACCTTCCTTGGCAGAAGAAATCCCAAACCTCAAAACCCAAATCCACACCCAAAATCCTAACCCCAAACCCCCAAGCAAAGGAGAAAATCAGCTTTCTTTGTAATTCAGCTCTAAAAGCTCTCATCAGCAAACTGTCTTTCCATTTGGATTTTGCTGGACTGAACTAACTTGTTGAATTTAAGCAAAACCCCATTGACTCCATCACAAGCTTTGTTCTGGAGTGCTGAGAACAAAACCAAGTCGTGAATTAGTAACCAGCAATCACTGTAAATGCTTCCCTGTTTTCTGTCAAGGAAATAGTTGTTTACAGCACTATAAGGCATTAACTGCCTAATTATTTCCATCCATGGAAGTATTATTAAAGGAATAGGAACCAAAAGAGCTGTTATCAGGAGCAGAAAGAGCTTTGATCAGCAGTCAAGCAGTAAGTTATGTCTATGCCACATGTGTATACCCCACAGTAGAGTTCAAAATATTCTCTGGCTTTATAATTGTGTGTTCTACTGATGTTTAGTCTCTAACATTTTTTCTGCTTCCAAATGAGGGAAACAAGCAGAAAATAAATTGATGTGATGAGCAAATTGATGGAAAGGTCCAACAGACCAACATTGTTAATGATGTAGAAGAAAGGAGGGTGACTGGCATTACAGGTCTGTGGTAACTTGAGCCTATCATTAATATAGACGTTAACATTGGTTTTAAAGTCCTAAATTAACCTAAACTTCCAGGCTTGGTCTCAGTGAAGCAGAGAGTGTTGTGTCTTTTAGGGGCATACCCTTGGTTTACACAGGAACTTGAACTGAAAAGGAGCTCTTACTCTGTACAGTACTTTATAAACTAATATATGGCACGTAATTATACATCGGATAATACATGGCAAGCTAGATAATGCTTGAGGGCTCTGATAAAGTAATTGAAATGGAAAGTGATGCTTGAGTTGTTTGTATGCATTGTTAGAACCTACAAATTAAATTACAGCCTTGGTAATGATATAACTGTGCCTGATGTATTTTAAAATTAAAAGCAGATTAATTCGTCTAATGAAAAGGTTTTTGTATGCATCAGACATACATGAAGACTCTTGCATATCATGTCATATATATGGAGAACTAGTTATATTCCAGTCTGATGGGATATACTTTGTCATGCTAGAGTCCAGTTACTGAAAATGTGCAGCCTCCCTCCTTGCAATTCATTGCAGGGAAACTTAGCAAATTACAGTCATCTTTTTTATCCTGCATGTTAGCATAATAATGTTATTTCTCACTTCAGGTTTGTTAGCCTGTAAGGAAGAGCATGGATAGAAGAATGTTCTCTGCAACTGCTGAAAAGTACATGTGGCATTAAAGTGTGCTAGGACAATTTGCTTTTATTTTTTACTCTTGATGTTTCTGAGTCTGGTTCGTCTGCCAACCTAAGCAGCTTTTTAACTAGGTCAAGTATATACATCCATTCATTAAATGGGGATGCTTGAATGGTTAGTTAAATCTGCCAAATATAAACCAGATGCTTGAATGGTAAATACTGCTTTACCCCTACACTGCAAGAAACAAGCCTTGACTGATTAAATTTGAAATAAAAATAAATAGGTTTAACATTGTTTCTGTGCCATAATAATACTTTATTACAGTGCTAATGCAAATATTTAATAAAAATAATATTTTAAAATATTTTACAGGAAAACTGAAAAGTAAGCATTTACGACAAAATTTCTTTTTTTTACGTTTCTGAAAAAACTGTTTATATTATACTACATATAAGGTTCTAGTAAAGTTCTAGTCAAGATCAATAATAGCTTACAAATTTACAGCATACATTACAAATCAGAATTCACAGCAGCTGTCTAGAAAGCTGGAAGAATTCTCTGATACTGGGCTGGGGATAGTAAGGAGTGGAACACCTGGATTTTTAGTTTTGGCTACCAGATCTGCTCTGATCTTTCTCCTGTTACTTAAATGCTTAGTGTCAGATTGTCATTTCATAGCAGAAGTGAATGATGCCTCCTTCACTAGTGGCTGAGACTGAGAGCAGTACTGTGAAACAGAAATGCTACTCCTGTAAGGTCCCATTAGAACTGACTCTGTACAGCAATACTAGCTCACGATCGTATGCTTAAATTGTATTTTTATTCCTTTGAGTGCCATTTATCATGGTATAGGCAATTTTTTACTTGCACAAAAGCAAAATCAGACAAAAATCCAAACCAAGAGCAAAAGAACCAGCTCCGCAAAGTGGAAGATAACTGCAGGACTGGGAAGGGTTTGTGTCATGAGATTTTCCCTTATGATATGTGTCATCTCTTTTAGGCTGTAAATGCTGTCTTTTTAAGGAGACAATTTCTATATTATATGGTCTTTTCGTGTGAGGGGATAGAAGGGATTGAAGCATCCTTTCTGTTCTAATTTTTGAAAATATATTTACCTTCTGTATTGTTTCCTCTTAAAAAAACCCCAACAAAACAAACACAAAAAAACCCTAACAACCAATCATAATGGCTTATGTGATGTGCTGCAGAGATAACAATGAGATTGGTTTATGGGGACCCTGAAGTTCAGGTTAGCCAGGTGGCTTAGGTGCCTGGTTAATGAGTAGACAGCTCCTCCACAGGAGGAGCTTGAGCTTCCTTCTACAGTGTCACTACCAATCTGAGGAGGTAAAAAGCTTCTAAGGTTTATAAACTACTAAATTTTTTTTACATAAAATTCTGTCTACTGGGTTTGCTAAACAGGTGGAGGTCCTTACCTGTTGGGGAATGAATATGTATGTCTCACAGTGTTGCCTTTGAAATGCACTGTGTTACTAAAACAGAGGTTACTCGCTATTTTGTTCATGGCTTTCCCCTTTGTGAGTCTCTTTTGTGGTTCGCTCCATAATGTTAGTCTCTTTCTATGCATCTTATAGGCACACATTAAAAAATGATTGAGCGGTTGAATCACATAGTGTTGCACAGTTTGTGATTGGGTGACATGCCAAGGAGGTTATTTAGTGACTAATTTCGAAGGGGAGGAGAAATCGCAGGCTTGTCATGTGGAAAAGTACTTCAGTCTATTGAAACAGCATTACTTAGATGACCGGATAAAGCAAGATGGCCTGTTGTGAGCAGAGGGAACAAGGAACATTTTTCCTGTTTCAAAACCTTTTCACGGAAGACACGGATATACAAAATATTATACCATAGACCAAGGATTGAGATTCAAGACTGAAAACAAAAAGTGCTTTATTAGAAGAAGTGGAACCAAATGTTCATCTCACTGCTGTAGCCATTTGAGTGATTTCCTTAAGAAACAGTAAGTGACTTTAATTATTTCAGACCAAAGATCTTATCAAAGATTGTTTTATTGGTCCGTAGGCAGCAATGTTGTCTAAGTGTGTAGTAAGAGTTCTAGTGTTTTAAACTGTGAAAACAAATACTCAGGGTAGCAGCAGGATAGCTGAAGAAATTATGCCCAAAAGAGCAGACTGTATAGGATTTGGTCTGAAAACTCTCCTCTCTGCTTGTTTGCATGATCCACCTTCAGCATGCACATTGACTTACAGGCAAGGTGAAGCAAACAAACATTATTTTTGATATTACCATCACATTTGTTTTGTGGTTAGCTTAGAATTTTATGGATCTGTTTTACATTCAGTAAAAAGTGAACCAGGTATTGTTTGTTTTCCCCATGGGAGCTTTAGGATATGGTATGAATTAAACTAATATGTAGTCAGGGATATAAAAGTATATACTGAGACATGTAAAATACCTTGAGGTAAAACATTTGGATCGCTGTAGGGACTGGATTCATACACAAGTGTGCATTAAACATATATGTGTAAAATAAGGGACAATAATGTTAGGAATGTGTTTGATGCTCTATGGCATGGCAAGGGAAATGATGCTGTGCCTGAGCTTCAGGTCAGTGTATTGGTAACCACAATATGTTGTCCTAAAAATTCTGCTTTTGAGGATCAAATCGTGGTTTTGCCATAACCTCTGTGCACACCTGCACAACCGGGACAAAGATAAGGGGACTGGATATCAGAGTGATATTGAGTAGTATGGTGACAACACCTGATTATGGTTCACTCAGGATGCCTCCTTTCTGAGGGTCGTGTTTATATCCTCTAAATTCTACCTCCTAAGATAGTGAGCATCATCTTCTGGTTCTCCTATTTTGTTCATGTCAACTTCTAGCTAGCTGAGCCTGGCCAAAATAAAAAGTAATCTATGAACATAGAAACTGGAGGACTGGATGATTTCACCATCACTAACCATCACAGCCTCATCCTAAGAAACATCTTATATTGACTGATTGTGTTGTTGTTTGTCAAGGAAAAGAAAAAAACATAGAATTAAGAGCATAAATGGAAGTAGAAAAACCCAGTGATTCTCTTGACGTATCCACCATATATGTAATCAGTCCCTAGAAAGAGAAAGCTTCTCTTTCATAGATGTTCTGAGTTTTTATCTCGATTCTCCTTTCAGCATAATACAGAGATTTTTACAGCTGGGCAAATACCAAAACTATACAAAAGGACCTAAAGAACTGACACCTAGGTGCATGCTAATACTGGGAAGTTAATTATAAGTGTTGAGGTTTCTTAGGGAGCTCTGCAACTCCTTTTCTGGAAAATTATCTAGGGAAGAAAATGGAAATACGTGAAACATGTTAAGAACAGCTAGCTGGGTCTTGCACTTCCCCATTCATTGGAAGTTTGAACATTTGAAATCAGTTTTATTTTACCAGCATGAGGTTCCCATAGTGAAAAACAATTGTGAACCGTGGCAGCTCCTAGAACCATGCACTACGGGGCCAGATTCAGCCGAGGCCAGGTTCCAACTTAGGCAAGGTCAGTGATTTCATGGTCTGAAGTTTTTTTTTTGGGCATCGGAGGGCCCATTCTTAGCCAAAATTGTCAAGTAAGCTTCTAGTCTAGAAGCATTGCTGAGGAGTGATGGCTGTTGAAACCCCAGCATGTCTCACTGCTTGGTAACCCCAAACTACCAAGCACCCACCCTGCTGAAGAGACCATGGAAGAGTTGGGGTCCCTACCCCAGATCAGACTCTGACCAAGCTGACCCAGGTCTGTGAATCTGGAAAGCCAAGGCTCTAAAGCACTCCAGGGATGTCTGGTAAGAAATAACATCACTGTTGACTGAAATCTGCTGGGTGCTTTTTTCTCCAGCGTTTGTCTTTACTGATGTTTTTACGAAATGTTTCAGCTCTGTTGGATTAGAGTTGTCTGCTGAAAGTACATGTCATTTGAAAGTTTCTGACCAGAAACTGCTAAAAATTATGCTAATGTGTTTGAAGTTTTCAAATATGGCATTGAGCAGCTGGAAGAACCCATAACTGCAACCAACATGGGTTTTTTTCTGTAATGACCCAACAGAATGGGGAAATTTATAGGAACTAGAAGGCATTCTGTGAGAAAGCAAGAACAGACAAGTGTGACAACCTCTCAGTGATGTCTGATTTGGCTTCAAACAGTTTTGGTACAGATACTTATTTAACTGTTTACCAAATCTGTAATTTTCATGTGCACTTCTTCATATTGTAAATTATCTTATTTTAGAAATATTAAAACTGTGTAACAGTGTTTGGGTTTTTTTCAAAAGTGGATTTGTGCTTTCAGCTCTCCAAATCCAACTGGAATGAAAGATCAGTCATGACAGAAGCGTTATCATATAGTGCAACTAATGGTGAAGCTGAGCAGTTTGGACAACTAGTACAGTAAAGCTGTCAATTTATTTTTATGAAAAAGAACAAAGTAATGGATTCTATTGTTGTTGGATTGAGGGTTCTTTAATTAAGTCTTTCCTCATTAGAAAAGTGAAAGATTGCCTTACTTTTTAGAGGATTTTTTTCTGTTGAGCAACTTTCATAAAAGATCTCTTTACAAACAGTTTAATTTATCAGTTTTGTATCAGTACTTAGTGTTTCTGTAGCTTTTGCATCACAGACTGCAAGGTCTCAATAAAATTCTTTGCAGGTATCCTGTGTTTACTGTTGGATGAGCCAGCTTGAGGAGCGTAGGTGCACTTTACTCAGGGAAATGCAGGGTGTCAAAGGAAGAGTAAGAAAAGTAATAGCTTCACATGGCTGAGAGGTGATTAATGGAGTCTGTTGGGACCTCCCCAGTGTCTCCAAGAGGGTGCATGGATAACCTCCATTTCGGGAACATGCTCTGTGTAGGTATTTTGACGGTCTGAGAAACTTGGGGCAAAGCCAGTCCTCTGGTGATGTAGAGGAGGCCTAGGAGAGCAGTGGGAAGGGCTGCCAGGTCAGAAACTCTGGCCTACTTTTCCCTTTGTCCAAGTTTCACTCCGAGATCTTAGCAGATAATGGCTTGAGTCAGGCTGTACGTCTGGTACCCAGGTGCACGGTGAGCTGAAGGGTTGGAGTGGTGCTCGTGGGTCAGTGGCAGGCTGGGTGCCAAGTGCTGCTGGCACGGCCCCGGTGTGTGTGCAGGCACGGCTCGGGTGCCCTGGCTGCTGGGCGCAGACAGACTGGCTCTGCTTGTCCTCCCTGTGAGCCACCAGGAGCAAGACTCCTTGTACCCACTTGGGTGCATGGATAACTGGTTTGCTGACTTTGTGCAACAGACGTTTTCAAAATATAGCAAGTTACTCAGTGTGCCAACAAGCTTTTAAATAAAGAACATAACTGGTTTTATATAACGCTGACTCTTTAGTATATAGAGACTCCATTTAAAAGCAGTTATCAAAATCTGTATCTTACAGACTTAAGTCTTGTTAGACTGACCAAAAACCTCCACAGGAGATGTTTAAACATGGTGTTACCTTTTTTACTACAGAAAGTGAAAGATTCTCAGTGATGTGATTTTCCCTCAAATGTTTTATTCAGAAATGGTTGCTAGCTGTTTGCCATATTTTAACCTAAGGATTGATAAGACAAGTTCCCATTTCAAGGAGGTAAGGTCTGTAGGCAGTAAGAACAAGGAAGAGCTATGTGCTAAAGAAAACCACACCCTCAGGCAAACGTATTACGTGGCTGCAGTCGAAAAGCACATGATCCTGTGCTTGCACTAAAAAATCTTCCTTTTGCCCTCAAAGCAATTGTTTGTGACAGCACCCAGTATTTAGAGGCTCAGATAAACCCAATATTCTCTGTCTCTGAGTCATGCGAAGTCCAGGAGCATGGAGCTCAAGATAGCCTGTGTAGAAGAGTATGGGGTTTTATTGAGCAACATGGGGGTTTTGTGGTGGAGGACAGAAGATGAAAAACAGCACAGAAAGTGGGGTATATATGAGAGATTGTAGTGTGCCTAGACTGTCACACCAAAGAGGGACAGATGAGAAGCAGGAAAAGACCATCCTTCACATTTTTAAACTTACCATCAGCAAAGAATATGGAGAGTCTGGAGAAGAGAGAAAAGTGGAAGGAGAGGAAATACCAACCATGTGGCAGAAGACACTGTAACCCACCGGGTAAAGCTACCTGGCTCCTGGGGACCAGCTCAGATCCCTGCCCAGCCCACATGCCCTGGTGAATCTTTCCTGGGCACCCTGGACTCTCTGGCTCCAAAAGTCTCCCCTTTGGTACACTCCACCCAGGGCCTGCGTCCTGGCTTAAAATAGCAGGTGAACTTTTCAGAGAGGGGTTGGGTGCCCAGGTGTTTTTGCCCTGCCCAGCCCGAGGGAGCCTTGATTGAGGCTGTGTACACCAAGCGCTATTTTAAAGCAAAAGTAAATAATGTTATATACATCAGTACTCAGACATAAGATTTTGAGCAATAGCTTAGTCCCATATTCAAATTCTTTTCCATCTTAAAGTATTCCATCTAAATGATGTTAAGGTGGAAAATAGGAATTTTTCTTTGACAGATTGCTTTGGCTTATGAGAAATGAATGAGCAAATACAGGAATATGAAGTCCAGAAGTAAGGGGAAGTTAAACCTTTCAGATCTTCCCATGGAAATTTTCTCCTCTCTGCGAGGTAACATTGGCGTTTTCCTCTCACTGCAACCCAGCATATCCTAGTGGCTATGGTTTCTTTGACAGATACTATTCCATCTGTTGTAGCTTTATCTGAAACAACTAAACAGGGCATTGTGTAGCTTGTACAGTAGAAATCTAGGAGGATTTTCTTTCTCTGGGTTCTTTTCTTGGTAAGAAACATCTTCATCTGCCTGTCCCTGAAGACATGACCCCAAAGCTGCTGGAGTCAGTAGGAGTTGTTTTGTTCTGCTGGCCCAGGGCCAGAGTCAGTACACATGATATAGCTTAGTATGTTGCAGTGGCCAGTAGAAAATACGTTGAATTCCCTCTTATAAAGTGATTAATACTGTTTAGTTATATTTTAATTATGTCTTATTTTAAATTCCAGACTAGATTAATTCTCTGTGCAAATGAAAAAATTATTCCATGTTCCTGTTTGGCTTTGTAATTTTTGTCTGGCTCATTTATAACCTATCCCAGTGCACACCTTTGTTCTGTTACACTTATTTATTATTGCTGCAGCCACAATCAGGTTACCTCCTTTCTTCTTTCCGATACCTGATACTCCAGACTGTTGATCTCTGGCCCTGGGGAACGTCATTTCAGATTCCTGAGTGCAGAACCTGCTGTGATAAGAACAGCTATTGTTTATATACCGACACTGCAATTCCCTTACCAGTGGAAAAACCTGTGGTGGGGCAGGAATAATCTCTTGCGTCATCTGCCATGGATCACTGTAACTTCGATGAATCCAGTCACATTATCAAAGCAAGGAGTGAGAGGGGAGAAAAATTGTGTAGATTTGAGATCAGCAACATCCAGTGTACATTATTTTGTGCTCTGTAACTTCAGGGATGTGGAGTCAGGCTTGGGGATAACAGAGTTTTCTAAAATCCCTTGGAGGTGATGGAGAGGGAAGCTGAAATTGTCAGCATGAATTTTAGAAACTATAAATTTTTTCTTACGTAGTTGGTCCTTAGCTGACTTTTTCATCTCCCTGTTCATCCACATTACCCCAAGGGCACCAGAGCAGGCCCATGATGCTTTCTAGAGGGAGAATTTCTCCTGTCATTGACAGTGTTCAGCCATCTAGAGAGGTCATGGCTGGGCAGAGTGAGATTCTACACTCTCAACGTATCCATCGCAGATTTTTGCCAAGGCTTCTCTTAACAAAGCACTGATACATCTGCTATGGAAGTTTCCGCTTTCTTTTCCTTGCTTGCTCATTCCTTACTGCTGCTGCTTACAAAACTATGGTAAGATGTTCAATGACTTTCTGAGCATGTGCTCCACAAACCCTCTGAATCACTCGTATCTTTGCAATGGCACATGTTACATAGGGTCAAACTGTTTTCATATAAGTTGACTGTGTTACAGTCAATAAATGTGTGGTTTGTGTATCCTTTGTGTAATAAAGACCACATCAAGTCTTTAACAAAAGCTTAAGTCCTGAAGAAAATGGCCAATTAGTTGTAATATTTATTTTTCTTGTCTAAGGACTTCAGGTATGTTTGTGATGCCAGAGCATCAGCACTTTTATCCTGCTTTGGAATCAGGGAACTCTAGCCTGTGTGTCTGATCAATAAACTGTTTAAGTCTGTCACTGGCTCCATGTACTTGAAACACCAGGCACTGCAACCCCTGATTTCAGCTTCAGTAGCTGTGAATATCAGATTAGGGTGAGATGGTATTTGCATAAGTAAAAGCATTTTTAAACCTCTCATATTCCTTTAACATACAGCGCATTTTATTGCTGTTTATAGTTGTTATTTTCGTTAGGCACTGAGGTCCCAAAGTGTTTTATTTATGCAGACCTAAAATTATTTTGTCTCGAGGGCTTGTTTTTATTTCCTGATTTTCTGTAGACAGCCCACATCGTGTTTTGCTCATTCAGTAGTTTTATATCGTCTGTGTTTTTCCTTTTCTTTCCAGATGCAGAGGGAGATTGCTTATACGGGACGAGATGGCCCAAGTGGTTCCCACCCTGGATCCGCCACACACCCTCTGCATGCAATGCCCAGCTCTCCACCCTCCACCCCGGTGCCCCACTCCATGCCTCCCTCTCCGTCCAGGATTCCCTATGGTGGGGGCCGGCCCGTGGGTGTGCCAGGCAATGCCACCATCCCCAGGGACCGGCTGTCCAGCGTGCCAGCCTCGCGCTCCATATCGCCCAGCCCAAGCGCCATTTTGGAGAGACGGGACGTGAAGCCAGATGAGGACATGAGTAACAAAAACCTTACCCTGATCCGAAATGAAAGTCTGTATGGCGACCCCTACTTGTTTCACGAGGGGAGGATGAGTGTGGCTGCACCACACTCCGGACACCCCCTCGACGTCCCCGATCACATCGTAGCCTACCATCGCAGTGCCATGAGGTCATCGAGCACTTACTGCAACCCCTCTATGCAGCCTGAAATGCTGGAGCACTCCTTGTACAGACAAAAGTCACGGAAGTACCCGGAGAGCCATTTGCCCACCCTTGGCTCTAAAACACCTCCAGCCTCACCCCACAGGGTGGCTGACATGAGAATGATCGATATTCATCCTCACCACGGCCCTCACATTCCCTCCCACACCCTCCAGCCTGACAGGTCTTCCCCCAGCCGCCACTCCTTCAAGAAGGAGCCAGGACCGCCTGTGTTTGTGGATGCGAAAGCACGGAGTGCTGTCGGCCTCCCGGGCACGGCCGAGGCAATGCCCTCTCCTGTGGACAAGCAGGCTTTTGGCTATGGGTCACCCACGATGCCCAAGGACAAGGAGACAAGGTAAGGCAGAGCTGGGGCTTAATTTATGCACATGAGAAACCTTCCTAATCTGAGTTTAAAACTCAAGGGACAATGTAAAGTGTAGGAGGCTGCTGCACCCGGCTGCAGTGTTTATTAGCTGTCTGTCAAGGTAATTAGTAATTTAGAGGAGATGTGACACCATCCATTATTAATTTGAAAGTATTGTCAACCCATGATGAATCCCTAGTTATTTTCATTTGTGTAAATTTCAGTCATTGGAAAAAATATAATAAAATAAAATGATTAACTGTGATTTTTCCTTCCAGACAGCCAGATCATGTTACAAGAACAAATGATGTTCTGTTCCTGCTAATAAGGGAATATATTTCACCCCCGTTAAGAATGACACTCTGATATTACAATTTTGGTTCTTTATGGAGTGAAGTTTTTCTCATCTAGTGTTAGGAAATGGGAAGAATTTATCATTACTGTCTTATCTCCTGTAAAACATGAATTTGCATAAAAATAGGATAGTTGTTTACAATAATGTTCCTTGAGGGGAAACTGCTGAGAAAAGCAAGTCTGTCCCCGGGAAGAAATTGAAACACAAATGCTGCTCCCAATGATTTTTCCAGCATCACAAGTACTTGGTGTCCTGACTGTTGTTAACTTTTGTGCAATGGCAGTGATGACAATGATCTCTCCTGTCTTTTTAAGGACCAGATTTACACAAAGGCTTGTGAAGGCTTCTCCTGCCATAGACTCTGCCCTGGGAGAGAAAAATCATTACACTGCCAGGCGGTTGCTGTGTATTTCTATGAGCTGCATTAATCTCTAGCGTATTGTTTGTGCAGTTAACTTTTATAGAGCTCTTTAGGGAAGTGAAGATGAATAGCAGCAAATGCTGAGCTCACAGAGGCCAAAGGTAACTGCTGGCTGCCTTAACCACTGGGAAGATATGGAGCTTCATATAGACCCCAGGCTTCCCCTCTATCTGAGCAACTTACTCAATAATTAGTCACTTCTTACCATGCTTGGCCAGAAAAAGAAGTGGGTCATGAGGTCCACTAGTGGGGAAAAAATAGAAGAAAATAAAGAAAATCAGCCACCCACAAAAATTACAGTCTTACTGCTTGGTATTTATGACATACAAGTTAGGGCATATTACAGTGTAAGGTCAGTGAGATCTGATTTTTATGTATCTGTTTCCAAGAGAAAGTTGCAGGTATCTGAAATTTCTTTCCAAGCGGCTATTATTACAGCTAGGAAATTATTTGAAGGAAATGTGCCAATTTTAATCCATTTACAGATTGAAAATTTTACAGAGTTCATGATAGGGATTGAAAATAAGGAAGGACACAAAAAACATTTCAGTTTGTGTGATTTTCTCTCTTCCCTCTGGGCATCTCAGCTGTTCAGTCAGCTACACAGATATGCACAAGGCTGTGTGTTTGTGAATGGATAAAGAGCAACTACACAGCTAGTTCTGCAGCTGCTTAAAAGGGAGTTTTGCACCAGGAGTTTTAATCTGGTCCCAGAATATATTAACAATGAAGAAAACAGCATTTGCATAATTGCACTTCCAAAGAAATACATGACCTTAAAATTCAGCATGGTGTGTATTAGTCACATGGCAGTGAAAGAATAATTTTGAAAGCTGTCTTTATGTGTTGTGGTTTTTTTCAACCTTGAGGAAGTGTGACTTTCTAAAAAATAATTGTAAATACCAAAAACAATTCATGCAAATGGGTGTGTTTTCTAACCACTGCAGTATGAAGAACTAGGTTTGAGTTCTACAAACACAAAATGCTCTAAGCTGTAATTCAGCTTTGTAAAGATTTCGTAAACTTTGGAAGCAAACACTGTTTAAACCGTACTAAACTAAACAAGGGGCTATCCATGTTGAGGTGCTCTTTTCCTGCTTCGGCAGGGCCTGAATTTTTACAAGGTTGTTATGGGTACCTGAAGGGTGATGTCTATAATGGCAGACAGGTCATCCCCTGCCTTGTTGTGTAGGACTTAGAGTTTACACCCCTAAACACTATGGGCTTGCCTCTGTGAGTAAGAACATTTTTGGGATTGGAGAGATAGGGCTGGATTCATCCTCTTCCAGGCATGGTGAAATGAGGTGTATGCTGCTCTGTTGTGTATGTTACCACTTGCTGATGCCCAGAGCCTAAAAGTCAGGCCACAGAAAGCACATGGCAGTGTGTTCAGTCAGCCTGCATGCAGAGGTGCCAGTTGTGGGCAGACAGAGCAGCTCCTAGCCTGGGAGGTACTGAGGAGAGAGGCCTTTTGTGTCTGTGCACTGGGGCAAGACAGACTCCCCACCCTGACTCATTCAGGAGTGGGCTGAGGACCCTGCAGGCACCAAACCCATCATCTCAGCACTGCTGTTGCTGTAGTCCCTAGTGGACTGTGCTGAGAGCAAAGAAAACATCTCTTGTGTCATATCTTTGTGAAAATTACCTTGAAGCAGCACTGTCACAACCTCAGGAAAATGCAAGTTTTAAGTATAAATCAGAGGAAAGATTGAAATGGATAGTGACAATGTCAGAAGTTAAACTGAATCTCTCTTCCCATCTCAATTCTCCTTCAATTTTTCCAGTCCAAGACTGAACTGGGATATCTCTACTTCATCAGAGTATGTTGGGTACTTACACCAGATAAGACCTCTCCCTGACTGTATCTTGATTTTGTTGAAGAAAGTGGTTCCATTACCTTTGGAACATTAAATGCAGCAGATTTGTATCTACAAGAGATGAAAACTGGTATTTCTGAGCTCTCCTTTTGGAGTTTCCCATTTTAGTTGGACACTGCAGAAGCCAGTTTCATCAAGCCTGTTATCTAAGGCAGAGTTGAGGGGGATTTAATTGCTTCATGTAATGTTTTCTTGTAACTGTTTTACCTTGGTTATTTTGAAGATAGCTGCTTCTGTGGTATAAAGCACTGAATAAATTCTCACAGTTAATTCATTTACCAGACGAGTTCCTTCTAAAGCTCTTTTACACCACTGAGAAGAAACAAATTCCTAGAGATTTTAAAAAATAAAAGATGTTAGTATTCTTATGCAGAAAAATATTAGAACAGGTTGCAGCAGTTCACCTTCAAAGGGTCATCATCTCTTAAATCTGAGGTCTACTGGAAGAATGTGTAAATTTTGTGAGTGAGCATGAGTTGTTTAAACAGTGATTTGCTGTCATATTTTTGGATGGCTCATTTATGTAGCTTGTGGGACATTTCTGGAAGTTACTAGAGGCAAAGCAGATGTTTAAATGTTGATAAATTGGAAAAGAAGCTGTTTATCCAAAAGTGCATTACATTAAATGCTGTTTAACTTAAAATCTTTGCATTTGTAACTCATGTTGCAAAATTCTAGGTTATTTGATAGTGCTAAAAATGTATGTAATAAATGCTGCTACTCACTAAACAGCAAGATAACTCTAGAGAATATTTTTCCTCCAAAAGCATTTTAGGGGTGTTCTATGGTTCTCTTCTGCCTGAACACAACTTTTGTCCTCTTTATGCCATACTAGTGAAAAAAGGTGATAGTTGGACTGAGCAAAAAATGTGATCACATTGTTGGCTCATGGCTTGCAATTCAAGACTAAAGCGTAATGGCCATGTGTATTATTAGATATTGTTCCTCCCACAAAACCACTTTATTGCCTGATATGTTGAGCTATGGATGGACTCCCTATCCATTAGGAAAAATGACCTCATTTTGTAAAGGCATGAACAGTGAGAGACTCCATCAGCAGTGCACTGAGAAGTATGTAAGGGGGCCTTGCAAATATACCCTCTCAGACATTTTCCAAGGGGCCAAAACTGCATATTCCTCTGTGAAAGGTGTTGAATAACCAGGCAGAAAAAGATGAAGTCAAATGACCACTACAGGATGGAGGAAAGAGAAACTGTATTTTGTCTTCCTTCTGTTAGAGGAAGATGAGATGCAGGCTCTGGGATAAGAGTTGTCAAATAGTGTAACAGCTGGCAGGCTTCAGAGCTTCCTTTTCCCCTTTAGCTTCAAGATGTAGAAGGTTTGAGTTTAATCTTCTCCTTAGAAGACTGAAATATTCACCTGTGTGAATCTTTCTGTGGGAGGAAAGCAGAATACACAAGAGTTCTGCTGATCTTTGGTTCCCACCCTTCCAGGACACCCACTCATCTGTTTTGGGGGACTTTGGGATAAAGTCTGACTGAGACACCTTCATTTGATTCTAGGAAAGCCATTGGGAAAGACAGCCTACTCCTGTTCCCTTTCTTTTCCCAGTGAGATTAAAAAAATTGTAATGAAATATTTCTATCATAGGGTAGTATAGAAAGAAATGTGTATTTCTCTGTCTCTGACCCCCTTTTCCTGGCTTCATTTGGAGCTTAACTATAAAATATGAAGTCACTGAAAATATTTTCTCCAGGAAGGTGTGCCAGTTAGTTCATGGTGCAGATTCGGTGTTTGAGTACATCTCTTGTGGGTGATGTGCTGCACAGCCTGGGGTTGGACAGGAACGTGAATGAACAGTTACACAGACCTGTTTTATTCTGTGTCTGTGCAAAGTATCTTCTCAGTGATGTGAATATTAAAGATATCTTCAGGAAAGGGAATTAACATACAAGTAATGTGTCACGCTTAAATAGCATTGCTGTGACAAGTGGATACCAATTCAGCAAAATCCTGTACCCCTTTTTGGAATTACTTCCAGTTAACTGGAGAAGAAGGAATAACATGAAACATCAGTGAAGCTGTAAGGAAGAAATCTGGTGATGAAATCTGATGTATCCATGCACAGTCCCCAGAGAAGCAAGGGCTTGCTTTGGTTCTGCTGAATTTGGGGAGCGAGATGCTAAGGCAGGGCCCCAGTTCCTGGACATACCCAGAGCCAGAGCTGTGGGTCAGGCTCCTGGAGAGAAGAGGGCTGGCAAGTGGCCTGTCTCTGCCTTCCTGGCCAAGGTCTGTGAGAAGCCAAAGCCAAGTCTGACAGAGTTCTGCCGGGCGTCGCTTCTGACCTTGTCCCCTCCTTTCCTCCCCCACCATGCTGCCACCTCTGACTCTCCCAGCATTCACAGGAAAACAATGTGAAACAATGCCTCTCTGTGCTCCTGTTGATAAAATAGCCATTTCTCTCCCAACTGCTGTAAAAGGGACCCTCCCTGCTCTTCCTGGGTGGTGGACAGATGCAGCTTTATCTGGGAAATTAATCTGGGAGCAGAGACGGGTTGGCTCTTCTGGGGCTACCACCCATCTCCTGGCAGCAAACAGAGGCACCACTTAGTTCTGTTCTGCCTGACCCTCTGTCCTAGTGCTCCATGTCCTGGCCTGCCTTATGTCACTGGAGTGCCAGCCTGTCCTGTGCCCTGGGAACCCTGGCGTGCCCCATCCATTGGACTCTGCCCTGCCCTGTGCAGGCAGAGCTGCTGGGACACGCTGTTCCCACCTTCCCTCTCCCCAGCAGTGAGCACAGCGAGGGGTAGAAAACACCATGCTAAGAACCAAAAATGTACAATTTTTGCTGTGGCAGTGCTGGCATCCCTGATAGACCCTGGCCTGGCACAGCCTGAGGAAAGCATTTTTTTCTCTCCTGGAGCAGAGGCTGCTCCAGACCTTCACACGGAAGGTGGAGGCAAGGGGGTCGACCACAGATCCTGTCCCTGCTCCTCTGGGGCCTTGTGGTGACAGAACTGGGCCACCAGGCCTCCAGACACGTCAGCCCAGGTTACGGCCCCACCACCAGGCCATCCGCATCCCTCCCTGCCCATGCTGGAATGCGCTGCCTCTCACCACCTTCAGTCCAACCACCTCCAAAAATCAGGTTGTTTTATTTAATGCCAAAAAGGCACCTCCTTTCAGGCACTTGGTTTTGAAATGTTTGGTGCTAATGGCCATAACAAGTCTGGGTATTACAGTGAAATGATTACAGGAAAAATCTGCCTTGTTTCGAACAGAGTAACTCCAGAGCACATGTAGATTCTTCACATTCTTAATGCTTTTACCATATGAAAAATGTGTTTTGTGCAATTGATTCCAGTATTTAATTCATTTTTCATCGTCTCCTATCTTGGAACATCCATCTCCCTCTTAACAACATACTTTCCTAGATTTCATGGCAAAGGACAAGATCAGCTCCGTGTTGCCATAATATCTTTTGAAGCAGAAAATTGTTTCCAGATTATCTAATGTGGGATGAAAAAAACATCGTATTTATGGATTGGTAAAACAGATAGACTTCCAGTTGAGTTTAGTTCCAGTAAGATCTTGTGATGATTATCTGGGAAAAAAAAAGTTTTCATTATTAAGTGTCAAAAATGCTGCATTAAACTTTGTTAGAGTATATTTATCCCTGGGTTTTAGTACTTGTTTTTGTTCCAAAGGTTACTGTAACCTGCACCAGTTTCTTATTTTAAAACTTGTAATAGTGGAAATTCTGTAACGTATTTCTTGGTTTGAAATGAATTAAGTCAGATTCGCTAGTCTTCTCATCACCCTTCAAAATACCTTTCAACAAGAAGACAGAAAAGTAAGACGCGTGCACTGCATTAAATCGCAGTAAGAACACGTCTGCTGGCTGGGGACTGACTGAGCACTCTCTTCTTCCCTGCTTGTGTATGTTAGCATCTCATTACTTGCTTTGATGCCCTATTTTCTCAACCTTTGGGTGTCTCTGAGTCTCTCCTGGCTACGGTATCTGCGTGCTATCCCAGGAAACCTCATTCATTCCCTGAATGTGAATGAAATAATTAGCCTGGATAATCCATCTGGCTGCAGGCAGGGCTGGTTACTTGCTTTGTATCATGTCATCTTGCTTTTGGCTGCTATTGGTACCTATATTTGAGTTTATATAGCTCTTATTGATTGATGCTATTGCTTTGGCCACCAAACAGCAACTGCAGCTGGGATGGCCAGAGTTTGGCTGCTCCCATGTGCACAGGATGCTGCAGTGGTGGTGGATGGGCCCTGCAGCACACGGAGTCTGTGTCTGAGTTTGTCTGTCCCATCTTCTCTCAGCAGTCACCGCTACTGGTCTTAACCACTTGCTTTTTGAGAAGTTTTGTTCCCAGTCATCTTCCGAAACCACAGCCTGCTGTTAGAATTTCCTTCTGCATGTCCCCCCACACACTGAGCTGCTGTAATAGAGGGATGCCTTTTCAGAAGGTCCCATTCTGTTGTGTGTCTGTGTTGTGGTGTGTCATTGACATACTGGCACATGTAAGTAGGCACCTGTGTGAGCAAAAGGCTGGTTTGGAGCTGACTGAGGAAGTCCCCTGGTACCTGACTAATATATGCATTTATGCAAACAGATAAACACACAAATGTTAGCTTTCGCATCCAAAAAAAAGTTACTGTTCTTGTTTAGTGACCTTTGCTTCCTATGGAAAACACTGAATATACTTACTGTAGTTCTTCGTCTCTTTTCTTCCACTTTTTGGGAATTTCTTGGGATATGTGCATGAAAGAAAATCTGTTTTATTACAATGTTGGCGTACAGTCTGCATTTCATGTCCTGTGCCTCTCTGTCACATTTCTGTCCTTTTCAAAGCAGACAGTTGTGATGTCAGGTGCAAAGGATTTGGACTGGAAAGTAGTCATCTTGGACAGATTAAATGCTTCCCAGACAAAAATCCTGGGTTTGCGGAAAGTAAAAATAGTAACAAGAAGTGTAAAGTCTTCAATCCTGAAACCTTAAGTACAGACAAAATGATCGGCCCAATGTAGGTAAAAGAGAAAATGCATATAATGCTGAATTTTTTTTTTCACTAATTCCAAGAGGCATTAACAAATTGTTTTAGGTGCCTGTCTTGTGAGATCATTAGAAGTTTATTATTTGGTTGTTTGTTTTGTTCTTTTTAACTAAGCAGATTTTTTTAAATTGTCTGTCACCATGCAAAAGCTGTCCAAACCAAGATGTGGTAAGCTGCTGCAATAAGGTATATGCAAACTGGTACCCAAGGACCTTTGCACAAACTCTGTAGTGTCTTTCCAATCCTGTGGTAATCATTCACCTAGTAAAACAAGTCTGAAAGCAAATATATCTGGCTTTAACAAACGGTTCTCTTGTCTTACAGAGAGAGGATACAAGCCATGGAGAAACAGATTGCCAGTTTAACTGGTCTTGTTCAGTCTGCGCTTTTTAAAGGGCCAAATACAAGTAATAGCAAAGATGCTTCTAGGTAAAAACAGAATTCATCTGTAATGATTTTAGTAATCAATCAACAAAAATATATTTGAATGTAATAGTAAAAAAAAACCTGAATGCTCAATCATTTTTAAGTTTCTTTATCATCTCCATGAGAATGCTAGGCAGAGAGGAAGATGCCAAATGATAGATGGAGATTAACTGCATTACTCTTCTTTGTGATAAAAAGAATTAATGTAGCTACATCTCTGTGCTTTCTACTGCTTATACTCCATTCCTTGCTTAACTTGTACTAAAAGGTGATTTAAAAAAACCCAAAAAACTGACAAATTACTGGTGATTTAAATTAAAAATATGTATATTAGACAAGGCCATTTAATTTGTTGAATATAAACTTCATTACAGTTTTAATAGCTAGTAAACTAAAATTACAATTTTTCTTCTTATTACTTAGTGAGAAGATGATGTTGAAAATTGTGTCCAGCAAGAGCAGCGTTGACACTGCAGGTAAGATAATTTACTTTTAATTTACAATTTATTCAGGTATATTAATAGCTCTAACATTACAAATATCCCAGCTTATGGAAATGTCAAATTTATTTAAGTTTCCATAGCTGTACTGTCAGAACTGAAGTTTAAGTGGAGGATATGGGAGTCGATCACATCTTTAGGAGAGGAATTTCTGACAGGTTGAGATGGTATTTGGAATGAATTTCACACCTGTGCTGAATGGTTTAAATGAAATGCAGAGCCTCTGCATCTGGTGAATTTTCCAGTGACTCATCCTGTCTATAGGATATACATATATATAGCTGTCATTAACCCTAGATTTATCCAGATTGCTGTAGGAGACTAAATATTTAATTCCTTTTCTTGTCACCTGAACTTTTTCTAAGGTCCATCTGTCACTAGGATACTATGGATGTAATGACACCAAGAAATTTAGCAGTCAGCATGACAGCACTTTCCCTGATTAAGCCACGTTGATCTGTTACTAATTATTAGCGTGCACCTAAGCTGTTCTGAGCAAGCAGCAATTATGAAGCCAGTAAGAGCCGGTCTTGTTTTAGCATCCCACTTGGAGAGCTGTTAAGTGTGTAAAAGATTGAGTTAAGGCTGTTGTGAAAGAAGATCTCTGTGTGGTTGAAGCTCTTTGTGTTTGGGCTGCTGCTGGAGAAGTCCCCAGGGTATGCGTGTGCTTATATGCCTCCTCTTCACCTTTGTCATGCACTGAACGCAAATGAAGGCAGTTCCCTCCTTCCTGGTAGTGCTGTTCCCACAGGGAGGTCTGTGCTCTGGCAGGTAGTAAACCACACACGTTTATTAGCAAACCTGTTATGCTCCTAACTAGCTTTTCTGTTGGAGGTGTTAGCTCACGTTCAGGATTCCTGTTTGTCTGGAATTGCAGTGTGTCCTCCTAACTGACAGAAACCAAACTAGACCTGGAAGCTATCAACCACATGGAAGAGAGAAAAAGCTAAAGTCCTGGTACCGAAGCTTTGCTCCCAAGCCACTCTCTGGTGCTGTTCCAACTCCTCTCTTCCTGCTGGCCTCTGGATGGGGAGAGGAATACTTAAAGCTTTGAAGAAATAAGTTGTAATTTTTCAGTTTCAGACAATATGATGAGAAGTCTGTTGTTATTCAAAACAGCTGCAAAATGGTCTTAAGATTTTTCCCTATTGCAGTGTCATTATAGACTGAGAATTTATGGCATTTCCCACTTGCACAGGCCTCACCTCCTGCAAAGCACTTATGAAACCCTCACAACCAGCACATACAGTGCCTTGTGTTCCTCTTTGTAGTGCATTGCAAACAGCAGACTCTCTGCTTTCCCTGTGATGGTACCAGGTCAGACAAATACTTGTTGGGGGGCGGGCACTGAGTTGGAGGACCTGATCAAAGTAGGCCCTGCTTTGAGTGGGAGTTTGGATCTCCAGAGGTCCCTTTAAACCTAAATTATGTAGTGATTTGTGTGTGCAGGTGTAAATTTGCTCTCACTTAAATGAGAAGAGAAGTAAGATTCTTTGGGAAAACAACCTTACATAAAGCAGAGGTGGGGATTCCCTGGGAAGTCATGCCCAGCCCACCAGAACAGAGTGGTTCATCTTGACCAGCAGCCGTTTCCTGTTGTTCCCAAATACTCCTCACTCACATTATGATATGACTGACACGTCCCTGAAATGACAACATTACCTCTAACAGCTGCATGTGCAAGCATGGTGGGGGAGATGGAGGGTGGGGAGTGTAATTTACTGTCAAAGGCCAGATCATCATCTGTCACTTACTGACAAGAGACATTGGCTTTGTCACATGGCCATGTGCCTGTCCAGCATATGAGTAAGGATTCCAGCATTCAGCTTGTGCTATAGATGCCTTTCTCATCACTTGGGAGAAGGGGATAGGACAGTGGGAACAGCCATGCAGACAGCAGTCTGCAAGGATCCCTATCAGTGCTATAAAGTATTGTTGTAACTCCAGCACCTGCATCCCTATATCCTGTCCTTCCAACATGATTCAGCCACAAAATTAAATTGTAGCAGGTAAGGAAAACAAGGTGTGATGACCCCAGGATACTACAGTATTATAACCCACAACAGCTATTATGGAAGACTGCTGTGTAAAAGAATGGTCTTGTATAATGGAATGTTTTGCTTTTGCACCTGGAATTGCTCAGGATATGGTCCAATAAGTCAATGCAGCCTGGCTTACTTGAAAATTAAGCAATCTGCCAGAACGTGCTACAGAATGTTTCTCCTTTTTGTGAATATGCTTGGGTTCAAACATGCAGGCAGGAGCTAGACACACTTCTGATGACCACTGTTTTGTTCTTCAGTTCACCCCAATCTTTATTAAGTATAGCCATTTAGGCAGTCAACTCTCTTACTTTACAATTCCATCTGACAACTGTGCACTGAGATACCAGTTTTAGCAATTTCAAAGACTATTTGAAAGAAAAAGTGGTATAAAATGTTGATTGAACAGTCCTTTCTAGAGCTCAGATAAGCAAAAATGTGAATTGCTTCCCATTCTAAAAAATAAAACATCTATGCAAGATAATATTGCCTCATCAATGTTGAACCAATATTGTGTTATATAGTATGTGTTCCAATGATAGGACACTTTCATGCAAAAAATAGAGAATATATCCCTTGGGATGGGAAAGAGACCAACATTTCTAAACCCTAGATAGCTCTATATAGGCTAGATTGTGAAAACTCTGTTTGATATGTCATATGAACCAAATTGTTGTATTTAACATGCTTTTGCTTTGCCGGTCTGTAGAAAGCAGTGGCTTCTTTAGCCCCAAATATTAAGGACCCGGAAGAAACCCAGCTTTTTCACTGAGGAAAATGAGTCTGTAATGACAACGCTTCTCTGCATTTCTTATCTTTTATTGCTTTAGGCTCAGATCTTTCATAGGGGATGGGTTCAAAGAGCAGTAACCCTCCACAGACTGGCTCTTCTGATAACATTAGGAGAAATCCCATGACTGAACCCTTATAAAGATCTTCAGTTACTGAAATGCAAACAGCATCAGGAACTCTTCACTTAGAAACAACGTGTATTTCTAAAACCAAACCATACTAGTAAGAGTCACCATGAGATTACTAACAAATATTCTGAGAAAAACTCACATACTCTCTTTTCTGTCATACTTTTGTTCATCAACTGGAGATTGATTGATTGATAGACTCAATCCTGGATTCATTTATTTATTAAATTGGGATCAGTTGTTTTGTAGATTACCAGAAAAAGCAATAGCTTATTGCTAGTTGCTTCCTTGTTAGAAGAGGAAGGAAGACATTTCAGTATTCCCTTCAGGATCCCCCTTCAGAGAAGGGCATCAGGGAGTACAGCTTTCTGCATTACCACCACCAGTACAAAACAAGAGGACGATGGCAGCAGGGAGAAGTATTACAAACATAGGGCTCAGAGTGATTCTTCACTCTTTGTGAACTGTCTTGTTGTCTGTGCATGTCTGTGTGCCTCTTTCACATGCACGACTCTTGCTGTGATGACCTGTGAATTAAATCACTGTCCGTATCTGCTTGCTTATCTCAGATTCAAAGACAGATCATTCTAATCTTAGAATTCTGTCATCATTTGCAGATAAAATATGAGCCTGATTTCATTCTGGATCACTGAGGTGAGGTTGCACACTAAGGTATACATAGAATATTTTACTCTTTTAAGGGTGATTTAGTACCATCTATTTACTGTCACGTGTCCCCAAATAATGCTTGAAAGTATTGCGGCTCTTTAATAAGATTAGTAATTTGTGAAGAAACATTGCTGGGTGAATGAACAAACATTCTGATGGCCTTTTGTGCCAACGTGCTTCAAAATAAAATCTTAGCATTTTAGGAAAAAAAAAAAAATCTGGAAAATGGAAGGAGAGCAGTGTCTTTGCAACCGTAGCAAAGGTCAAGTGTCAGGGAGTAGAAGTCGTGTTCCTTACCCCCTGAGCACACAGCAAACCTTTCCTCTTTCTGCACATCAGTTCTCTTTGTACCCTAAAATGGCAGCTTAGTTCATTAACCTTTGTAAAAAAATTAACTTTGTTGTTTGTCCAGAGTATTAGGAAATTATGGTGGGAGGTTGAATTTCCCTTACCTAGCTCAAGAAGGGGTTTATTTAAAAACCCAAGAGCCAGTGCTGTTTCTTTCCCTTCAATCCATCTGGCCTCACATCTAATCTCAAAGCTACAGCCTGGGACTATTTCCAAAATAGCTACACTCCCTAGATGAAGCAGCCCCTCATTCAGCTGCCCTTTTATTCTTTCTTGATGAAAATACATATATCTGAGAAATCAGCTGCTGATCATTATTGCTCACTCAGTGTCTTGTGTTTCACACCCCCTGGAGTCGGCAGTCCCAGTGCGTGTTTCACAGGCTCTGAGCACACCCTGCAGCAGGGACACTGTGGCAGCCAAGAGCACCTAATGGCGAAAAGAGGTGGCTGAGGCAGCAGTGGAGGAGGAAAGCTGCTTTGTAGGGAGTTGGAGACATTTATTGCTTACAGAAGCAGATCGCAGTCCATCTACACTAAAAGGAAAGCAGGCACCCCTTCCTGAGAAAATATGTGAATTGACTGGGGTCCAGCATGGGGGGAGGGACTGGTGGGGTCTGATTCATGCCTTGGCTGCCTCTTCACAGGGTCGGGGGCTGAGGTTTTGGAGCTTTTGCTAGAGGCAAAGAACAGCAGAAAGGTAGATGTGCTTTCAAAAATAGTCCAGATTTGTGGCTAGGGATCAGAACTCTTGGAGGCTTATCCACATTTTTCAGACTCTCTGGTGGTTTCTGTCTGTAAGGTTTATGAACTAAATACCATTTTCTTAAAAAAAAAAAACAAGGCAAAAAATAGTGTAGTGGAAGGGAAATAGATGCTTGACTGTAGGAGAAACTGCAGTGTACATGTAGACAGATAAGTATTAGCATATATTAGGCTGAAGCATGGAGTGGGTACATAATGGCAGCAAACAAGGACTGTTTATTTCTTGAGTGTTGCTTTCTATTAAGGAGCTCTTTGAAAGTCAAGAGAGCATTGAATCATACTGGAGTATAGCAAAAATGTGCAGCAGCTTGCTCTGCAGTGTAATGACAAGTGCTGTTGTTGAAGCACCAAGCAGATCTAGCTGGAGCACTTTTAGGGAAGGTATAGCATTACAACAGCCTGTACCAAACTAGAACAGCTTTTTGTCTGAGCATGTCTCCAGAAGCCCATGGCATGGCACACTGTATGTAGCATGGATCCAGCCAGAGGGGCCTGTGCTTTTACTAAGCAGATTTGCAAATGAAGGTAAAGTAACAAACGTGGTTCTTAAAAACCTTTTTAAAATAAAAATAGGCCGGTGTAATTTCCATCCTTTAAGAATGCTTCCCCCAGATGAATTTTATAAAGATTGTATTTGAGGTATCCACACCTGTTGGAAAAGGAATAACCGTGTGTTGTTACACGGAGCTGTACTTACTCAGGCATGTTTGGAGGAATGGTTGAAAAGACTACGAGGGATGAGAGCATGGGGAGAGAGCTTGGATTCATACTCCTTCCAGTCAGAAGATGTGTCATGCACTTTAGTGCACTGGAAACTTGTCTTCAGCAGGCAAAGCTCACAACAGTGGTTTTTGTTTGATTCCATTAAACCTGATAGAATGTGTGCTTGTGGGAACAAATGATGACCAAAATCCCTGTGCAGATCCATTGATGAGCTATTTTTTGTTTCCTCAGATTTCTTTTTTTAATCATGGAGAAGGAAGACAGTGAAGTAGGGAATGACCTAACCATAGAATAGAATCATGGAATTATTTAGGTTGGAAAAGGCCTTCCAGATCATCCAATCCAACCATTAACTTAACACTGCCAAGTCCACAACTAAGCCAGGTCCCTAAGCACCACATCTACACATCTTTTAAATACCTTCAGGGGTGGTGGCTCAACCACTTCCCTGGGAAGCCTCTTCCAGTGTTTGACGATGCTTTTGGTGAAGAAATTTTTCCTAATATTAAATCTCCCTGGGTGTAACTTCAGGCCATTTCCTTTTGTCCTATTGTTTTTTACCTTGGAGAAGAGACCTTCCAGTCTCCTTCCAATCCCCTTTCAGGCAGCTGTAGAGAGCAATAAGGACCTTCAGACTCCTTTCTTCCAGACTGAACACCCCCAGATCCCTCAGCTGCTCCTCATCAGGCTTGTGCTCCAGACCCTTCACCAGCTTTGCTGCTCTTCTCCAGACATGTTCCAGCACCTCAGTGTCTTTCTTGTAGTGAGGGGCTGTTAACTCAATAATTCAGGGAGCAGCAGCCATCTGAGCCATTTGAGATCAAGGAGTAAGGTGGATTTGGCAGTGTGATGAGAAGAGTTTGCAGGACTACATAGGACTGGACTTAAAAAATGAAGTTTGTCATACTGACAGTCTGTCATTTTGTCTGCTGGGGGCTGAGGGGGGAAGAGACACTAGAAAAAAAATTTGAAGAATATGGGTGTGTAAGAGCAAATTGCAGTAAGGAGCTGACATTTCTAATAGCTGATGAGTTGGAATTTGCTTGTTCTCTCTAAATAGAGCTTCTTCCCAGGTATTTGAGACTGAAAAGAACAAGCTTGGCATTGTTGCTATGTAGAGGAACAGCATTCTTTAACAAAGAAAGTTTTGTGAGGACAGTGATTGTTATTTTCAGTGTGGCTTGGCTCATTTCCTTGTGTTATGCTGTATTCCTTTCTAACAGACTAAAAGGGAGTTGGTGGATGCAACATGGCTGGAGAGCCTCTGCCACACCATCACTTCATTTCTCTGGTTTGATATGGTTGCTGCTGGAGACACCTGCTAGAAATAATGCAATTGTCCTTTAAGCAGTGAAGCAAGATTCTCTATAGAAATCTTTTCCCCATATTTGGCAGCTTGACTCAATCCCTCTCCTGTGATGATTAATCAACAAATCTGCAGTTCAGGAGTCCTGTGAATGAATTTGCATCAACTTGGTCTCAGACATCTCCTGGGAGGACAGTCCCGAAGTTACTTTCAGAACCAATTTGATTTGCTGCTGTTTTGTGTGATCTGCAGTTATAACTTATTATCCCACCTCCAGTGCATGTGGTAGAAAGCAGTGCTGGGGTAATGCAGGGCTCTGGTAGAACTGAGGTTCCAGCACAAATACACTCTTGATACTGTGCAGGCTTCCCTCAAAATATATTGCGTAAGGAGGTGCCAGTCCCCTGCTAATACTGAGCATTGGCATCTGTCATTTTCTTTCCTCGTCCATCTGTGTGAAATGCATGTGGATTCAGTGGGCAGAGGAAGGATCGTGTTTGCACCTTCTCTGCTGTGAGCTCAACCTGTACTGCTGCTTATTGCAGGTGCTGCCAGCATATCTGGGGGGAAGAATGCACTGGCAACTGTGGAGTCAGCTGTGATCCACCACCCTGCTGGAGCCCCAGCAATGCAAGTCAGCCTGCATGGCATGAAACGCAACGTGTCAGATCTGCGGCTGCAGCTGCATCAGATGAAGCAGCTACAGGTATGATTGGATAATGCTGGGAAAAAAGGTGGGTTGTCAGCAAATGCCTCTTTCCTCCCTTCCTCCCTCTCACTTTCTCTCTTTTAGCTTTTATACAAGTGAGTCTCAGTAGCAGTGTTCTAGCAAAGACCCAAGTACTACAAGTACAAAAGCTTGCATAGTCCTCCAGGTGTGAGAATTAGCTCAGTTATACTACTGCTGCTCAGATATTGAGAAAAAAATTAATTTCTAGCTTTCTTGGATGACTGTAGACATTGAAGCACTATTTATATTACAATAATATCAAGTCTGTGATTACAGTTGGGACCCTGCTGTGCTATGTGCTGTATAAACATGTCAGAAGAACCATGTTCCTGGTCCATACTGTTTACAGTTGAGACAGATTTTAAGTCCCTGACTAAACAACTTTGATGTCAGGAAACCCAAATGTAGCTGAAGATCAGTAGATATGCATTAAGCCAGAGTTTGAGTCCTGTATTTACAGAATCCAGAAAAACAGCCAACCTGAACAGTAATAAAAAAAGGTATTTCAAATGTTGCTGCAAAGGTTTGTTGGGGCCTACTTACATTCGTGTTTTAGCAATGCCTTCCTAGTACACATCAACACCTCAAAACCTTCAAGAAACCATACAACCAATGACGGGTTAACAAAAATAGTGTGTTGGCACATACAGTCATGCTGCAAATATAAATATATGCTGTTCATCTCAGACACTGTGAAAATAAGCATATGCAGCTGTACAGGTCTTCAGCCCTTCACTGGGAAACTGAAGAGCACTGTGTGTTGTCTCAGAAGACGGAAAAGAAGGCAGAGCACTTTGTTGTAAGACAAAGTGGGCAGCAGAGGAAGCTTCAATACTCTGCCAGTCCTCCTTGCCCAGAAGGTGACATCACACGTTTGGTATCATAGGGCTGCAGCTACAGCTTTTATAGCCAGGGTGATTTTGAATGGTACCACGTCAATCACGTTTAATTTGCTAATTAATTTTAGAACAAAATAATGATAATACAAATGAGAATTCAGAGCGTGTTTTACCTTCACCTCCTTATCTAAAGGAAATTGAATTATGAACCAGTCATAGAGCAAGGAACAGAAGGGTAAGGTAAACATCAGTATAGGAAAATATGTCTGACTGAAGGTCCTGTGGCCTGTGAAGGTCCTGTGCTCTCTTTTCTGGGAATGAAGAGATGGCAGAAGGTGTTTGGAACAAAGAGTTGGGTCAGGTGACTTCTGCCTGTGATACAGCTCCCATGTGTTTAAATTTTCAGTTTAGTATGAGTATCTTCCAAATGTCCCTTTCAAAAGCTATTCTCAGCAGTGCTGCCTACGTGCCAGCCATCGTGTTCCCCATCTAATTTCAAGGCACTGGCATGGGATCTCTGGCACATTAGGTATAAGTACATATTCTTCCACATTTGTGCCGCAGACCACTGCAGCCCCTCTGTCCTTCCCAACGCCATGTGCCAAATGCAGCTCTTGGCAAATGCCTGCGGTCTGGCCGCCAGCTGTGCTCAGCATGTGGCCTTGGAAAGCGGGATGGAAGCTGCAGCGCTGCTTGGAGGCAGGGAGTGCATCCTTCTCACAGGGCTGCTCACCAAGGAGGTGGCATTTCCCCAGCTGCGCTTTGTCTCCATGGCCCTGCCCGGGGCCGAAGCCTTGCTTTTGATCAGACATAACATTGTGCCACACAGGAGTAAAGAAATTTCTACCATCTGCACAAATCAATGCTGCCAAGGAAGTCTTGAGAAGGGAAAAAGGACATATCCCGAGTGTGCTCATTAACTCTGGCTGGCTTCCCTTAATTCAGAAATTATAGCAAACTTGGTGTATTGAGCTAGTAGGAAGTTGAGAAATTTTGATAGTCAGTTGGAAGAACGTGTAGCTCAAGGGAAACTTTGGCATGTTACACATAAATTCCATTCATGATGGTTTCTGTCAAGGTATTCCTGAATTATTTTGAAAAAGAGCTCACAGCTTTTAGGGCAGCAAGTGAAACAGGCAGTGTTTTAAACTGAAGAGTGTTGAAATATCACATTTTTAATGAAATATTTTGTGCTATGTTTTTTCAAAAATAATTATAGGTAAAAGAGAAAAAGTATTTTTCTGGTTTCCCAGATTGTTTTCATTTTACATTTGACAGTGCTTCATATTTTTCAATTTCACTGTTTTTCCTGGGCTGGCAGTCAGTTTGTTCCTGTTTGTGTGAATTTTTTATACAGTGACAGACTGGAAAAAACACTTCAAAAAAATGAAGAAGATGATTGCACAGGCACAAAATTTGGCAGGATAACTAAGAAATGGGAACAGGACATAAAACTATGTTTAATAATGTCTATTGTTTAATTTTCAATTAATGTTAACACCATAAGTTCATACTAGTTTTCTTAATAGAATCAGAGAAATACATGATAAAGAAGACCCATTCATTCATGTATCCTTTGTTGGTGCTGGCAAAATCTTCTTTTTAAACCATGTCCAGCAGCAATGGATCCAGATGTATTGATTCACACACCAGATAAACATGCTACAAGATGCCACCCAAAAGCTGAGACTCAGTCTGTGGCTGGATCTTGAACAGAGACTCGTAGCATACAGACATTTCCCATGGCTGTTGCTAGGGGCTGTGTACACTCCATGCTACTACATTTGCATGTTCTTTGTGCTCTGACTTTCAGAGACATTCAAGACAGACTATTTTTGTGGTGCTGTGGAGTTTTCCTCATTGCCAGAGATAGGCTGTAACCCAGCCTTTGTCCTGGATGGATTTGTTACTGATGAGTATTGAGCCCATGATGAGTTTAGTGGGGTTGTTCATTCTGTGCTCCCAGATAATGAGAACTCTTAGTAGCAGGTTTGAATTAAGTACATGTACATGGTATATATCATTAGCCACTATATGTACATTGGATTTTTTTTGTCTGCTCCTTTTTTTCTTTAATTGAACTAATTTTAAGGGAACACGTATGATTAATCTTCACCATGAGGAACGTGTATGCATGCATGCTTTTCCTTCACTCAGTGCACTGTTTGCAGGGAAAGGAGTGCTGCAGAAAGGACAGAAGATGTAATAACAACAGTGTCATAAGTGGTATATGATACTCAGTATCACAAGTGTAACTTTGAATTAGAAATTCAACTATATTTTGAGCTGTGTTATAGAAGTGGAGACACTACCTTTAATCAGTGTATGGTAATTTCAGGAACTAGATACTTAGATTCTACAGAGGTCCTGAGCTGCAGGGAGCTAGTTCCTGTTTGTGGCTGTGCTCCGTAGCTCATGGAGAGGTGGGTGGCCCAGAACCCTGTCCCAGAAGGGCCTGGGAGGCTCCCACTGGGCAGGTCATGCTTGTCTCCTAATGAGGAGCAGGGTTGTGAACTAATACTTGGTTTCCTAGTTACCTGTCTCGTAGATAATAATTGGTTCAAAGTGAACTGAACTAGTTATCAGATTATTCTTGCAGTAGGTGCCAGAGACAGAGCTGGGGTACTTGTGTGAGAGCAGTGATAAAAAATGGCTGGAGCACTAGATGAAGAAGAGGGACAAGAAAGGTATCTGGAGAGATTAGTGAGGCTGGAAATGAGAGCCAAGGGTAAAGAATGTATGGGAAGATGCTAGAATTTTAAAACAGCATGTTAAACTTGTTTCTGTTTGGTTGCTGCTTGCAGTTACAAGCTTAGTTAACTGTAATCAGCAAAAAATTGCCATTTGGTGGTGGCAGGAAAGCCTGCATTGCTTTTCCTTACTTTTAGGCACTTGCCTTTGGAACTTCAGGTCTGTTTTAAGGAAGTTTCTTTTCAAGTATGAATGCCTAAGGTTGTTTATTTGGCTTGTTTTCAAGCAAGCTTAGAGTACAAAAGGTTCTACTGTGTGGAACCAGAATAACTGTGGCAGATCCATAAAACATCTTCTGCTTGAGGTGGTGGTGTAACCAGCAGAGGTGGTCAGAGGGGCAAGTGGGGCATGCACTTAGCCAGGGAGCCTCACATCTGATTCTGCTGGCAGAAGAAAGGTAAGAATCAAGTTCAGTTCCAGAACATGGAGGTAAATGTGATGGCCAGAGACTGCCTTCTCCTTCTCAGCCACAGCTCTTCTCCTGTGCTCCTGCTCTCCCTGTCTCATGCTGTCCTTTGGCTGCTGACTGCCACAATTGCTCCTCTCCCAGAGTTTTCTTTTGTCTCTCTGAACCCATATGTACGTCTCCCTTCTCATCTTCTGTCCCTATTCCCCAAGCATGAACAAACCCAGGTTTTCTGTAACTAGCCAAGTATTGTGTGAATTTTCATAGAAATAGCAAAAACATTTCTTTGGTACCCAGATGAGTCATTTCCCAGACTTCAAGAGCTCATTCCAAACACTGAGGTTTGGGAGTACTCAGCATACAAGCTTTTTTGAAATCTTGCTGTATTACATTTTTATTCCCTATTCTCATTATCAGAAATAGATGAACTTTTATGGCTGAAACTTCCTGGTGTTGTTCAAGCATTTCGTAAATGGAGGTGACAAGCACCTTCTCTGTACACATCACCACAATAAATGTAGATCCCCTACGTACCTCCATAATAGGAAAAAACATGTGCCTGCCATTTCACAACCTCACACACTCACACATGCTCAGTTTTGCTATTAGTGGAGGTCCCTGTTACCAGCTGAGGAACATCAAGGACTTAAATTCTGGGCACCTGAGACTTAAGTCTAACTCTGTTACTGACCTTCTCACTGACCTCGGATCAGTTGTTTCACATATCCTAACTCAATTCCATGTGTCAAATTTCCCCACTTTTTAAAGAGCTGTGAATAAATTGTATGACTGAAGTGTTACATGCTCATTCACTCATTTATTCACTCATTTAGGTTTTCCTACTTGAAAATATGACACAGTGAAAGAGGTGTGTATCTCAGATAGTTGTGCTGCCCTTGCAGTAAGAGATTTTAGTTTATCAAATCCAAACATTAATCCCATAATGGTGAAAAATACACATATGCACTGTCTTCAAAATAATCCAGATATTATTTATATATTTCTGTGCTGTTGAAATGTTTTTCAGCTTCATTTTTTCACTAGCTGCTAACACTTCAGCTGAGTTTTGAGCTAACTCTTCCTGCTTGTCACAGCTTTTCACAGATACACACACACGCACACACACACACTTGCAGTGAGGTGTTACCTCCCTCTCACTGCACTTGTGTAGCTGGAGAAGAGAGTCAGGCACAGGGACTGAAGAGTCAGGAGTGGGGAGCTGAGTTTGTTTCTCTTATGCCCATACTGTGTGGAAAATTTTCTTGAATCAGTTTTAAAGACATCTTGCTACATTATACTGTCATGTAGGTAACCCATTTTTGTGATTCTTCCTATTAGGTCATGGGTTTATTTTGTGTGTTAAATGTGGTTTGGCTGTTAAACCTGGATGTTTACAGGCAGATGACAGTTCAAGTGCTAGTTTTAAAATGGGAATTTTGTCCCCCAATTAACACAGGTGTTTACTAAAATGTTACAGTATGAGATGGCTTCTGGTCTAACAGAGTTGTGTTTATGTTGCCTGTATCCTAAAACTGTGACTAGGTGGAGTCCTGCTTATCACTTTGAATCTTGTGATTTGCATAACAGACTTAAACAGGTTTGGTTTGTGTGAGCGTGGGTCTGCTCCAGGGCTACCCACAGAAGAGTACAGCCTAGTTCACCTTCTTACCTGTGTTTTGCTCTGGGAGCTTAGTATCAGCAACACAATTAATGCTTGAGTTACTTAACATCAGGTTAAGACAAGAAAGAAGGTGTGACTTGCAGTTCTCAGAAAATCACCATATTGTAAAGGGAGGGTTTTCTGGTGGGTAAAGGAGGTTTTATGTATTGCAGATGAGCTGTATGCCTCTACCAAATTACACCACATGTTACAGTCCTTTCTCTGCCACTTGAGAGACTGAAAATTTCCATTCTGGAAACAGCAGTGCATTCCAGCCATATCATTGATGTGTGGGATTATCCACTAGGCACGTATGGGCAGTGAGATGCATAAGCTTGCAAGATACATGCAAAGTGGAAGTCAAGCATCCGGCATTCTTGTGAGGCGTAATTAATTCTTGATTCATGTTGAACCAAGCAGAATAAAGGGGCCACAATCCTTGCAGAAGTTATGCATTGAAAGTGATATACTGATCCCAACATCTTTTTTTTATCAGTCTGAAACTAGAAGTTATATATATACATGGAATAATGTTTATAGGTACAGCTAAAGAAGGAAAGAGGAAGGTAAAAACACTCACTCACTGTAGGGTGGTGTTTATTCCAACCTTCTGAGCTCTGCAATGTATTCTGTTGCCAGGGATGTCAGTCAGGCAGGAAAAATTGAAGTTGATTTCTTTTGTGCAACAGCTGCAGAACCAGGAGATGCTGAGGGCAATGGTGAAGAAAGCAGAGCTAGAAATCAATGGCAAAGTGATTGAAACAGTGAAGAGGCTTGAAGATCCTGTGCAGCGACAGCGCAACCTGGTGGAACAAGAAAGACAGAAATACCTCAACGAGGAAGAAAAGATTGTCAAGAAATTATGGTGGGTTGAGACACCTCTTCAAATTTATTGGTTTTGCCTGTCTTTTTCTTCCATGAAGTAGAAACTTCTACCAATGTCTTCAGGTAAACTGCATCTGTATATGCTGTTTTAGCTATGTTCCCTTGCTGTGTATCTCACTGGCAGTAAAACCCTGTCTGTGTTGTTCAACTCACTGGTCCTGACTGGGAATCCTTCTCCACACAGCCCACTGGGTAAGTCCCACCAGTACCAAGAGTTTCAACCTCTTCATGAGTCCCCTGTAAAGGGACAGATGACATTAAGGACCATGCCCACCCCTGTATTCTGAAAGCCTCCCCCTACCCTAGTTCTCCCCCTCAGCCTTATGTATTTTGCTTTAGGGAAGGAGGGAGGAATTTCCTCGAGAACAAAGGGATGCAAAGGAAGGTAATGAGTTTGGCTTTAAGTAAGAAAATCAGATTTCAATAGTAAGTGCTTTGGCTAGTGCGTGGAAGAGGTAGGGGAAGCTCAAATAGAGGACTGAAGTTTAATAACAGTCAGTAATGCCAGTTGTTGTCTAAAATGTGCTCACTGAGATTTCCATCTGCTTAACTGCCTACTTTTTGTTGTTGTTGTGTAAAGGCCCTTTGGAAGATTCTGGGTTTTTTCCCCAGAACTTTGGCCCACCAATACTGGTGGGATCAAGCTGTTTGGTTTAGGCCATGTTTAGAGCCAGGAGGAGGCAAGATGAAGCTGAAATTAATGAGCAATTTCATTAATTCTAACACTCACAGTTGTAAGTTGTTACATAACTAATTATTTTTCAGTGCTGCATTTATTTCACACCTGAAGAATTGCTCCATAATGGAGAAAAAATTTCTAGTCAGCTTTTTGTTGGAAATTATGATTGAAGAGCCATAGAGTACAGTTATTGACAGCTGAAGAGAGTGAATCCTTCCTGTTGATCAATATGTTGTCAGATTAATGCTTTTTGTAATAAAAAAGGTGCATCTGTAATGACAAGGTTGGATGTTACTAAGGGAGAGTCCTGTGAAGAAAGGGTGAATGTGCAGTAACAGTCCATGCTGGTGTATGTAATCCTCTCAGCTGGTTTGTAGTCCTAAGTAATGACCTTCCTGTTCCTCACTTTACTCCTGTATACCTCATTGCCAAATGCCTGGGTTGTCTGTTCTCTGTGGAAAGAACAATTTGTGTGATGGCTGTTTGTGGCATTGCCTCATAAAATGGATACAGAGTGAGGCCAAGTACAAATGGCATTTGCTGTTACAGCTGCTCATTAAGGATATGACTCGGGTTGCAATGTGGTTCTCTTTTATCAGGTTTTGGAATTTTTCCTTTCACAGAGTTTCTGCTACTTCTGTGCTGCTTCATTTGTTCAAGTTACAGGAAAATGTAAATCATTCAAATGTTAGGTCACTCCTTTTAGAGACATGCTAGAAACAAGCATTTATATTTCACCAGTTGTGTCCAATGAGATTCCTTTGTCATGTGTTTGCTCATTTGCAGGGTCAGAGCCTGAAAGAAAAGCACATCTGACAACAATGATTTCAGCAGCTGATAGCTGTTAATAGTGAGGAGCATCTAGCACAAAATTACACATCAAATGTCACGGACAGTATTGAGAAAAAGGTTAATATTCTATACAGGCATTTACAACTAAACTGATGCCGCTGCAGATTTGTACAAACAAATGCAAAGCAACAGGGCACAAAAATTGCCATTATTTAGGATTTTAGCTGTTGCTCTCTTGATCTTTCCTAAATCATAGGACTAAAGCAGTAGAGTGTCTTCATGTGAGACACTGGAGCCTAAGGATTATTGCAGTACTTTAAAAAAGTGTATTTACTACTCTGAGGTAGTAAATCTTAGCTTAAGAAGTCCTTGTTTCTGGAGCTGAAGATTATTGCTTGAGCAGGGAGGTTGGACCAGATAACCCACTGTGGTGCCTACCCATTCTGTGATTCTGTGAAATAAGGAAATAAACGTATTGGCAGTTCCATGTTGTAAACAACAGCAATGTTGGTGTATATTTCAGAGCAAGCTTTCTGTTGAGCAGAAAGCTTGCTCAACAGATTCATAATGATGCCTACAGAAGTGTGCCCATGTGTGTAACAACTGTAGCAGGATTACAGTTCAGAGATGAACTTAAACTGAATGAAATCTGTTAAACATAGTGTTTATGTACACTTTTAACAGTGACATACACACTCAGAATTAAATGTGTAGGTTTTTTCTATCTAGTCTTTTGACTCAACATTAGAGATGTTATATATAACACTTGTAGATACTAGATTTAAAATTTACCAGACCAAGGACAAATTCCAATGCTATGACACATTCACTAATGAAGTATTTATGTCATAACAAGCATGTTAGAGGTGTGACCACTCTATGCTGTAGATTTTAAGCACTTTAATAGCAGGGGTTTATAAGCACAGTAGGTAAATTATAGCCACATCCAATCTGTTCAATTGGATACGATTTGTAGTAAGTTACAGTTTATACTTCGTTAGGAAAAGTATCAGATTTTTTTATAATAATAGCCATGCTCCATGAAAACAAAACTTCACTTAGCAATCTTGGAGAGCTACTAGTAGCAGATACTTAGGAAAGGATACCAGAAGAATCTCTTATGTTTGTTTTGAATCTTTCATCTGTCAATCAATCCCCAAACTCTTAAATGATGCACAGCAGAATATTCACTGTGCCCATGCTAGTCATTATGTTATAGACAGTCCCCCACTCCCTTTCCACTCCCTTTTCCCCCACTCATGCCTTTTCCAGCCTGAGAAGTCTTAGTCTGCTTAGTTAACCTTCTTCTAGAGGCCTTTCTATACATTTCATCATACTGTTGCCTTTCTCTATGCCCTTTCTAACTCTGGGGTACAACTGTGAGAGGGGGCTGGGGAGACAGGAGAGCCCTGCAACAGCTTTGTTGGACGCAGGCACACCGTGACCTCATGCGTGGTGTGACCTCCCTGTCCTCATGTTCCACAGGAGCTTTACATTAAAAATCCAACATGTCACTCACAATGGATGATTAACAGTTCAAAGTTCATTACTATGTAGGAAGCATAGGGTTTTGGAAGGTTATTGGTTTTAGGTTGGGTTGATTTTGGTTTTGTCTCTCCTCATGAGCACACTTTACATGTGTTAGGAGTTAATTTAATCTTTCATGTTTTCTGGTCAGTTAGTATCAGATGGTCCATCTGCAGTCCTCTGCAGCCACTTTGCATTTGCATTTCCCTGAATAATATAATAGCTTTTTGAGATTTTTTTTTGTTATATTATTCATCCTCTTTTGTAAATTATTCATAGTATGTTGAAAAGCACCAGCCCTAGCAGTGATCCCTGTGGAACCCACCAGGAAAGTACATTCATTGAGTTAGCTGTTCATTGATCCCTTATCTTTACTTCAGTGCTTTATCCGTGAAAGAATTCCCTCTCTTGTCCCATGGCAACTTTGCATTCTTGAAAGCTTTTCCTCAAACACCTTGCTGAAAGCCTTTTGGGCTATACTTTGTCCCCAGGCTTCTGTTGTTTCTTTGTGGATTTGTGAGACTTACCTTCATTTTACACAAACCATGTTAATTCCTACCTAACACATATTTATCCATTGTTCGTTGATTCTTTATTGTTTATTCTTTATTTTGATACCTGTCCATTACACCGGTCTAAGTGCTAGTCTCACCAAAGCACAGTTCCCTGGATATCCCCATACCATTAAAAAAATTTATTTGTATAATTTATGACACTTTCCACTAATCTGGTGCCAAAGCAATTTTAATCAAGAAGTTAGATGCTTAGCATTAGTAGTTCAGCTGTTTCAACCTCAAGTTGCTATAGAACTCCAGGGCAAATACCATCTGGTCTGGGTGATTTGTTACCGTTAATTTTGTCAGTTTGTTTTGTAACCTGTTCTACTGAAAGAGCAGTCTGAGGCAGATCCTCTGGGGTTTTTTTTGCCTAAAGATTGATCTCAGCATAGCAGTTGCCTCAGCTTCCCCATGTAGAACATAGATGCAGAAAAATAGTTTATCTTATATTAGCCTTCTGAAACGGCATTAATGTGCATGTCTTATTTGATCAGGCCAATCTATAAATCCAAGTGTTTTCCCCAGTGAGAGAAAAGAAATTCTGGAGCCCACCAAATCTGTTTCAGGCTTTGGGTCCTAAGGGATGAAGTTTCTTTTCCCTTGTAGTTAGCAACATGAAGCAGTGTAATATGGTATCCCCTGGGTAATTTCAGGATCAGTTGTCTTGTTTGATAGTGTATGGAATCAAAGGGGTTTGTGATGACCCTTCCATGTCTTGTCAAAGAATGAAAGGGACAGTGAGCCACTGTCAGCTACCTGGAAGTCCTTCTTTTATCCCTGCATTTCAAACAAGCATAAACCTATCAAAACACTGTAATATCGTTCTGTGTTTTCTTTTCTCTTCTTTCCACACATGACCAAATTTAAGTGTCTTTCTGTATCTTTTTTGTTGCCTGGTGCAAGTATCTGAGAAGCTGCTTTTCCAGTGTGGATCTACAAAAGGGAGGAGGGATACCCCATGATTCCCAAAGCAGCACTGCCTAGCCTCAGTGCCAATACCAGGGCATAAAGACTAGGGAGGGTGCATGACTGCAGAGCACAGTCCTGTAAAGCAGGAGCCTTTGCATTATAATGAGTGACAGAAGTCCAAATTCTTTTTCCAGCTCCTTGCTAGAGTGTGTCTGTGCCCTTTATCGCAAAGGCAGACAGAGACAGCAGATAGCTGCATTATAGCGGCCTCTTCCGCTGGAAAAATACCCTTAGAAGTGTTCCCTTGCTGCCATCGTGTGGTCCAGTGGATTGTTTCCTACAAGTCTGCTTGTGCTAGTGGGAACTGGGACTCCCCCAGCTTTCTGAAGGCAGAGTCTTTGGGAGAAGTGGTCTTAAAGTGGGAACAGGATCGTTTACCTCCACTTGTTTGTGATCTGTTCAGACACAACTTATGATTCTCAATTCAAAATAGTTTTTTAGTTTCCAAAGTTCTTGGTCTTTGGATTGAAATGAACTCTTTGCTGTGCACACTTAATGTTCAGATGCTGATCCTGTTTCTGTTTCTCTGTGTATGAGAAATACTATTGCATTGCCATGGATTGCTGTGTGGGACTGTGCTTCTGATTTAAACTGACCTACAGGTACAGTAGTGCTGTAAGCAATTTTCTTTATTTGTATCCATTACTGGCCACCTACTTTTCTTCCCCATGTCACTGAGATGGGTGTGGGAAATGGCTGGCTTTGTGTGGCAGTGCAAGGAAAGTATGTGGAAATGCAAGACTTGCAGATGGTGCAGAGGGCAGGCTTCTCCCACCCTTTTTCCTGGCTATCATCTTGTGTGTTGATTCTCTTACAGCAATTGCAAAACTGATCCCTGATGGATGCAAGAAATGAGGCCCAAGATTAGGTTCAAACGATTGAACCCAATAGCTGATTTGTCAGTTCAGAGTTTCCATTGTTTTCTATCTGCAATTAAACTTCTTCCTAGAATATTCCGGGGAGTAAATTTGGTATCTTAATAGGAGTGAATTTCTCTTAGATACTCAAGAGATGATCTTTCTAAGGTATTTGCATGGGTGTTTGTATAGTTGCACATAAGGCATCTCAGGGTTGGGGTTTTTTGGAGAAAAGTTTATGTATCTGTATGGAAACTCCAGCCAAAGCAATGTTGTCTCAAGTTTTAATGGAAAGAAGTGGCTCCTCCCCAAACAAGAACAGAATTTATGTGTCTAGAGTATTGCAAAATTTTACATCAAGTATGGAAAGTTTGGAAAAAATACTGGGAAAGGTGAGAAGGAAGCACCAGATGGAGGAAACACGGTATAGCAGTGGTTAAAAAAACATCCAAAGTGATTCAGTGCAAGTGCTGAGCAGGACCTGCACACAATGCACACTTGCTGTTTCAGTCTGGCTGTTCATGGAAACAGGATCCTGTATCCTGTCTAGCAGTACCCAACAGATAAACAAGGCTGTGTCAAGGGGCCTTTGGTGCCAGTTTTTGGGTTGTTTTTAACTGTTGGGCATCCCTCTGCATGTCATGAGCAATGAGAAAACACAAAGTGCAAGCCAGCACTGGATGTAGTGGCACAATGTGTCCGTACCCTTCGAGCACTTGCATCCCCGGAGGGCTGCTGGCTGTTCCATGTGTTTTACCACCCCGCCTGCCCTTTGTAGCACAGCTGCCCTGAGGTCAAGATGCTCTGCACCTCTGCAGCCTGTCACAGAAGTCAGTGACTTGGACTAGTTACAAGCCTGTTCTTACGCTGTGTGTGTCCAGCATTTTCACCTACCCTCATGGTATCCTGTTGTTTGTTTAGCCTGTGGTGTCATATTTAAAGGTGCCACAGTTGAGGTTTATGGTTTAGTTTACTACATTCATTTGCATATATTTGCTTGCAATGTGAAGGTCCTGCTTAAATTTTCTGTCCATGTTATTTCTTTTTCCAGTGAGCTGGAGACATTTGTTGAAGACCTGAAGAAGGACTCTGCTGCTTTCAGCAAGACAGTTACACTGAAAGATGTTGAAGATGGAGCCTTTCTTTTGCGTCAAGTGGGAGAAGCTGTTGCTACTCTGAAAGGTATGTACTTTCCTTTTTACTTTCGTTTCTTTTCTTTTAATCACAGAGAACAGTTTTGCCTTTGATCTGGAGGCATTAACTTTCACTTCCAAAAAGATTTAAAGCTGGGATTAGGGAGCTTGCTGCATGGCCCCTGGAGAGGGATAGACATTCAAGTAATTGACATTCACCCAATTGTCTGTTACTGCCCAGGGCTTTTATCATTTCCTCTTCAGCTTCACGATTGTTTTCTTTGCAGGAGAGTTCCCGACACTGCAAAATAAAATGCGTGCGATCCTGCGGATTGAGGTAGAAGCTGTGAGGTTCCTAAAGGAAGAACCACACAAGCTGGACAGCCTGCTGAAACGTGTGCGCAGCATGACCGATGTCCTTACCATGCTCAGGAGGTGATTTTTTTCTTTTTTTCTTCAAGCTTAAAGAATTTCCTCAAGCTGGGTTGGAACAGCTTTCGGGTTTGCTTTCTCCCCCTTGCCCCTGGTGAGTCTGAGAAATGCAGCTTCTTTGCAGTGTTTATAGGTTATTCCTGGAGCCCTCTCAAAGGAAATCAAATTAGCCTTTCCTGTGCTCTGTGCAGTGAGGCTGTTCTGACCAACAGCCTGAGTCATCAAGGTCTTGCAGTTGAGACTAGATGCCTCTCAAGTCAGCACTTCCAGATTTGGGAAGTACCTGGATGAGAAAACTTACAGTGGCAACAGTCCCATATCTGAGCTAATTAACTTTAGGTATTTACAGCAGTTTAAGCTAACAGAAACATTCTCTGACACTGAAAGGTTCATCCCTTATAATGTAACAGTAAGAAATAAAATAGGGGAAGAGTCTAAGTGGATAAAGGTATCCTAAACTTTCCTGAAAGAATGCGCTTCTGAGTTAATGCAAATTCTCTTTCTCTTCTTTACAAGGAAGATGCATTAGAGAAAGTTTAAATATTAGGTAAAACTTATGTCCACTAAGTGCCAGTGTTTAGCTGTGTTTGTCAGAATAATGAGCAGCAAATTATTGCTGATTTATATAAGTCAATGGGCATTGGATTTAATTCCTGGTCAAAACTGTCAGTGGTGGTGGTCTCAATTTTAGTTCAATTACAAGAAAATGTGAGTCATAAGCCTATTTTCACTACCCTTATTCTAAGGAATACAGGGTGGCTAGTGTTTCCATATATCCTGGATCATATGTAAAATGCATTTGGCAGTACTGACAGATGGATAAAGTGGTTTATGTAACAGGTTTTCTCAGAGCCATCACTTATTTTTCCATGCAGACAAACGTCTATATCCTTTCACATTAGTTTCTTTTCTTAAAAATTACTACAGTTATTTCCTGTCATGCAAAGACAAATAGAATAATAAGCTATGCATGCCAGAGTTTTACCAAAAGTCATTTTTTGCAGCAAAATTGCATATTAACCCTCATAAAGTCTGTTTCAGTAATGGGAAAACTGATGGCATTTGATGGCTTGCAACACTCAGAAGCTCAGACATTTCACAGCTAGCTGCCAGAAATAGTTGCTTCTTTACATCCTCAGCTCATCCTACCCCACACTCTTGACAGAAAAGACCTTTGTGAAGTATCATTTGAGACAGAACCTTCATTTGAAGGCTCTGTTTTGACAATGTGCCAGACTGCTACCTCTTATTATATGTAGCTTCACTTTTCTGTCCTTAGAGTCCAGGAATATCTTGTTTAGCTAGATACATTGTGTACAGTTTAATCAACTGATTTCCATTCTTGCTCTAAAATCAACCCAGTGTAACTCATGGTTTGGTCAGAAACTGCCGGTACATCACTGAAGGTTTGTAAACACTTTAGAAATTAGATTAGCCTCTCTATAAAGTTCTAAGCCCCTGACTCTGAGAGAAAGCTATAAAGTCATGAGAGCATCAGGAAATAAAAAGTCACCATTTTGATTGTTTTGATGTAGGTGCTTTTTCTTTGCAAGAGTTTATTGTTACATATTGCTCACACCTGGCCTGTGTGCTAACCATGTGCTGTTGTGTTCAATTTGGCTGGGCAGACATGTTACAGATGGACTGCTGAGGGGTGTGGATCCATCCCAGTACTCTGCTACGGAAAAGTCCACTGCAGCTGACACTCTGAAAAACCAAGAGGAGCACAAGCCCACCCAGGGGCATGCACAGCAAAACCTCACAGCAATCGCATCCGAGTCCCAGGTGTCATCAGTCAAATCAGAAGTCATCCCCTTCTCCACAATGACTGTCCATCACGTGCAGAGCTCTCCTGTTGTCATCCATCAGTCTCAGCACTCCTCAGCCCTGGTCAACCATGCCCAGGGCTCACCCACTGCAGGCAGTCACAGCGAAGGCGTGCCAGCAGCTGGTCACCCTGCAGCCACCCCAGCAGCCCCCCTGCAAGAGCCCACGGCAGGATCCCAGCCCACACAGGCCACACCAACACCACAGGTCTCTGTCAATGGCACCACCATGCAAAGCCTTTTCATTGAGGAAATTCACAGTGCAAGTACCAGAAATCGAGCTGTATCAATTGAGGTACGGTGTATTCTACTCAACCAGCTGTCCTCTCTTTGGGTCTGATCTCCCAGCCTCACTCTTGAGGCTGCAGGTGGGACTTTTCAAGTGCATTCTGGGGATTTATGTGCTTAACCCCTAATTACACTGTACTTCTGAAGATACCCTCTGATTTTGTCCCTGCTCATTGCAGAAGGGTTGGGCTAGACGACCTGTCAAGGTCCCTTACAACCCAAACTATTCTATGATTTTAAATGCAACAGAAAAATTACATGTAACCAAAATCAGTAACTGTGTTTTTTAAATTATCTTTATTGAAAAGAAAATTAGCATTCTATTTTAGAATTTTTAAAATACCTAATTTTTGACCAATAGCATATAATTCTCTGGCAACACTTGCATTAGTGGATTCCATTCACTTTTTAAATCTCCGCATCCCTTATTATGGAGAAGTAAAAGTGAAAGAGTGTGAAGTTCCAGTGGTTTCACGCAGAGATATTGAAAAAACCCACAGGTGAACTGCTGTGTCTTATTACAGAGAGACACTTTAATTACCCATGTGATATAGTATGGCAGAGACCCAGACTTAAATTTTGCTTTTGTTCCTTTAGTGAGCAGTGACCACTGTCAGTCTGTCATGTGTTTGTGCCAAATCTAGCACAATACAAGTCAGAACAGTGTGCAATTAATGTTCATGTATTTCCTTTAGTTGCTGACTAGAACTGAAAGCATCTATCCATACTGACCTGTAATGTTTACAGTGGATTTTATTTTTAAGTAAGTGATCACAATGGAAATCAGAAAAATAAATAGATGGTTTTCTGGTTTTGTCTAGAAAGCTGAAAAGAAGTGGGAAGAGAAAAGACAAAACCTTGATCACTATAATGGAAAGGAATTTGAAAAGCTCTTGGAAGAGGCCCAGGCCAATATAATGAAGTCAATTCCTAACCTGGAGATGCCTCCCCAGCCAGCAGCCCTGCCTAAAGGGGATGCAGCAGAAAAGCTAGAAGTCTCAGGTAAGGTTTGCGAGAGTAAATGGGGCTAAAGAATTGCATGTCTAGAAAGGAGAGGTTACTTTTCTGAATTTCTAGATTGTTTTCAGTTCATAGATTTCTATGATATTGAGGAAGGACAAAACAATCTCTGAATACACAAAAATCTGCTTTAAAAAGCAAGAATAACTTGCTGTGTGTGGATAGAACAGCGGTAGAAGCTGACAGTTTCAAGCAGGAAGATCCAGTTTAGGCATTAGGAAAAGACCCGAGAAAGATAATGAAAGTAAAGCACTGAAGCTACATGAGGCAATGAGGAGGATACAAGATCCCCATTACTGGACAGAATGGCTTAGACTAGCACTGAAGGAGAATTATATAGGTAGAGCTACTTTGTGGTAGCAAGATGGTGAGATGTCCTTCCAGTCCTACTTCTTCCACAATTTAGCATACAAATCCATGTCTGAATTTATTCAAAATCCAAGGAGCAAAGAAGATGCCTCAGCCAAACCTTGGATTTGTCCCATTAGCCAGACACGTATCAGCTGTACCGTTCTTACCCAGCTACATCTGCAGGAGTCCATCCGGCTCAGTCTCTGATAGGCGATGGGAGACGCTGTGTGTGGGGAGCGCAGAACCTGGCTGCCTCCTGCAGTCTGCTAGTAGTCCTCCAGCACCCCCACGTGATTTTAAAGGGAATATCCCAATCTCCTCCTTTTCGTACCCATTATGGAACTTTTATCCAGTATTTCCTCTATACTTGCTTGTACAATTTGCATCCCCTTGCTGTGGCAGCAAGCTCCCATCTTGTGAAGGACCTTTCCTTCATCTCTTTTAAACTGGTATCATACCGGCTTCACGGAGTTCCCCATAGTTCTAATATTCTGCCATTTGGCGAACAACAGCTCTTCATTTCCTTTATGAAATCATGAAGGCAGTGGATAAACCTTTATCATATCCTGAAGCTCTCAGCCTGCCCCACAGACTTCAAACTGTGAACTTCCAGCCCTTCTGGTCCGTCCATCCAGGCCAGCTGCTCCCTCCCCAGGCTAGATTCAGTTACCCTTGTTTAACTCCACTCTGTCCTTCTGGAGCTCTGGAGGTCAGAGATGCATGCTGCACTCAAGGTGTTGGCATGCCAACGTAGTAAAAAGCTGAAAAATAATGCCCTAGGGGTTGTGTAAGCAAATTCATAGAGAATTTGGGAGGAGTGTTTTCAGATCCAGCATTTTGTTCTGGGTGTACCTTTGACACTGCCAAGCTTTGGCTTCTTGGATGTTTTGCAACATACATTTTTAAAATAAATTTGTTGAACCTCATAAAATAATATTAGAATTCTGGCACTGTTCAGTGAGATTACTGGCTATCAGCACAACTATCTTGTATAATGTGTGGCATAAATAGAAGAAGCCAGTGAAAATAAGTACCATATGGGTGCAGTGAGCTGTGACATCTTAAAAAGTGCAGAGCACAGTAACTGAGAAGTTTTGTAAGTCGCCTAGTTAACTAATCCACTTCTAGAATACAGTTTTGCACAGTGTGCAGCCAGCAGATTTAAGAACAAGTTCGATGAGATTGAGACATTTGCCTTCTGTTGTGCATAATGAATGCTGCAATAGTAACATAAATACAGGAACAGCAAAACTTTTCCTTAATATCTGATTAAGTATCTCACATACCACTCGGCTCTTCTGTGACTGAGGATGAAAAGTTCAATACCAATCTGCTGTAGACTTGAAAACTGAGCAACATAAGAAAAGACAGACCACCTAATTACTGACACAGTTCATAAAAAATTTTGGCCATAAATTAGCAGAGCCCTCTCTTGGCTCAGCTGCAGAACCCAGATAGGTCATGTTGCCAGATTGTGTTGTCTCATCCATTCTCCACACAGAACCTCTCACAGTGAAGAAACTCTTTTTTTTTTTCTCTGCAAACCACAAAGCAAAATAAAATTACAGACTTTATACAGTCTTTCAGATGTCTCTGTAAATATTTCTTTAATGTCTTGACTCTAACTCATACTTGTATCAAGATTCAGTGAAAAATTTGGGGATTGTTTCTAGCATGTACTTTAGAAATTGGTCTCCTTCATCTCTCTTTGTGCCTTCATATGTGAGAATGCCCTGATTTTTGCAAGTGATGAGTGATCAGTAGCTTCCATTAAAGAGAGTTTATCTGACTGCAGAGATTGCCTCCATGCAGGCATTATTATTTTGAAATCTTTTGGATTTATTTTGGTACAAGTAGAAGTCTGTATGGTGGGAGCAATTAATTCCAGTCTATCTGTGCCTATTGAAAAATGCTGCAGTTTAGTGAAACAGCTGTCAACAAACAACTCCCATTTTGTTCATGGAAGTGCTGAGCCCTTTGGCACCAAAGAAGCTTCCATAAGGAGTAGGTTTTGTTCATGGGCAGTCTCAGGCTTAGTGATTTAAACTTGTGTATTTAGTCCTTCCTCTCTAAATATGCCAGAAGAAATAAAACAACAGACTAAGATCTTCCCCACATTTTTTTTTCCTCCAAAGTTTTTTTTCCTTCCCATTTATATTGGGAAAATATAATTGTTTAGTAAGTAAAATAGAAATCCAGCTTTGAAGTTTTACAGCTAGCCTAGAGTCACCTCACTGACCATGAGCAAACCCCATCACAACCTCTCCTTAATGACTCCAGCTAAGGAATGTCAGAGGGATTAGCCTTTGATAACCAGTGCACCTGCCAGACTCAGTGACAATATTTCTTGCCTGTGTTCCTCCTTTTTATCTCCCATTTTGAAGATGGAGATGGATGAGTATCTCAGAGGTGTGAATGAGATGTAGGAATCATGTTTTCTTTGTGCCTTCCATGTCTCTCATCCAACCTTGCTCTCACTGAGTGGGAGAAAAACTTGGAACTCTTGCAGTCAGAGTCACTACCAGTTTGAGGGTAATGGGTTGTGCCCACTAAAAGGAATGGGGATTTGCAAAGGCCCTATATCATAGTCTGCTAAACACCATCTTGGAGAATTACTCTGATTTTACAGCAGAAGTACATCTGATGTAATTAAAAACTGAGTGGTGTGTATTAACCAAAGAAGAGGTCTAATGTCAAGTGCATCTGGAAATTCACTCTTCTTGCAATCCTGCAAGTGAGTGCCAGATAAACTGGGAGGGAGATAATACAACTGAACATTTCTTTAAGCTTAAGCAGCTTCAAAGAACATTTGAGCTAAGAAGGAAACAAAGATGAAGCTGGGTCAGACTTTTGGATTTATTTTGGTACAAGTAGAAGTCTAGCACTGGAGGAGCCTTACAGAGCCCAGGAGTGGGCAGTTATGCAGTAATTTGCCCAGAGGGAACACTTAGCCCTGAACAGCTGGGTAATCCCAAAAGCAGGATGTTTTATCTTTCTGGATTATATTTATTCCAGCTGTTTATGTAACAGTGAGTAGATGCAGAAAGGTCGTTCTTTTGCTCTTGAAAACAAACACTGTAAACAGCAGTGTGAAAATAGTGGCTGTTGCCATATTTATGATGCTTAGCCTGTAACAGGGCCAGGTCATGACCAGGGTAATGCTGCTTCTGGAAATAATGCTGTCCAGGGACAGTGGGGAGGAGGCAGTGGCAGCTGATGGGGAAGCATCCTCAAGTGCAATGCCAGTTTGAGAAACTGATCTTCTCTAGGAAGACTCTCCTCAGAAAGCAAGGGCTGATTCTGGTCGGCCTTTGCATTTGGTATTTGAATCTTCTTGGGTCAGCAAAATATAGGGCTCTTATATGATAATTCAAAGGCAAAACTGTGCGTTCCTGGAATCATAGCAAGTTAAGTGAAAATAAATGCTCCCTAAGAAGAGGAGCAAGTGCAGTTGCCTCTGGTAACCCCCTGCCTTGCTCAGAGGTGAGAGAACTTTTCACTCAGCCTTTGTCTGAACTTAGCTAGTTGTGTCCAGAATGAGATGGACAGAGCTCTTCAGCTCCTTGCACCTTGCCAGCAGCACCTCCCAGGCGGAGCAGAAGCGTGTGCTGGTTCCTTCAGAATTGCTGAGAGCAATGAGAAGCCTCCAGGCTGGTGTCTCACTTGTATCCATGTCAGTGGCCTTGCTTTCAGAGGAGCCTGAGGGGCACTGTCTGTAACTGGGTACCCAGAATCTGCACCTTAGCTGCTTTTTTATACATGTGGGCTCTGCTGTCCCACCTGTACACCAGTGGCTGAGACTCAGCTACAGTGGCCTGGAGGACAGGAGTTTTGCTGAAAATTTCTGGGTGAAGTGACCCAGTTTCTCTGTGCAAGTGTAGCACTGTTCACTTTCATTCGAGGTAGTTACACTTGAATACCAAATGTGTTTCTGTTCATATATTCAGCAACAGGACCTTTTAAGATATTTTTTTTCTTTCCAGTTGAGGCAGGTATGCAAACACTATTTTCCTCTCCTTACCTATGCTTGCTTTGTGTTGCTTTGTTTGCCTGCAGAAGAAGCTCCTGGTGGAGAACAGGATAACGACAAGCTGACCAAGTCTCCACCTCCTCCACCTCCACGGCGCAGTTACCTGCCAGGGTCAGGACTGACCACGACAAGATCAGGAGATGTTATCTATACGGCCAGAAAAGAGGCTGCTGCTGTCAAGGTTCGATGATTCATACTCTAGGCACTCAGACTCCTGATGAGAGGTTGGCAAAGAGACAAGACACAGGCTTGGGCCTATAAACCACAAAATAAGTTGAGGCAGAGCTGTGTCCTGGAGAGCTACTGAAACTGTTTACCAGGATGCACTTCTGTTAGGCCAAATGAACAAGTAAGATGTGATCAGTTCTGTTTACAGGAGTCTTGCTGCTCTTATCTCCTAGCAATGCAGCAGGCAAGCCACAGGCTGCTTTCATTTAGAGTGCTAAGAAGATTAAAAATAAAAAAAAGGAGAAGCATGCCTTCAACAGATGGGGAAGATCAGGTCAGATTTGAGAGTGTTTTTACAGAAATGTTGCAAATTAGTTTCTTTGGGCTTGTTTTCCCCATCTGTTCTGGGAAAGAAAGTGGAGGGGAGTCCAATTTAGGAAGTTTTTTAATCTGTGAACATATAATCACATCAGCAATATTAGTTCCTTTTGAACTGATGAAGTAGCAGGAAGAGGGACCTTGCAAGAGGGGAGTTGCAGTAGTGTTGAATTTTTGGTGTTTACTTTGCGTCAGAAGGGTTCAACTGTGTTATCTGTCTGTGCTTTCTCATCCACTTGTAGGAATGCAGTGAAGATGCTGGGCAAATAGCACAATCCAAAGCCCCTAAAGAGGATCAGGCATTGTCTCGGAGCACAGGGCATGCTGTAGTACCAGCTGCAAAAGATGAAGAGGAAGAGGAAGGAGATAAAATAATGGCAGAATTACAGGTATGCCTTTTGGGTTGCACATGAGGACACCTATGCCCAGTGTCACTTCTACGGCCTCAGTGCAATTTCCAGCTCAGAACATGAAGGAAAGTAGGTCTGCTAGCCTCACCTGGTACCACGGTGTATGGTGTATGTTGCACTGAGTGGTACACTTTTTGGAAGTACTCCCAAATTTTGTTCAAGAGGTCTGGAGCTGAGAGTGGTCAAGAATGCAGTAGCTGCCACTGGAGAAGCCTGCACATGCATGGGACAAGTAAAATGTTGGTGTGCATTCGGTGTGGTTGTCCCTGGCCTAGTGTTGCTCACCTAGTACCAGATGGGCAAGGAGCTGAGAGCCCGTCATCTGTGCTAACTTTGGTGGGAGCAGAGAGTAACTGGGTCTGCTCCTGGTGGGCTGTGCTATGGTCCAAAGCTTCCCAGAGTGCTTGAACACTGAGACATTGCCTGATCCCCATGGTGTGACTGGTACACCACTCTGCCAGTGGCATACAGGAGTGCTCTCTTGCTGGTCCTTCACTTGACATCGCATAGGACAGTTCACTTTAGTGATGGCAGTGCTGCAGTAAATGCCAACTATTCCAGCTACCATCAGTGAGCTCCAGCTTCCCAGGGGCACCCTCTTACATGCCCACATGAGGAAAGGAGATGTGGATCAGCTTAACTGGCTATAACTTCTGGCATTTTGGAGCACTGTCGCAACATGAGATGATCCCTGCTGTCCATCTGCCAGCAGGTGGGCTTGGTGCTGCCCAGGGAGCATTTGGAGCACGGGAGACACGGGCATTGAGCAGTAACTGTTCCGTCTGAGGGGTGCACCCTGCTCCTTCCCTCAGCTCTCACCCACCAGTGCTGGTTTGCAGGAGTGAGAGCAGCAGTTTACCCTTCTCCCCCCTCCATGTGTTGGTGACCAGTGGGACAGGAGAGCTAGGGACATGGAAGCTGTCTCAGCATCTCTGTCTCTAGGAAAGCAACCCTCTGCCTTGCAGCTGGTGACAATGAAGTGGAGGCTAAGGTATGGAAAGGGGGCTGAGGGAAGCTAAGGAGAAGAAACAGGCATGATTACTCAACAGAGAATGGGTGTTTACATGCTAGTTTTGGGGCCTGGCAATACTCACTTTAAACCAATACTAAATACCAGGTGTATTTTAGAAGTTTAGCAGAGTACCATGTTTTAGAAAGGGCAAATAGCCTGATCTAAGAGCTACAGGCTCATTAGTTTGATATCAGTCTTAGGAAGAAAGATGGAAAATGAGATAGGGGATTCAATCATTGAATAACTGAAGGACACACATAGACAGTTACGCCAGTGAGCACCATGTAATGGAACAGAGAGCTGTCAAAGCAAACAACACTCTTTGACCAAGTAACAGGTTTGACTGCCTAAACTGAACTGTATACCTGTAAACATTCTAGTAAGGCATTTGATCAAACATCACACAACATTCTCATAAAAATCTCACACCTCAGAGTTCACCAAAAAAGCCCCCTGTCACAGCATGATTGAGAGCTGTCTGGTTTTGAAATTGCTGACCTTGATGCAGGTGTTTATAGACAGGTCTCATAGGGAGCAGCAGCAGGCCCAATGTCTCTGTATTTTCATCAAGAGCCTGGAAATAAGTTTAAAATCCTTACTGTGTAAATCATCTTAATTCAGATCAGTAAAGTATGAGAGCAGAGAGATGATAGCAGTCACTTAAAGGTCATAAAGCTTTGCTCTACTAAAAAGTCACCATGAAGAACAACAGTGTATAGGCCAGGCCACAACTGCCTGTCTTGGAAAGAAACAGGAGTTGCAGTAACAAGTTGGCAGGAGCTCCCAGGTCAGTGCTGTTGCCACAAAATTGTGTCTGCTTTGGGTGTAGATGTGAGAACGTGGCATGTTTTTATCTCTGTGTACAGGATCTGTGAGATCCACACTGTGCTGCTGCACCCATAACTAAGTATCCGTGTGTCTCCCATTTGAAAAGGCTGTTAGGAATATGAAGGTTCAGAAGAAACTTGAGTACAATGTGAAGACTTTTAATGTAGCAGAAAAAGGCATCATAATAATCAGTGGCCATAGCACAAACTATGTGGAGACTGTTACAGATATTTCAGGGCAAAGGTGATACAAAAATATGAAGGGGAAATAGCTTTTTTGAACTTAAAGCCTGAAGGACTTTGAGGATGTTTAACTCAAACCCACATCACTGGTCTCACAAATGGGTAAGTTGGGGAAAAATCCATATCCTGTATTGAGAGGAGCAAGACTATTTTTTCTATTAGTGTCATGTCATCTTAGGTATTCTGGTCTATTAACACATACAAATAGGATGTAATGGAAAACCAGAAGAAAGTCTACATCCTGATTTTTCACACTGTTTTTTTTTTTAGTTATCCTTACTTTTCTGATTTTGCATAAACATGCAATGCATTTGAAGAATACAGTACTTAAAGAACAGGCCTGATTCTAATCAGTAATTAGGGCTATTAATTTCATGAGTTGCCAAGACTGAAATAATTTCCTTAATACATGGTATAAAAATATAATCTTACTGCATGTCAGGGTTAGTCTGACTCCTGTGAGCACTCCCCCCTCTTTGCTGTGTCCTCCCTGTACATCTCACTGAAGGCAGGCCGTGTGCCAGTACAGGCCTACAGAAATTCTGGTGAGGCATGTTTGCTGCCTGCACTGCACAGTGATAGTGGCAGTGATAGTTTTGCTCCTCCAGATCTGGGAGTCAGTTGGATAGAGAAACTCAAAGGAAATACAAGAGGATAGCAAAAGAAATGGCTGAAAAGTCTGGGCCATGCCCTGGGGGATTCATGGACGGAGGCCAGTGTCCACAAACCCATATGTTGGGACAGTCAACTTATGGCTCATTATCAAAGACTGTGACAAAGGCACATTTCCGTGTTTAAAGTTTTAATAACAGTTTGTGTGGGAGAAGTGGAGTTATGTAACTCTTGCATGATTACCAGCCACAAGCAAATAGGTGCTGTCACAAGCCCTAAGCTTGTTATGGGCTTCCTACTTGAGTATGAATAGTCTGTAGGACCTCTGTGTGCCTCCATCATCTGCAAATTCAGAAATCAAGCTTGTCCTCCTTACAGGGAGCACTGAGGTCAGCATGATGTTAGAGTCTTGACAGGCTGGAAGGGATGCCCTGGTTCTCTTAATCTGATAGTCTCAAATCTCTATTATTACCTAACAAGCTTCTAGATAACATTGTTGAGCTGTGACTGTTAAAAACAAGTGCTCTCTTTGTAGCTGGTCATCTCCAGGTATTTCTGTGTAAAAAGTCTTGGTCTCCTGATAACCTGCAGTATTTATTTCCTAGGCTTTCCAGAAGTGCTCTTTTATGGATGTAAACTCAAACAGTCATGCTGAACAGTCCAGAAATGATACACATGTTAAAGACATAAGGCCTGGGACTTTAATGCATCACAAGGAAAAGAAGGTAACAAGTGGCAATTGTAGACATGCCACCCGGTCTTGGCATAACCTTCTTTCCTTCAAAACTAATCTTGTATCTTGCGTCCTGTTCTCTTTAACCCCCACCCACCACTGCCCAGCAGTTTCCTTCCTTTTATCTCCGTATGGCTCAGAAATGCTCACATGGAACTCCACATTAAACTCTATTATGTGTCTCGTTAGCAATTGTACAACGGTTGCATGAAGTTCTATGATTCTGTGAAATCAAAACAGGATCCGGCAGTTTCTGTCAGAGATGCTCATACTACTTAGAACATCCTTCCCCTACTGTTCTGGCGATGGATGGTGAAGCATCTCTCCTAAGCCTGAGGGGAATTAATGGTTCCTCTCAGTCTCTAGAGCCAGTTTAGAGAATATGTGCTTTATGATGTTTCATTTGTGGGTCCCAGAAATACTTGTTAGATATTCAGAAATCCCATTCAGTTTATTGGATGACAGAGTCAAAGTGGATGGGGGAATTTGCCGTTACGCTGAAAGTTAATGCCCAAAATTCAGTCATGGGACTGAGAAGAGGTGCCGTGTGTCTGGGGCTGTAGCCAGGCTGGGGTAAATTTCACAGCTGTGCATGGACTGGAGTTGCCAGTTGAGTTGAATGGACTTAGTAGGCAGCCAACGTGCAGGAAAAGAAAAGGATAAGTATTTCTACCCTTGCAGACCTCTTTTTTACATTTAAGAATAATGAGTTGCATCACTGCTGGGGTTAGGGAGTTTTGCAAGCATGACAACTTGTCAGCCAAATGCCAGTTTGCAATGAAGGTGGGTATGGTGGGGAAGGAAACACAGCTCTTCAGCACAGCACTTCAACCTTGTCATGTATTTTGTGTGTGTATGCAAATATTGCCAGGTCAGGGCATTGCACTCAATGACTTTTGTTGGAGCTGCCCAAACAGAGGTTCTGGTCTAAAGCTGCAAACAGCTGGCTGGGTGAGGTACAGGCCCATGGGTATGAGGGAGAAAGGAGAAGTTGTTTTGTTGTGGAATGTATGACAGTGTTACAGAGAAAAGAAGTGTGAATTCATCCTCATTATTCCTATTGTCAGAATGAGAAGATCATATTGTTATATAAAATCCTGGGTCATCACTCAGGACACTGCACATCCTGTAGCACAAACATGTCTTTGAAAAGTATGCCAAGCAATTGCCATAAACTGGTATTTATTTGAATAACACAGAGTCCAGGAAATTAAGGTTAATAAGATCTGTTTTTGTAATCTGACATGACACAGTGTTTATTTGCTTTAAATACGGAACATTATGGTCATGAGAAAATCATTGAGGAAATGAGATTTGTCATGGTTTTATTTTTTTAGTAGAAACGTGGCAGTTCCTAAAATGAGATACACTGTACATGAGGTGTTGCACTGGTGCTTGGAACTAGAAGTGGAACTTGCTGGGAAAACATATGCAGTCAGCATATCCAGGGGCAACAAGTGCCATTAAGTGGCTTGGCCTAGTTCTGGGGCGTCTGACATGCCTTGGGACTGTGAGGCGCTGAGCACCGGGCAAGTCGGGGCCTGAGGGGACCACAGGCCCTGGTGTTTGGTTCCCACAGTGCCTCTCAGCACCAAGTGCAGCCACTGCCAGCCTGCCCACCGAGGCCTTGCTGCTCCGCTGGTTTGCATGACAGCTCCTCCTCAGTTAGAAATATGAGGGATGTCAGGGTATCCACAGAGCAGCTGTTCAGCCTTGTTACTACTGAACAAGCCTTTGCGGAGGTGAACTGTGACTCTGGTGTATGAGTGACTTTCTTGCTTCTGTGTTTTGATTGTGAGTAAAGTTTTTCTGTGTAAAATCCTCCAACAGTACATAAGAAAACATCACATAAGGTGTAGAAACTATACCTGGTGAACCTGTGTATGCTTGGGGTGTGCACGCACAGCCAACCTGGGGATTTCTGCACCGTCACTCATCCATCTCAGTTGGGAGAGCAATGCTCCTGACTGTTCTGCACGTCTTGATGCTCACATAAGTACAGTCTGTCCTTCTGGTGTGTTAGGGATCAGCTTCTGGTCTCAGGCAAGCAATGTCAGCATTCTTGCTTTTGGTTCACTGCCGTTGGGCACTCGGGGCCAAATTACTTTCCTTCTCGGTGAGCTGTCTTTTGACAGTAGATTTCTCTCTTACTCATTCATAGTCATGGTGTCTCCTCAGGTCAGTCCTTCACCCTGATGATCGGTGTTTCTCCTAAGTTGTCACAAGCACTTAAACCAAACCCCAGAGAAAAGCCTAGTGTTGTGACACAGCATTTCCAGGGGTCCTCACTTGCAAATAAAGAAAAAAGTCCCCCTAAAGTTTCATTGCTGGGAATATGCATACTTCTTTTGAGCCAGTGGATGACCTCTCTGTTTGGTGTTTGGCATTTCTGCTATAGGTGAATGTAACTCAGTGTTTCATTCTGCACTTCCACAGGCACCACAGGGTGCCACTGGTAATTCTGATGGAATACTTGAAGCTGCAGCAAGGATTTAGAAGTGCTCAGACTGTAATGATACTAACTGTGATGGAGCAGCACTGCTCAGGTGTGAGCAACATTAGAAGAAGCAAAATGTAACTTGAAAATCAGCTTTTACTGGTATAAAACTTCCTTTCAAGGCGAGCCGGGCTCTTGCGTTTGGCTCTCTGGAGAGCCAGCAAGCCGTGGTGCCCTGCTGTCAGCCCTTCCACGTCAGCCTTCCTTTCATGTGTCCCAGCAGAATGTGACCAGATAGTGTGAGACTTTCAACTTCTATCTTACAAAAACGTGGGGGGTTTTTTAGCTGGAAGGTGAACAGGTCAAGGAGCACTGTGTTGGAAATAAGGTAATTAATGTGCTTTTGCATATTCTGGAGGCCTTGTTAAAACAAGGTAGCATCCCATCCTGACCTAATGCATAGCACAAAGCAGTAACATCATGCACTGTTCTGCCAGAATTTGGAATTTTGCCCCGAAGAAAGACAGGAATCAGATGACAACTTGAGACATGTCTCTGCAGCAGTAAATGGAGTGGTGAGTGCACGAGGTCTGCGCTTCCCCTGGTTTAATCTTGGGGGAAAAAAAAATAGTCCTGTAAAGGTAAAAGCCCTGAATAACTAAGTAATCCAACTTTCCCCCTTAGGTGTATGGGGCTACAACAGGATCTCCCACAGATAGTGACCATCCTAAAGAGAAGAGGGAAGGGAGAACTGAAGAAGAATTGGGTTCTGATTCATCCAGTACAGCTGACAGTAAAATTGGCTTTTCAATGAATGACAGTCCTACATTTAGCAAGGGTTTGTTTGTAGACAGTACAGACTATTCTAACAAAAACCCTCAGAATATGAGCACAAACCTGTCTGGTGTCAGTTTGCCAGAGGAGGACAAACGAAGAGGGGCTCAAGATACCTTAGGATCACATTTTCCAGCTGTTGAGACTGGAAAACAAAAGCCAAACTACAGACTGTCAAGAGATGCTCACCAGGACGTTCTGCAGGGTGAAGCCTTGCAGAGCGCGGACAAGCACATCCCCATCAGCAGTGTTGCCCCTGTCCTGAGGCACACGCAGGAGGCTGCGGGGCCTCAACCTTCCTCACAGGAGCAAGACGTCTCTGCAGTCAACTACAATCAGGTTGTGCTAAGACCCAAAGTGTCCAGAGCAAACAGTGTGAGCAGCATTGAAGACACAGACTCTCCAGCCAGCTCTCCAAGTGAAGACAACCCACCCACAGAAAACATTGCCTTCATGATTACTAAAACAGCTGTCCAGGTGCTCTCAAGTGGGGAAGTTCACGACATAGTCAGCCGGAAAGGAGGAGATGTGCAAACAGTCAACATCGAGGCGAGGAAGGATGGGGCATCAGAGAAGGGCATCCCTGAGAACACAGAGAGCGAAGAGCCAGTGGTGTGTCTGGACAAAAAACCTGTCATCATAATTTTTGATGAACCGATGGATATTAGGTCAGCGTACAAACGGCTTTCTACAATTTTTGAAGAATGTGATGAGGAGTTGGAAAAAATGATGACAGATGAAAAGATAGAAGAGGAAGAGGAGGAGGATGAACATGAAGCACATGAAATCTCTGAGAGGCAGAAGGAAGAGTCCCCAGTAGCTAAAGACAGGGGAGCAACCACAGAGCATTCAGGAGCGCACGGTCCCCAGGGGCCATACCTATTTAACCTTCAGTCTGACTCTGTAGAAAGCAGACCTCCTGCAGAGGAGGAAAGCACAAAGACAAATTTTAACAAATACCGTCAGATCTATGGGCTGAACACAGAAGTGAACTCAGACTCTGCCGATCAGTTGGGAAGCAGGCAGGATTCTAAGAAAAAATTTAAGTTTAAATTCCCTAAAAAGCAGCTGGCTGCTCTGACACAGGCGATACGGACAGGAACCAAGACTGGGAAGAAGACCTTGCAGGTTGTGGTCTATGAAGAAGAGGAGGAAGATGGGACCCTGAAGCAGCACAAGGAAGCAAAGAGATTTGAAATCACCAGGTCTCAGCCTGAGGAGAGTGATAAAAGTCCTTCTGGGAAGCAAGAGGGACCCTCTGGACCTGCAGTGTCCCTGTCTAGGACTGATGAAATTCGACAAAGTACATACAGAACGCTAGACAGCCTTGAGCAGACTATAAAGCAGCTGGAAAACACCATCAGTGAAATGAGTCCAAAAACTATCCCTGAAAACACATACACCTCTGAGGGAAGCACTGTCCCCTTCTCTGCCCAGATAGTACCAGAGACCCCATCCCGAGAGCGTGTAGTGCTGGATGAGAGCCTTGCTGGTGTAGAGCCCCCTGCATCACTCCCAGCCACTTCACGTAAGGTACCTTAGTCCAAGAAATCAAACCTCCAGCTGCTTTCTAAAATCTGCAATAATCACCATTAAACAAGAGGGTCTTGTGATTTGTTTGCTTCCTTTCAGGTGGCTTGTTTGGGCTCCCCACAAGGTGTCTAACAGCTAATAGACCATTGGTTTTTGGGGTTTTTTTAATCTTTGCTGCTGATTGGTGATGGGCAAATGCAGGGGAGCTGGGTAGAATAATCCGCTGTGTGAAATGACAAGCATCACTGACATGAAATCCAGGCTGATCAGTAGCCGAGCAGTTTTCTCCATTTGATTCTGGAAATTAACACCTGCGGTGTGAAGCTCCTGAACTTTCCCTGCATGTAGTACTGTGGCTTTTTTTTGGCGCATGGTGTGCAGCCCTCTCTTCAAGCACTCCGGCACTGACCACACCTTCTTGTCTCCCCTCCCTGCCCCTCCACTCGTTTCCGCAGGGCTCCAGCGCTGCCTCCCAGACAAGCCGGATGCCAGTCCCTATGGCTTCAAAAACTAGACAAGGAAGCATGGAGAAATCAGGCAAACAGCACAAGCTGCAGGATCCACGCCAATACAGACAGGTAGTTTTACCCTAAACCCGGTGTTTGGATGGACATTTCATATGGTTTGTTTATTTAAAAACTCCAGTAACTGACTGAGATTATACCAAATATCAGATGCCTGAGGTCTAACTGGACGTCCTGGATCCTGGGGGCATGACAGTACTGATCTTTTCACCATGCTTGTGCATGCATGTCTGCAATAAAACACCTGCTGCTTTTTCTGTTTGGTTGGTTTTTGGGTTGGTTTTTTTTACTTGTTTGTTTATTGGGTTTGGCCTTTTTTTTTTTTTTTTTTTTNNTTTTTTTTTTTTTTTTAACTGTGGTATTCAGCTGTAATTTTAAGATGTCAACTACCTCTTTACTTTCCATTTGGTAAATGTGGTGGTTTCTTAGGAGAACTGGGAATGCTTCTGTTGAGAGTCTTTACAGGAAGCCCTGGACACTAACCTGTTGGTGTAGGTGGCAGTGGGTGCACATTAACCTCGGCGGGATGTCTCTCACACGTTAATTACGCACAGCATGGCCGATGTAGTGCCTGGTCTGTAACTCGTAGGTCGCGCCTTCTCACAAAGCTCTCTTGGCTCTTCCTCTGTGCACTCTCCGTTGGGCACTTTGGGTTTTCTACCAGGTCCAGTCCATGGCTGCAGGACTTAGCTCAGGCCTCGAACTGTTAGTTCTGATTCTCTGTAGGGCTGTTTTCCCAGGTCCTGTTGGTTTATCATGTTACCGGCTTTCTGACAAACTGTCTCCTGACATCTTTATTTACAGGCTAATGGAAGTGCTAAGAAAGCTGGTGGGGACTATAAGGCTACTTCTCCTACCCTACCTGCTTCTAAGATCCCAGCCTTTTCTCCCACTTCTGGGAAAAGCAGCTCAGCACCTGCTTCTAGCGGTGACAGCTCTAACCATCTTAATCCACCTACTAAAACCTCCATTCCTTCCTCCTCCCTTCTCGGTCCTCAGACAGGTCGCATAACATACTCTACCTCCCTCATCCCCTCTGTCTCTAACGGCTCCTCCAAGTTTCAGAGCCCCACTTACCCAGGGAAAGGTCACCACCTCTCGTTCTCGCTACAGACCCAGAACGGCCGACCACCCCCTCCTTCCTCCTCTACCTCCCCCCCCTCCTCTCTCTCCCCCCCTTCCCTGAGCCAAGGTATGAAGAGCATCAGGACAATCCACACCCCTAGTTTCAACAGCTACAAGGCACAGAACGGGAATGCCGGCAAGTCCGCCCCATCCACGGTCAAGGAGCCATCCTAAAGGCTAAGCACAGCACACCTGCCAGGTCACCAAGGCTTTTTGTTCACTTTCAAAGAATCCGCAGCCAATATTTTAACCAGGGAATGTAACCATTTTGCTGTATTGCTGGAGGCTTAATACTAATCACGTGCTAAATACTGAATTACTACACTAGATTAGAGTGAAGCTTTTTGGAAAACTGTTGCTGTTGTAATGATAAAAGAGCATTTTCTTTCTATAGGCAGCACCTCTTACAAAAAGTGTGAAGGTGTGTGAGTGAACTTGACTGCGTGTGCACAGCGGTGTACTGATCATGGGGAATTGTATGGTTAAAAATTTACTAAGTTGTTTTGTATAAAGCTATTTTTCATTATGGGGTCTAGAAGTGAACAGAGAAATACTAATGTGTGATTATATTCAACTGTAAAACTGAAACTAAAATATTTTTCTTTTATTTTGGTGTTATTTAGCTTTGTTACAGATTTCTATTTTTGTCAACAAATGTCATGGTTCCTTTCGAGATCTTTTTGCCAAAACATTTTGATACTATTGTAATGTACATTTGAAAGTAGTATGCTGGACAGTAAACCTCTGCACAAGGAACAGAACAAGACTGGTCTTATGTGTGTATGAGGCAACTCAACTTATTGCACTGCCATTCAGATTATATTTAAGAATTTGCCAGCCAAGAAAAAAATAAATTGTTTTACACATATAGATAGTTGCTGATTACTTTTTTTCTTAGCTAAATCCACCTTTTTTCCTTCAGTTTTGTTTTACTGAGACCTGGTAGCCCATTAATGTATTGCTTTGTGGATTTTAAAATGTACACTTCAGTACTGTTCTGTATACTGGCAAACTTTTGTACATATCTATAAATATCTATAAATAAATAAATACTGTATGTGGCTGGGCACATAGAGTAGTTTTACCACACCAAAGTTAATTTGTATGCATGCTTAAAAATATATATGGGGAAGGGTTGAAAAAGATGGATATCAGTTAAATAGGAGAAGAGCAAGAAACTTGCGTAGCTAATGGTTTTGTAAATAAATTTATTTGTATAACACCATAATGTAATATACAGAACTATAAGCAAAGATCTTTAAAAAAATAAAGGGCTGCATGCTTATATATTTGTATTTTGTCACTAGTAACTTTTTGGATGGTCTCAATTGGCTGTTCAGCTGTTTGCCTGAGGGTGTTAAGCCATTAGGAGAAAACCTGACTTTATTTTCCCCAGATAAGGGCCATACGTAGTTATTAATTTCAAAATGGTGTCTTTCAAATTTATGTCGATAAAAACTTATTGCTGGAACTCCAAGTTAGGAAACCAGCAAGCAAAGAAAAACCTTTGAGTGACTGAATGAGGTATCATCCCTTCCACCTTCCATTCCTTGTTTTATTTCCCCTTGTGAAAGGGGAAGTTTCCTGGAGCATCATTCCAGGCGCTGCCCTCGGATGTTGCATCGCGCGCAGCTGGAGAACTTACACGGAGCCGAACCTCAGGAACACAACACAACACACAGCCTGCCTCCAGCGGGGTCAGGCCGAGTGCCATCCCCTCCGCCGGCACGGCGGCCGGGGTGCCTGCGGAGCGCAGGAGCTTCAGCGCCAGGCTGAGCCGAGCCGGGACAGGCCGGGGCGCTCCGAGCCAAAGCAAAGCCAAGGCGTGGTCAGGGCGCCCACACGGACCCACTGGAGTGAAGCCAGTTCCCTTCCAGCCAGGGCGGAACAGCGGGGACTGGTGGCTGCCGTGCCTGCTCTGTTCTCTGCGCTCTCACGCATGGAGCACACGATTCCCTGGCTCTGAAGGGAACCTGCCTGATCCCATGCTGTAGCTTGTTACCAACTTCCCGTGCAACACACAGCACACACGGAGCACCAGCAGGCTGGTACCTGCTCCTCCTTCACACAGCCAAAATGTAACCTCGAGCTGAATGATGGGCAGAGCAGGATTTGTTCCTAAACTGTTTGTCCGACATCTCCCAAGGATCAGACACTTACTGAAAAGCAGTGAATTACTAATAACTGATCCTCTAATGGCACGTGAGGTGTCCCCCATGAGCCATAGCACAAGCAGGCAGGGTCCCCAGTGGCTCTGGCACTGCTGCCACAGCTGCTTCTCAGAGCCTCTTCAGGTGCTAAAGCAGCACATTTCTCTGTATATGATCGATCAGGCTGAATTTAGACGTGGACAGCGCTTGTGTAATTAACCAACGACCCTGCACAGTCACTGGTGTGCACGGGCAGTGAAGCAGTGCTGTGCTCACTGCCTGTGGTGGTGAATGTGAAAATCGCCATCAGGCAGTGAACACTACACCCACCTGAGGCCTCGGTGTGCTGTGACCTGCACTTTTGGTGCACCTGATCATTGCTGGGGTGCAGCACCTGCCAGGAAACAACAGCAGGCTCAGCCAGCTCATAACCCCCTGCACAGGCAGCACTGCCGGGACTGCCTCGAGACAGGCAATGTTTATTCCCTCTCCATCCTGCTTGTCCAGCAATTAAGGTAGCGGGTTTTCACAAACACAGGGAAGAGCTGTACGCATGTTGGAGCTCAGCACAAGGAAACCATCAAGTCTGTAAATAAATTCCTTGCACACGGCAGAAATCAGAACTGGACAGTAGTGAAAAAGACAGTTTCCCACGGGAAACCAGTTATGAAGAGCAGTTTTGGTGGAGCTGGCTGCCGCTGAAGTTTGGGACAAGCCATGGAACAGGTACCACTGCAACAGTGGCTCTGCACTGGAAGAGCAGCCCCCAGCCTCACTGCTCTGAAATCCAGCAGTGAAGCAGCTCACTAAAGAAGGTGGCAGGTAAGCAGGACCTTCCTGCTGCCTGCTGTAGTCAGAGCCAGCCAAGGACTTCAGCAGAAGTAAGTAAGCACCATCCCTGTGTCAGCCAGTTCCTACAGGGAGGGACTGCAGCAAAACTGAAGTGACACTGCACAGAGCCCCTGTGCTGGGCAGGACACAGAGGCGGGAAGGCAGAGCCAAAGAGGCGGCATGTAGCGGGAAAAGGGAGGGATGTGCAGGACATCTGAAGTGCACAGGGCCAAAATCCATCTAACCCCCCCCCGAGAGGCTGCAGGCTTATAAACTCATGGATTCAACAGCAGGTGGTTAAAGCAGATTTTTACAGTCTCATGACTGGGAGCCACAGGTACACGCACCACTTCAAGGACTGCAGGCCTGCTTTAAGCCATTGCCCCTCCAGGCCACACATCAGCCCACACCCCTTTCCAGAGGATGGCAAAATTAATTGGTTGATTGCTATCTACACATGAACAGTGTTATGACCTGGCTTTGAGAACAAAACCACAGCTTTTTGTAGTAAATGAGGCCGCATTTCAAACTCTTTCATCCTGCCTGAAGTGGAGAGGTTCTCAGAGGCTACACAGGAACCCGAAGCCCCTAATGTGCAGCTTAGCAAAGAATTTTCCTTCAGCTCTGCAGCGGCACAAAAGTTATCAAACTGTCTGGACTGTGGCCATGTCTTAATTCCACGTCAACAGTGCTGTGAGTGATACTAATGGGGACTGTAACAAGCCCTTTTAAGTTCTAAAAAGCAGTCACACAGCACCTTCCAGCTACCACACCCCAGAAAGGCAGTTCAAACTAAACCACTGATCACCACTGAAGCAGGAATTGCTGTTAGGAGCCATTTAAATAATCCAAACACTACCATTTCTACCAACACAGTTCATACTTTTATTATTTCTCCATCAGATCTCAGCTTATCCTGTCCCTAACAACTTGCAGCTCCACAGCTCCCAACAGTCCTCAGACCAGAAGTGCTTTCCAAGCCAGTTTGAATCCTTCTAATGAAATATAGAAACTAAAAAAGGACACAAATAGCAATGCTAAGGAACTGTTTAAACATAAAAACCACCTCTTCTTTTTTCCTATGACCAATGACTGGAACAGGTTGCCCAGGGAGGTTGTGGAGGTTTCAGCTGTGGAAATCTTCAAAGCCCAGGCACAGCCCCAGCCCAGAGCAACCCGCCCTGTTCCATATTTTCTCAGCCTTCACTGCAGGGTTTTAAAATAAATATTTCATATTCTACTCCTTTCTATCTCTTGTAGATTCCTCTTGATTATTTCAAAAACAGATATTTTTTTAATGTAGAAAATTTTATTTTTTCAATGGAATTCCTTAGCAAAGCTGCATAACTGATGAAACAACATGAACAATATGCAAGGTCAGAATAATCATAGATGTGTATCTATACAAACTCACCTACAATTACACCACATTTAAAGAAATGGGAGACGTGTTGTGGAAGTGTTGTGATCCCTGCCCACCTCACCTGCTCTGCAACCCTGTGGAGCTGCCCATCCCCCTGAACCCAGCTTCCAGAGGGAACACCGACAGTAACAGTATCCACCTCAGGACAGTCTACTGTATGCACTCACTTCCCTTTTTGAGTCAGTAAATCAGACTGTCACACTTCTCGTCCACAGGAGGGGGAAAATCAGCAAGAAAAAAAAAAAGGGAAAAAATCCCCAACACAGTAAAAAAGCACGACAGAGAAGGGTCTGAGGTAGCTGCTGTTAAGATCAGGGCATAGCAATGACTCCTAAAAACATCTGTCTTCTCAGCTGCCACACCGGCTGAAATTTAAGGTGACCCGAAATCTTGCCAGTCTTCAAGAAGCTGAAAAAGCATCAGTGTTTTTCCAGCCTCAGATACGCAGTCACTCCCTACTTTCTTCAGGGGGAGCTCAGTAACCTCCTCTCCCTGATGCCGCTGGCAGATGCTCCCTCAAGTGGAGCAGATCTCCCCCCTCAAGTCATGGGTTTCCCCTATATGTTCCACACTACCAGTGCAGCAACAGAGAATACCATGGAGGCTGATAAGGTTAAATAAATTTGTACCTGCAGCACTGTCAGCCAATACAAGTCATGTTTTGCGTATTTGTTTTCTAAGTTCCTAATTTTTCAGAAGTTCTTGTGTTCTTCTCCATTTTATACAACAGAAGTTCTATGTTCTCAAACACAGAAGTTGATAGCCATGTGTCTGGGTTGAGGAGTTAAATTATCAGTTATCTATGAACACAACAAATTGGAAATTAACCCACGAAAATGGCTGTCAAAGCAGAGTAAGCTGCAGACCCCCAGGCCCCCCTGTGCACCTCCCTAAGTGCACTGCTTCACTGAGGAGACCTCTGTGACTTCCTGTGGATGCTCAGCACACACTGATGAGCTTCTGAGACCAATGATGGGACAAAATGCAGCTCCAGTAGAAGACGATGGGTACTTGCTGATGAACAGCATTAGAGGCATCACAACTCAGTATTCTAAAAGGCCTTGTTCAAATATGCTTTACTGTTATGAGTGAAACAAAAACCATCCTCATTTACTCGTTCCTTCACAAAACACACCCAGTTCTCCCTGACACTGCACATGGGAACACTGCTAATGCACCCACCTCCTGTCTGCTCTGGGAGGAAAAGGCATTTTAGTTTGCACAGACACCACAAGAACACGGCTCATTTTTATGGGACCTGGTGTTAGATGCACCCAGTTATGTGGTGAGAACTTTCAGAGGTCAGCTGTCATATGTGAGACTTCTCTTCACAACCAATTTGTACAATGATTTCTCACAAGGATCAAAACCACAGCAGATCAAAGCATGGGACTGTCACAGTCACTCTGGAAAGAAATGAGGTCTGCCTAAAAGCACGTCAGCCAACACATCCCAGTACCACAATTCCTTCTCCTCGCAGTAACTGGACACATGTTAAGAGTTTTAATCCTCTGCCAAGCAAGAAACAGTGTAAGACATGGGGACACCCAAAGTGAGGAACAGCTGCTTTGTTTTCAAGTAGGCGTGCAAGAACACAGAATCAAAAAATATAACTGATAGAGTTCACACAAAGATGAGTTTTCAGGGTAGAAACACATTATTTTAGTTAAAATTATAAAAAGTCCAAGACCCAAACTACAGTATTGTTCTGAATGGCAGATACTGATGTTCATTCTGACTTCACAAAACCTGCACATTAAACACAAACCCACTTGCTGCATACTTTAGTATCTAATTATGCATCAAGATGAAAATATTTAACCAACTGAATCTCTCTCACCTGCTGGCCTGCACAGTGTGGCCCCACAAACAAAGATTAATGAGAAGTGTCCTTCGTCCAGGAGGAACTGCAGGTTTGGTGATCCCGAGAGCAGTTGCTGACTGCAACTTATAAATGTGACATTTCAGAACTGTTCATCAGAAAGGATTTCAATCACACAAAGAGTCACCAAAACAATTTTATTTCCAGTGTTTAAGTGGGTATGCACACAGGCATGATACAGGTTTGGATTCATTAGGTCTTCATGCAGAATTATATTCTCGATAAAAGAAACCAGTTCCATCCAGTATCCACTATCTACACGCCTATGTTACAACATTTATATCAAATCTGGTATCTGAAGAAAAGATACACATGTAATATGTACAGTTAAGTTACTTATTTTACAGAAAGATTAGAAATTCAAGTCACATAAAACTCAAAATCTGTATTAAAATTGGAAATATAAAACTCCAATATTTACTGGAATGCCTAAGGAATGGAAGCTCTGTAGCCACCTGTGTTAACATTTGTAAAATGTAATGCAACTCGTTAACAGTAAAATGCATTCATTTGTTTGTAATAAGTTTCTCTAATTTAGCAATATGGCACCCTAACAAACCAAATGAATTTATAATGAGGCACTTGTTAGTGACTAAACCAAAAGAACAATTTTCCTGCATACTAATGCCAGGCCAACTCTCAGTCAGAAAACCATGTATACACTACACAGCATGTTGCATCAGATGCTTTGTTCAACATTTGTATGCAGCCATCAAATATACTTTTTCTTAAAATATATATATATACTTTAGTGTTCTTCTGGCTGTGGTAATGCACTGTGAAGACGTTCCACAGAGCACATTGATGAAACCAGCCCAAATGAAGGCTGCATAACAACAACAGTACAGGAAAAAAATATTTATATATGTACACACACGCACACGCACACACACACACGCACACACAGAGTTACTGGGAAGTGTAACAGTAAGTTAATGAATTGCTGCAGTGGACATATCTCCCCATTTCAAAGATACTGGTAAAATCGAGATCTAACCACTTGGGTTCCAGACAGTTTATGAGGATGGGCATCAACTGCTGGGCTGAAGTTGTTTTTGTTCATGTTCTGATAATTTTCACCATTTACCTGGTCTGGTGGCTGAAATGGTCCCGAAGGTGGTGTTCTATTAATTAAGGTCAAGCTGCTGGAAGAGCTGCCTTCATCTGCCTGCATCTCTGCAGATGAGGGCAGTTCTACCTTTGATACCTCTGCTAAGTTAGTGTTCTCAAGTCTGGGCTTTCCAGTTTCACCCGTATTAAGGTCAGTTGTGCTAGTGCGTAAACGTTCTCGTGCAAGCCAGTCCGAGATCGAGAGGTCCTGGGCAGGACATTTTGGCTTCAACCGAGTTACAGCTGAAAGCTCAGATTCTCTCTCTCTACTTTGACTTGGTTCTTGAGCTTTCCAAGCATTCAGGACACTTATTTCAGCAAAATCCCTCTGCCCTCCAAGTGTGTGCCTTCGCCTGATATTCTTTCTCTTTGCAGTCTCTGCAGAATTAGCTTTTTGATTCCCAACTCCAAACATGTCATCAGCAGATGATTTGAGTCGCAGCTTTAACCTGTCTGTAATCTTAAGTCTCCACGTAGGTTCTTGTTTGTCAGCCTCACTTTTGGCCGATGTAGCTAAACTGCTGGTAGATCTTCCTTTTTTCATGATGTCAAACATTTTGGTCACAGTAGGCAAGTCCTTCTCACTCTTTGCATCCCCTGACCCCTCACTGTCTGTTTTGTGCCGAGCAGACTTTCTCCTGGACAGCGTATCACATTCAATAAGTTTGTGTGAGCTAAAAAGTCTGCGACTCTCTAACTTTGGCGTGGAACTTCCCTCAGTACAACTTACTTCACTTTCTTCAGAGTTCCTCCGACTGGTCTTTACCACTTCTGACACCTTCCCTTTGGACAGCCTTTCGGCAGCAGCGCTGGTAGCAAAGACAGGGAAGTCACTTTCACTGTCCGTCTCCATAGGACGCCCTTCGCTGATCAATTCACTTCTTTCATCATCAGCATCTTCTCCCTTGCTTTCTGTCACTGACTGCACCTCAGGGCTCAGCATACTGGCATCTAAACCAGTCAGATACATAGTAGAAGAAGTAGTTGAGTAATCTGAGGTGATGGAGCTGACATCAGCTGCTAAAAACTCATTGTGTTTAATTTCAGGGCTGGCTACTTTTTTGCATGAGTATCTGTGCTGGGAAGCCTGGGAGGAAGTGCTTAGCATAGTGCCAGAGTCAGACACTGTCTCCTCAACCTGGGAAGAAGATTGTGAAATAGGCATTTTTGGGTTATTCTTCTGCATGGTTTGCAGACAGTTGATGTTTGATGATTTTGTACATTTTTCATGGTAAGGCAGTGAAGGTTCCTCTGTCAGGATATTTTCTTTCTTTAATGACTTCTTTTCATCCTTTACAACATTCACATCTTTTTTACTGCTGTTCTCTTTTTCCTTCAGGACAAACATCCTTTGTTTTCTCCCTATCTCTCTCTCTCTTTCATATTCCCCTTTAGCTGTGTCCTCTTTTGCTGTGTCACCACGAGACTGTTCTGCAAGCTCCTTCTTGAAAAACACATTATCCAACTCATCCTCTGAGCTACTTGGTTGTGGTTTCTCTTTAGTTTTTTTCCGCTTGCGACTAGCTGCTGCAAAAATGGAGGACACAAGCAGTTCCTTGCTATACTGATCCTTTCCAGAACCCCAAGAACCCTGTTAAAAAAGGGAGAGGGCATAGTTAAAGTCAAAAAGAAACATTCATTAGCCTGAGACAGTTTAAAAACTCATCCTGAGCTTCACAGTAGACAGTGTGTCTTCATTCAGGAAACGTTTACATGCTCTTTCTGTCATTTAAATGACATTGCCCAAGAAGTCAATTTTCATCCTGAGCTTTCCACTTTTTATCTGAGTCCCTTGAACTTAACAAAGACTAGTTAGTGTATACTACTATTTAGTTTTTGATTGACTAATAAAGCAGGCCCCATTACAGTAAGAAAACCTTTTCAAGACTGCTTTGCAACTGCTTCACAGGTGCTTCACAATCCCTCTTTTCCAGGTCTTACCTATTCAAAAAGGCTAATTACTCCATTTTTCAGTTCATCTTTCACCTTTCAGACTAGGTTTGTAAATGGTATCACTTAATTACTGCCAATAAAATGAATGCCACTCATAAGTAGTTTAAGTGTAGAAAACTAACAAATAAAGTTCCTTATTTTAGCGGAATCTATCTTTAAAATGCCACAGAAACAACACAAGTGCAAGCCAAATTATTCCATTTTATGAATTAAAAACTGTATTAGCTTCTCTGACATTACCACCTGGCCCCTTCGAAGCTATGCACCTTTCCTACTTACTGCCCCACTGCTACAGGCAGTATGAGGTGGTGTCCTGGAAATTGGGCTATTTTATTATTTTACTTATTTGGAAACAGCCGAGCCACCGAACGTCCTCACAGAGCAGCGGTGTTGGCATCTCCACAGTGAACCAGGAGGATGCTCTCAGTGCTGTTCCCAGCTCCAAGGGGGGCATCAGTGCCAAACCTGGAATGCAGGCCAGCATAAAGCTGTGCCATGAGCTCAGCAAGGTCAGCTGTGCGCTGCCCTGTCACCCTGTGCTACAGACACCCAGTGTCAGAACTACTGAACAACAGCCCAGGAGACAAAGATGTGTCCACGTGTCAGATGAGAGCTTTGTCATTAAACTGAGCGAACGCCCACGTTCCAGTTTTGTTCCCCTGCTTCATGAGGCGTTCCTCCCAAGCACAGCAATACTTCCAAGGGAGATTCTGCAGAGCAACCTTCAACCACAGCCTTTCCTTCCTCTAAGATGAGGAGCTATTACCTCCTGAAGAACAGGCTGAATTCTAAGTACATTTTTCTCAGTGAAATAGAGAAACATAAATACTCTGTGTAAGCTAGTGCTATGCCAACAACATGCTATATATACATGCTATATATACATTTCCTTCTACTAAATGAGATGCAAAGAAGAGGTAAGTGCCCACAGTTGTGAAAGCTTGGAATGAAGCTGTTGCTGTGTGCAGCTACTGCTTTGGTAGATGCAGCTAACTGCGCACAAGTACTTCTCCAGTGTAACACTTCAAAAATAGGTTATGAGAAAATAGTACTACCACTTACTCAAGAAATTCTACATAAGCTCTATAGTACATCTGCATATCAGTGATTTAATAAAGCAAGCACTTATCAGATTTCAGAAGCTTGTAACTATATGATATCAGAAAATTATTTACCTTAGATTTTGCTGAGTCACTAGTAGCTGAATCTGTGGAAAAATAAAAAAAATTTCTGCTCAGTTCTGTGCAACTTTTTTATTGTTGCTACAGACAATGCTGGACTTATGAAAAAGACAAGCACAGAACAAGACGTGAAGCAAATTAAAACCAGAACAGAGTGAATAGTCAGAGCTCACAAAGATGCAAGCTGCACCACAGAAAGCCACCGCCATGAAAGGATGCTGTGAATTGTAGGCAGAACCAGCTCAATGATAGGAATGGCAAAGGAGCCCTGTTCTTCAAAATAAAAAACAGAAATACTAATGTTTATTTGATGCTTTAAAGTATACAGCCCCTGCAAAACCGCAGCTGAGAGACCTTTTCAGGATGGCACTGTGTACTCTCCTGAGATTCAGGATACACAAAGCATAATTGTGTGTCTTAGTACAGTTGGCTCCCTAGGTACAAATCATGGTTCTTGTAGTCATCTCTTTTTGTGAGTTTTTAAAGGAATTAAGTCATATTTTATGTGTAAAACCCCAATTATACATCTCTCTCCACCTTACTACATACAGGCAAAATTTTATTTTGAAATTGTCTAGATGTCAGCAGCTACTAATTTTGTACTTTCCCATAACAAGCGCTTTTATGAAATGAAAAATGGACACCATAGTTTCACTGTCTTGCAAAACCCAAGATTGTACAATCATAAAGGGGGTAGGAAGGGGCTAGCACAATGACTAAAAAACATGAACTTGGGACTTTCTCCCTGGGAAGAAAGAGCTGAGCCCCCTGCCACACCCCTTTTCGACACATGGCTAATGCTTTATGACTAGAAAGACTGGTAGACCATACCATGCTATTTCTCCTCAGGGTCTGCTTCAGAGATAACAAGAAACAGCAGAAAAACTTTTAAAAAGTAGCATTGATCTGTTTAAAATACTCTTAAAAGAAAATTTACAGCACAGATCAACTTGGGATTTTTTCCATTTACAAGAAACGGGGGTTTCTGCAGACAAGGCAGCTACAGTGTGGGCAACAGTCCTCCTTCTTCCTACAGTTCCAGCTGTCCATCAGTGACATCACAGAATCCACTACTGACATCACCGTGTGATAGACTCCTCCCACTTCGCCTGTTACAACATCAGTACAGAGTGACTGTTTCAGTAAGTGCTGAAAAACCCTTTGAAAACTGAAACAAAAGCTAGAGACGAAGGGATAACATTCGTGGGATACAACATGCTGGGTTAGTGCAATAGTAGAGTGCAGGGAGGAGGGGAAAAAGTCACCAAAAAAGAGCCTGTAATGCTTATCCTTAGCCACAAAAGAGGATGGCATTTATAAACAGAAGGAAACCAGCTTTAGTATAAACATACTGCAACATACTTAAAGTGTCCATCACTTGACAAGAAAACATAACTCAATTTGCATTCCTAACGTTGGGAAGGAGCAATATTAGAACACCAGTGAAGATCAGTCTTTCTGCCATCACAACAAACCACTTTATAGCAGCGTATCTGCTTGACCTCACGATGATGATTGCATGGGTTACTGTGAATAAATAAAATACTATGTGCAAGCCTCATCTTTTAATGATTAAATTCCTGTTAGACAAAAAAGTCTTCCAAATCATATCATGCATGATTATCAACGATTCAAGTCTTTAAGAAGTGTTAAATGATCTTTTGGAAAAGAGGAAAACATTTTATTAGTAAAAGAAAATAGGAAGAGAGAGTTACAGTGAGTTAACAGAGTAGGGTATTCTACCCTATGGACTAACACTGTCCAGGCAAGAGTTACCTGATACGTCTCCAGGAGATACTCCCGTTCTTCCAATGTTGGTGAGTAAATGATCTATGTTTGGCACTGGCTGAGATTCTACAGTGTTTTCCTCCTGAACTGCTGTCTACAGTTAATAAACAAAGATCTCTTCATCATCGTTTCACAAATAGTTCAATACGATTCAACAGCATTTAGAAAACTGCATTATTCACCTGAAGAACACGAGGAAAGCGTGTCCTATTTTCCTTTATGCTTTTAAAACAAATGCATGGCTTGCTTTTTAAAAAAAAAATAGAATTCATTACTACAAGGACTGGAAAGCTAAAAAGGTGCTTCTGAAGAGCAAACCATACAGTGACATAGTAAGAAATATACAGGCGTTCTAGAGGCAGCAGAAGCAGACTCTAAACTAAGGCAGTTAGAACACAAGTACTTATGCCATAATACTTACAAGAGGTTCTTCAGCATCATCTTCTGTGAAAAACCAGTCATGCTATAAAAGTTAAAATAAAAAAGGTGAAAACCCCACAGGAAAGAGAAAACCCAAATGTGGCACAATCAAACATGGATATTACTAAAAGTGAGAGTTTGATGGATAAATACCAGACCCAAGCTGGACCAATGAGAAAAAAGCTGGTTAATCTCTGTACGATCTTACTTTTTAAATAATGAAATGCATCCACTTACTTTTTGGATGAGTGTTTCTACAATTTTATATTGGTCTGGCATGTGCGTAACCATGTGTGTCATGTTATCATCAGATGTCCTCACAAGTGTTGGACCAAATACTATTGCCAGGTTTCTTGGTTCCATCTAAGAAATGAAATATTTCCACATCATACATTTATAATGAGAAAATACAGTAATATGGGCTAAGTACATTAATGTAACACCATTAATATATATGAGAACCATTTTAAATAAGGACATAAAAGAGTTTTTTAAAAATACATTACTGACTCAGGTAGCATGTTACACTACACCAAAACTCTCCTAATATGCAGCTGCAATAACTACACCCAACATTTCTGCAATTCAGAATTCCAACCTTCCTTAACCTACTGCAAGCAAATGACTCCAAAAGTACAGAAAACTCACAAACTCAGATATATTCTTTACTCTTTCAGGGGTACCTTTTCTTCTTTCCTTAAAGAAACACTGATGCTTGGAAACACTGATGATTTACGAATTTTTTGGTTTGTAAAAAGGCATTGATAGCTCCCTGGTTTTTTTCCTGAAAATGTTTACATGACACACACAAAAAATTAAGCTGGTAATCAAATACTGTATTATATCTACTGACAAAGACCTCATTCAACTTGCACCAACTTCGCAGGAAGCGGCAGAACAAACACCACAGACCCAACACATTTATTCGTGAGACAGGCTCAGAGTTATGTCATCAGGTCACCACTTTAAAAGTGAATTAAATATATAACTAATGTTACAGATCTGACAAATAGTTTCAAGAAGCAGCAGCAGAACTTACCTTCTATTTTTGCTTACTTCTTGAACTCTGAGTTTACTGTTCTGGGATACAACAGACCAGTAATATACAGGAGGCAAGGTCTTTGTGCTTACCAGAAGTAAGCTGCAAACATGACACAAGCCCCTAATGCTCTCTTGGACTTGAACTGTGTCTTTTGACAAGTCACACAATTTTACCAACACCTCATTCATCTAGCCTTATATATTCAATAATATTAACAGTATTTAACAACATTCATACAGCCCACCAAAATCATAAAATGATAAAAAAACTTCCTTTAGGCACTGCACTTAAAAATGACATTTACTGTAATTTCCTTATAATATTGGCTGTAATTTCACTAAAGTCTATAATCTGTTGAATTTTTTTAATGAACATACAAATACTTTTCTTTCATATTTAACTGGAAGGTATTATTTGCAGAACCTACCATATTCACCTCAATTATCTTTAAGTGATTTAAGATGATTTAAATTATTTGACCACAGACTCTTCCATATACCACCAATTACATCAAATTTTCCCCCGTACCCTGCACACTGGTAGCCAAGCCACCACGTTACCTGCCGTGAGGTAAGCATCCACAAGCACACCCATATTATGGGCAACTTTGCACTCAGCTACCCCTCCCTGAGAGCTGAAAAATGGGACATTATTGTTTGTATTTACTGTAGGATTATAGCATGCACAGAAGCACTTAACAGAAACTACCTCTCTCCCACCCTATGGAAATGACAAAAAGTTATATTTAGTGGTGGAAAAAGATGCAGAAGTGATGAACTACCACCACTTACAATATGAATTTTCTTTCCTAAAACCAGACAAACAGCATCTATAGGGTAATCAAATATTCAAGTAACTACAACAAGTCCTAGTCTTAAAAATTTCTCAAGCATACAGAAGCCAGGCTTCAAAGAAAGCTGATGTGACAACCTCTGTCATCAGCTTTATTCACCTGTGCCCTGCCCAGGCACAGTCTTATTGGTGTCTGGATTGGATTACAGGAAATTTACATACCTAGGATAAATTTAGGATTCAAGCAGTTTTTCCCAAAAGACTATCAGTTTGGATAAACTTAGTTCACACTAAACAGGTGCATATTTTGCAGGAGTACTTAACCTAATATAAAAAACTTCTCCACACAACGAAACTCCCTAATTTAATCTACAATAATAAACTATCACCTTAATTAGAAATAATCCTGCACAAAAATAATACTTAATGAAACTAACCAAAATACATTATATGTTTCTTTCTAATACCTTGTTCTTTTCTGAGTTCTCTGCTACTGTCTTCAGATGTGCAGAAAGAAACTTGAGAGTCTCATAATGGTGTTCAGGTAAATCATGAATCTGAAACAAACAATCACTAATCAGAACACTGAACATTTAATGCTAATTTTGTAGTGCACCTGCAACACAACTGATTTTAATTTACCAGTCTCTTCAGTGTTTTCAGACGCTCAACAGGATCTTCTTTTCTATTTGCATCTATAAAATCTGCGTATTTATCTGTTAAAAAAGCAGAAATTATTCAATATATGAGTTTTGATATCTATATATGTATGCATATACACCCCCATCTGCCAGTCCCACTTTCCCTTGAACACAAGTAACATATATACAAGAATGACCTCTGTAAGTCATAAATTAGTCCATTAAATTGTATGTGTATGTCTTGTATGACAGTAGGGAAAAAAGTCCCCAGCTTTCATAGAACTGCAACAGTAGAATTAAAAATTTTACTCTTTTAGTTGCATATTCATAATCCCATCACATCAGAGAAATTCTATTTACACCTCTCATTCTTAAGATGATCACCACGACTCCCCACTTTTTAAGAAAGACAACATTTATTGCAGTGGGGATGATTTCACTGGATTTTTTTCTCAAATCATCTGAACATTGTAAGACAACTGTTCAATAGCAATTTCTGAAGACAAAACTGCAATGAAAACAACCTACCATTGGTAAAGAGGGGTTCTGGGAGCTTTCGGAAGAAGGATTTCAGCAAACTGCTTATCACGTTCAAGTCACGCCATTTCTATGTGTTTAAAAGAAAAGGTCAGACATGCTTTATATTTCTATAATGACAACACAACCAGAAGTTTTGGACATTTTAATATGAAAACAGTGTGATCGAAGACTTACATCATCATGAACATCAATGTCAGTCATTCCTTTGTTGAGCTCTTCTTGCATACTTGAGATGGCAGCATTATTTCCAGGCACTCTGTAAATACCTGTGTACTCAAGACCTCTTTCTTCAACCAGTTTGCAGCATATATCAACAATCAGAGGAATATACTGAAGAAAAAGAGTCGTACAGATAAGCAATTGATTTTAAAAGTATTTAAATTCACAATGAAAGAAAAACTCTACTTCCATACTTTGTTGGTGTGAGCTGGGGGGCAGTCATCTAGTCTAACGCCAAATGTTCCAACAGCAGAGGGCTTCTTTTCAAATGTCTTCCTCATAATGCTTGGAATGCCTTTTCTCCACGTCCCTTTGTCTTTTGGTGGGCTTGTCTCATCTTTTTGTTGTCAGGACAGTGGAAAAAAAGAAAATAAAGAAGAAAAATAAGAACATTTATGCCACAAAGCTGACTGTAAATACAGGTAACAGATTTGCAAAAAGCAAGCAGCACCTGCTGCATTTTTAGCTTTTACCAGCCTGGCTTTATGCAACAACTCACTAAACATTCGTCTGTCTTAAACATAACTTCTCTTACTCTTCTGTGGTTCAAAAGATAAATCCAAACATACTCACATCCCAGACTTAGAAAAGGAAGTAGCTGGATGGAATTGTGGCATTTCATCATTCTAAGACTAAAGGTATATAAACTACTCAATTTAAACTTAAAATTTATATAAACTACTAAAATTTAAAAAAAATTAAAATCTACATTTAGTAGCACAACACTAAGTCTCTATGGAATCACACTGCATGGAACACCCATCAAACTCTAGACCCACGCTCACACTTGTGCAGACTTACTCACTCTTTCGGAAATTATCAGACTTTAGTCACTCCTAGATCATTCCAAACATTACTCACTTAAAGTATTCTCTATCCAAAAATCAGATTAGAAGTTCAGTTGCTCTGTCTACTCTCCTATAGAATTCTTGTAGCAAATTGCAATTCCCATTTATCCTGCAACCACAAGTCACCTAACACAGTAAGTACTTCCATCTTATTTCTGAAGATATTCTTTCAGTAGATTTGAAATTTACCCAACACGTGCAATTTAGTTACATGAGTAGCACTGCAGGAGCAAATGGACTCTTGCTGGCAACAAAAACCAGAAATCACTGACAATTTAAATTCAAGACTGAATCATTAAAAAGTGGTTGATGAAAAGTGGTTGCTTATCCAGTTGCCCGAATTTGTATACAACATTTTTTAAACAACAGTCTGATCTGAAGTACCATATGTTTACACACTATGTGAAAAAAAAGAAAAAAAGAAAAGAAAAAAGAGAATAAAAAAGAGCAGCTTGTGACATTATTTGATGGAGTTCAGATTCAAGCCTGCAGTGCCAGCTCATCAGACTTTTTTAGAACTCAGGAGGCATTAATTTTATTCCGCAAAAAATAATACAGATTCACTCCTGTGTTTTAAAAATTAAGACAAAAAAAGCTGTTCTTCTATACTTTTAAAGTAATTTAGTGGAAAAATTTACCTTGTCACTTCCAAGTCAGCTGGAGACTAAATGTATTACACACAAAATTATTTCCAAAGCTTGGCAAAATTTTACTCACAAGAAGCCTAACACATGTATTTTACTACTGTTAGCGTTACATTGAGCTGCTGGGAAAAAAGACCACAAAACCCTCTTGAGAGGGGTCTTAGATAAAAAGCTTCAGGGATCTGAGATGAAGTAGTTCCTAGTGATTAGAGTGACCAGAGCTGCAGCTTAAAAAGACTGGCTAATACTTGGTTTGCATCTGTATATTCATGAATTACAAAATACCTGAGAAGGGCACCTCGATGGCCTTGCACTGGGGTAGAAGATAACTAAAGAAATACACAAAACACACAGACCTTTAGTGAGAAGCTTCCTTTCAGTCTCATCCTTAGGAGAATGTGGACTCTGAGTCCTCTGTTCTGCTTTAGTTCCAAGCAGAGTCTGTCTGATACTCAGACTCTGGCGAGGTGTTTTGGGAGATGGCTCTGTTTTGCTGCTTGAAGAACTGAACAAGAGAGATTACTTCAGTTAAAAGAAGCTAAACAAGAACTCTACAAAAACTACTGGCAACATATAATCCACCTACCTCATCATTGTACTGTACTCTTTAATCCTTCGACTAATCAGATCTCTACTAGTAACACCAGTATCCTATAAAATAAATTGAGAAACACTTCATAATCTTATAAAATAGAAATTTTTTTTTTCCTTTCAGAATGTGATTAACTCTTCTGGTCACCAAATAAATATAGAATTCAACATTTCAGTCCACTTTAAAAAAACCCAAACCCTCAAACAAACAAAACATCCTAACAGGCAGTTCTTGAGAACACTAAAGACAAAACATTTAAAAACCACAAGGAAAACAAAAGTGAGTACTTACAAATCAAGTACTGCTATTTATACGGGGTTTTTTTTAAAGAAGTACAATATGATTAAATCCTCTTAAACTAAGTTTTAACAGAAAAAAGGCAAGTAAACACATATTATTACTCTGAAAAATCCAATCCTATGTGCACACAATACTGAGAAAACTACTAATTACTACTAGAAATATAGCTGAAGAAGACATAAATTCAAATCTGCTTTTTTATCTGTGTAATACTCTGGATAATTATTTTGAATCTTAGCAGATGTGCATGACCACAGACATGAAAATATTCCTTTTCTGCTCCTCACTGCAATGAAAATGCACCATGGGCAACATTGGGACAGTTATTGATACCTTATGTACAATAGCAGATGTTTGCCTTTGGCAATGATCATTAACTTAATTCATAGAAACATCAGCATTTAATCAGAGAAACAGGCATCCTTCAAAGTTTCACGTTTTAGCTACTGAGAAACTCTTCACACTGTACTACTGCACACACCACTTTGCAATGCAAGCCTGAAGAGAGACCTCACTGGTCGTAAACCTGCAATTATCTTTTAAAGAAGATTAGGTATTTTTGGCAGATCAGTTTATAAAGTGCATCTTTAGTCAAATCAGCAACAGCATTAACTAATTTCTTTCAAAAGTCTATTTTTTAATTATGACTATGTCAACCTTTTTTTAAACTCTATCAATTTACTCTGTTACCTTTCCTTTCACCTCATTTTCTTTTATGTTCCTGTGCACATTTTGGTCAACTGGTTAATGAAAAATTAATTTTTGTGTTCAAGTATTAATTACAAGAAAACACAAAACATGTAGAACTAAAATGAAAGAACTATGACTTCTGCTTTATGTGTTATAGAATTACCTCATCATTTAAGTTGCTGTTGTCCTGTATTGCTTTAATCCATGCTAACATATTATCTCTGTCCTCAGCTTGAAACAGATACTCGCGGTCTGATGTGGTCAGTCTAAATACATTTTTCCTCTTGGTTTCACAGTACGAGATGTCTATCAAGCAAGCATTGATGCTTATAGGTTGTTCCTCCTCAGAGAGGGTCACTTGTTCCTTTTTATCCTTGTACAAATAAAGTGAATGACCACGAAGAACAACATACAACTGCTTCCAGGGCCGGATGCTCCCACCAACTCGCTGAAAAACAGCAACCAAAGTGTCAGTTTGCTGACCTGTTACAGTGCACGATTCTGGATTACACAACTACCTCCACAAGTTTCACAAAGAAAGGCTACCCACCTGGCAGGCAGAAAGACTCTACAAGGTGGGATTCGCTAATTGCTCCCCATTAGAGGAGTGAATTGCTCGATAACCTGCCCTCCCACACCACCCACTGAGTGTGAGTTCACATATGACAGTAGTAAGAAACAGAATGCAACAAATTCTGCTCTGGTATTTAGGGAGCTCTTGCCCTTGCCTTTTAAACTGCCTTCAAGTCAGAATGGCATTTTCACACCACTGCAACTGCAGATTCCCAGTTTTCTTTAAGGGTTAGTCTATATTTTTGCAGAAGGGTAATTTGAACTCAACTCCACAACATTCACAAAAATTACAACTCTTTCCATTATTAGGAAAGAGGAAACAAATACAACTACACCTATCAAGGGACTGATTCTTATTATTTAATTAGTCACTAGAAATTAGTTTACTTCAACAGATGCTTTGAAATGTAAAATTAAAACAGTTTGGAAAGCAGTCTGTAAAAGAGGCTGAGGAATTGACTGAAGTCAATTTCTAACAGGTCTAAACTTTTGTCAGTCTTATTGATGACCTTATCCCCTCCAAAAAAATTTAAAAACCCAACCAGGAAGGATTCAAGTTTCTTATCTTAGTTTGTCACCAGCTTAGTGTTTGTCCTAAGTTAAAAACCCAAACATGATAGGTACCTTTCCTTTGTCTGTAAAAAGCTGACGAAAATGGAGCCATCCTTCTTTGGAGGCATCAGCAAACACCTCTGAAGAAGAATCTTTTCGGGAGCCCGAGTCTTCTGAAGATTTCTGGCTGTCTGGGACCTAGAGAAAACATCACAGAAAGAACCCCACGGTGTAATTATATACACATTTTTCTACAGTTCTGATGTTCAAGATGTTTCTCCCTTTAAAAATGTCCCCAGGAATATGCCCCTGGGAAAACATAATTTCTAAAGTTTACACACAACAATAGTGACCTTCCACATGCCAAGAATACTTTGAGAAACTTCAGGAGCCTTAGACTCTCATTAGTGAGTTTTCACAAAAGGCCACCATATTTAATATGCTTTGTTTACAGAGACTAAGGAAAATGAGAACCAAGGACCATGTGATGAGGCCAGGAAAAAAGACACCGTGTTTACTTTTATGATGCATACATCAGCAATCTGATCAGTAGCAATTCCAATGAACTTCTTGCCGGTTTAGCAAATCACTTTGTATAACAGACGTGTATAATTCAAACAATTTGTCACAGCAGTATGGGTAATATTTAGGAGTCGCTATATATATATATTTACCTACCTTAATCCCCTTTAAACTAGATACATGTTTGATGGATCTGTTGGAAGAAAAAAAAAAGTTAAAATGATATTTTAGACACTTTAAAAAACCGATGTCCAAATTAAGTAACTTTTTCATGAACTCACGATTTTCCCTCTTCTCTGTAGTCATCCAGTCCTTCATCATATGACTTAGATCTCTCAGTTTTTGTGGCAGGCTGGCTATCCAGGACACTAGGCCGGATGGATTCTACAAACAAACAGGTATTTTTGAGTATGCAGGAACCTGAATCACATTTTTGCGATTTATTTCAAGCAATAAAGAGTTTACAATTTTCACTCCTGATCTCCAGAGTGTGAAAGGAAAAAAGTTGCAAGAGAAAAAGAATGAAATCAACGCTCACCATGATCATGTGAAAGTTGTCGCCGAATTAAAGGGATTGGAGATGTAGGACTGGGAGGAACAGTTGTTATAGCTGGTGCTTGAGAAGCAGATGCAGAAATAACAGCAGAAGCAGGAATGTGTGCAATATCATGGTCAATACTAGGACTAGTCGGTTCATCTACAAAGGTAATATGTAATATATTAACATATTAAATGAATTAATCAAATGCTCAAACCAAATAGCTGTCTGAACTTCTCATTACTAGGATATCAGCTATCTTAAACATGAAGTCATTCTAACAAACAAAAGGGTCCAATTAATCCACACTGTCAAATGTACTCTTTTTTTCCCGAAGAGAAGCCTGTTTCGTTTCAGAGGGATGTTAATTGTACGTTAGAGATGAAGGCAAAAAACATCATCGATTTTGCTGTGTGAGAAAGAAACAGGAATTATTTGCTAAACTCTCAATGTTATTGGCAAGTAGAGTCTTTCTGTTTATATGCAAAAGCAAAACCCACACTTATTATATCAGTAAGTCTGAACTCAAGAGACAGATAACTACAATAAAATATGGGCAGATTATCAAAAGCCATTTGGTTTAAACGAGTGTTCAAATAAAAGAGGCAAGTTGCAAGCAAACAAAAAAAGCATTTTAAACAGCTATCTAGCATTCGAAGAACCAATCCCCCCATCCTCCGTACATTCAAATAAAGCAGCAAGTACTCAGATTTTTATAAGATGGGACTACTACATACCGATCAGTTCTTCCACTAATTGTTCATAGAAACGATTGCATGCCATACATGCCCAGCACCTCTCAGTCTCAATAGCCACAAGAGCCATCAGAAAAGATTCAAAAAAGCTTTAAACATTCTAGTATTTAACATGTTTCTTACAAGATTGAAGAAGCCAAAAGATGCATTTTCCATCATTTTGAGAAAAAAGCCGTAACATCTTCTAGAGCACATTACTAGAACTAGAAAAATCATTCTACTTCATGCTTTGGTAGAGGAGGGGACGGAAAAGAAAAAAAATCAAGTCACAAGCAGGGGCTGAACTGTACTGCCGTAATGAATATGAATGTACTCTAGGTGCTAAGAATTGTAATATGCAGAGCTACTGAAAAGCCTATTGAAATCAATGAACACTCACAGACAGAGGTTTATTCTTTGCTTTGTGCGAACACAACTGCGTGTGCTGCATTGTGCTGTTCCGACAGTCACTAACAGTTCTGTTAAGGCAGCACTTGTACCATCAAAATTTGGCAATGTACATTTAGAACAAGGCAATAAACAAAGTACAGGACGGTTTAGAAATAACACGCCTCTGAATTGTCTGAGGTGAAAAATATGGTAACTTTTGAAGTTAAAAAAGCATATCCCAAAAAATCCAGCTGCAAACTAGGAACATTAATAAAAAGGAAAAGCAAAAGAATTCACACCAAACCACGACACTACAATTAAAAATTTTCCATGTTTTACTTGCATCCAAATTGATAAATGAGCAGCATTTACAGATGACTTCACTACAGCAACTAGGACACAGGAAGAACCTCAGCTACACTTCCATTTCAAACCTACAACAGCTCAATTTCCTATTGCCTCTTTTGTCTGCTGAGCTTCCCTGAAACTAACATTGACTAAGGAATATAATCACTCACTGAGCAACTGATTGATTTACAGCACACAGACTGAAAGTGCTCAGGTTTAAGTTATTTATGTTAGCAGACATATCTCAAATATCACAGTCTCTACTCTCAAAAGTTATAAAAACACTAGAACTTGAAATAAATCTCTGCAAGCTGTGAACACAAACGTGTTTGGAGCACTACATCATTTCCCACAACACTTAAATCCAAGAAGATGAGGAAGAACAGTTTATAAGTTCCTGAAAGCTACAAAAATTATTCAAATCGTTATTACTTCACAGTGAATCTAATTCCCAGATGAATCAAAATTAAAGTTGTTTTAGAAATATGCAAACTTTAGAGGAACTGCAAATTACTTTGGTACAGGAAGGGCATAACTATTCAAACCCTGAAGGGGCTGAAGGTCAGCTAATAGCAAGCTTTTGTGTAATACAAAGTGGTTATAGAGCAAAGCTTGACATACACCATACAAGTTTCTGCCTACTAATTTAATGCACTAGCCACTGCTGCTGTCCAGTGAGAAACAAAACCCAAACAACTACATATATTCTTTGTATTTTCATCTTTCTTTCAAGTGTTTGCAATATTTATCTACCTTTTCAGTTTCCTTGACTGACATTCGCACCCCAAAACTCCTCACACAGCACGTGAATGGATGCGTTCAGCTCACCAGTCAATGCAAATGACTGTGTCCAAAATGCAGTGAAGCACACAGAACAAACAAGCCAGAAAAGAAACCACACAAAATAATTCTCTTTCAGTTTCCTACCTCAGATTACTGATGTCTCTTTAAATACTTGCAACAGAAAGGTCAAAGACTCCATGGAAAAGATTATTCTGGGAGGTACTGAAGAACACCTGGAGGACAATGCAGTCATTGGTCACAGCCAGCATGGCCTCATGAGGGGAAAGTCCTGCTTGTCAAATCCAATTTCCTTCTACGACAGGGTAACCCACTGAGCTGATATAGGAAAGCCTAGGATGTAACCTTTCTGGACTTCAGCAAAGCTTTTAATACTGTCCCTCACAGTGTCCTTCTGGACAAAGCATCCTGCTCACAGCTGGATGCTCACCTGTTACATGACAGGTGAGCAACTGGATCAAGGGTCAGGCACGAAGAGTTACAGTGAATGGGGTGACATCAGAATGGTGACCTGTTACTACTGGGGTTCCACAGGGCTCCATCCTCAGCCCAGTTCTCATCCACATCTTCATTTTAATGACTCTGACACAGGACTCGAAGGAATACCAAGTTAAGTTTACTAATGATATTAAATTGCAAGGAGCTGGCAACTCCTCCAAGGGGAGAGAGGCCCTTGACAAGTTACAGGGCTGCACAACCATATGAAGTTTGAGAAGGGCAAGTGCCAGACTCTGCACCTGGGATGGGACAACCCTGGATGTATGGACAGACTGGGGAATGAGAGGCTGGAGAGCAGCCCTGTGGAAAGGGACCTGGGGGGCCTGGCTGATGGCAAGTTCAACAGGAGTCAGCAGTGCCCTGGCAGCCAGGAGGGCCAATTGTGTCCTGGGGTCATCAGGGACAGCGTCGCCAGCCGGGCAAGGGAGGGGACTGTCCCACTCTGCTCTGCACTGGGGCCACCTCACCTCAAGTCCTGGGGGCAGTTTTGGATGCCACAATAGAAGATATTAAATTATCAGAGTGTCCAAAGGAGGGCCATGAGGATGGTGAAGGGTCTGGAGGGGAAGCTGTAGGAGGTCACTTGGTCTGTTCAGCTTGGAGAAGACAAGGCTGAGGGGAGACCTCATTGTGACCTTCAACATCCTCACAAGGAGAAAAAGAGGGGCAGACACTGATCCCTTCACTCTTGCGACCATTGACAGTACTCAAGGAAAGGGCACAAAGCTGAGTCAGGAGAGGTTTAGGTGCGATACCTGGAAAACGTTCTTCACCCAGAGGGTGGCTGGGCACTAGAACAGCTCCCCAGGGAAGTGGTCACAGCACACCAAGCCTGACTGAGTTCAGGAAGGGGCTGGACAATGCTCCTGGGCACATGGTGTGATTCTTGGTGTGTCCTGCACAAGGCCAGGAGTTGGACTCAATGATCCTGATGGGTCCCTATGATTCTGTGATTCCAGGACTACTTCATGTTACACTTTTCAAACACAATCTGTTCTGCATTATTGTCTATGAAGTGACACAAGAGACCAGCCATCAGAACAAGCCAGCACAGTGACAGAGCATCTCTGCCAAGGGAGGGATGCCACTTGTCACCTCTGTTTGTACATGAACGTGCAACTGGTGAACAGTTGCAACTGATCATTTTCAGGAAGAGCCCTTCAATGCAAAAACATTTATGGGGGTAACACACTGAAAACTTGTAATAGGCAACACAGCTCCAACCACAACTAACTGAGCCTTTAGCTAAGGCAGAGAGGAATTCATCTATCAAAGTACGCTTGTACTGCCATGCAACTGGAGCTTTGAGACCTACAAAGATAGGGAGCACCTGTAAACAACGTAGATGAGCTAAAAAAAAACTAACTGATTCTGCAAAGACACAGATTTACACAGAATGGGCTCAGAGGCAGAACCAGAGATTTCAAAACTGAGGATTTCAAGGGCAAGAAAGCATAACAAAGAGGGCATTGTATCCCCACTATGTGAATGAGGAACTAAGGAGCAAGTATTAACCAGTTTATCAGATATTCAAAGAAACAGGCACAAAATCACTGAAGAAAAGCACAGATCCATATAATAACCTATTAAGCTGCTACAATACAATTTTATCATGATTAATATAACACTTCATGTGTTTGTTTATTCCATCCACTGAACAGTCCCTTCAACATTGAGGTTTGAAAGTAACAACCTGACCATGAAAGTGGCCATGTTTTGAGAACTTCAAATGTAATTTAAATGAATCACAGAATTATTCAGGTGAAAGCAAATCTTGGAAGGTCTCTTAGGCTCACATTCTCCACAAAGCAGGGTTAGTGCTGAATTCAGACCTTGCTGGTGAGGGCTCTTATCCAAGAAGTGCCAAATAGAGGGGAAGATATCCCTCAATATTCTGGCTACATTCTTTCTTATTGATACAGGCCAGGACAGTGGTGCCAAACTTAGTAAGCATATCCTATCTCCTCTCTAGGTCATGAAAGTTAAACAAGATGGACCCTGAATAATCCCACTTGCAAACAGCCTTCAGGCAGAATATGAACACTCAGGCAGAACCCTTTAGACCCGATAATTCCGTTTTTCTCTGTATCCAGCAGTACAGACATCTAGACTATGGCACAAGGATGGTATCATTGAAGAGCTCAAAACCCTTGCTAAAGTCAAGGCTGGTGACCACCTTGTGTTTTCCTCTCATTCACAGATCTACTCATCTCATTACAAAAGGCAATCCCATTAGTCAAACACTTGGTAAATCCATGCTACTCCAAATCATCTTCTTCCTTTGCCCAGAAACTAGTTCCAAGAGGACCAACTCCATGATTTTCCTAAGGAGTGAGGTAAAGGTCAACTGTCTTCCCTGAACTGTCCTTCTCATCATTTTTCAGGAGGGGTGTACCATTTGCTTTTTTCCAGTTAATAGGAACCTCTTCCAGTCCTCACAATCCTCCAAAGATAGTATCTCTGCAATGACACCAGCCAACCCTGTCAGGACCTTCACATGCATTCCACTGGGTTGCATGGACAGTATGGGCTCAGCTGCACTGGAGCTGTCTTAAGAATACCTTCTTTATCCACGCTGGTAATGATTGTGGGGTTTGTTTGTTTGTGTTTGTTGCTGAGTTTTGGCTGGTTTGTGGTTTCTTTTTTTGGTGGTGGTGGGGAAGCAAGGGAGAGAGGTATTTATGGAAATTGTTCAGTTCACTGAATCATACACACATGGGAAAAAAAGTCACAGACAGACTTTAGTACAGACACCATAAGGGATGCTTTAATAGGGATTATTGATAGAGAAAGGTGATTTCACCTCCAATCCATACAGATTCAGTTTGCCAAAGCTTTTCTTCACTGGTAATAAAAAATTACTGGAAAAAACTAGCTTCCCAAGGCTAAAGTCATCCTTCACATTTATTCCCCTTCAAGCACGGCAGTCTTGCAAGCAATATTTCAACACCTCAAAAGACTGTAAGAAGGAACTGTGTTATTCGGTAAATGTATTGTAGACCACATTACCATTTATAACACTAATTGGGCATCTCAATTTAAACAAACAATGTGAATGTGTGGCCACAAAGCTTAATTCAGCGAGTATGTGTTTTATCAAAGACTATTATCTGATTTAAAGATTCAGATAATAAATGTAACAGCTGTGTAGTAACACACTTAAAAACAGCTTTACATTTCACATGAAGAATGTTGAGACAGCATGTACCCCCAGAAACAAAAAAATTGTCCAACATACAATTTCCCAAACTGCATGCACTGAAGGAGATAACTGTATTTTAATATTATTGGCTTTCTGACAACCATATCAAATTCTTGGATTAGGTATTTATTTATAGATGCTCCTGTAGTATTTAATGCAATTTCCGTTACTCAGACCTTTTGTAAATATAACAATGATCGACTACAAAAAGACCAGCCTTCTGCAGAAGGCTACAAAGAGGTAGCTCATGCTGCTGTCTGCAAAGCAAACTGCAAAATGAGTCACTAAAAACCTTATTTTCATTCAACTGAGGCACAGATGTCAAGGTTCCTTACAGACTCAGATGGCATCTACCTGACAGCCATTACAGTAAGTATTTTAACAACTGCCCCTCTATTTCTTCAATAGCTCACTCAAACAACAGGCTATGGCTTTGGGATGCAATTCAAGAGTGAATTTTACATGTCAAATTAATTTGCTTATGTAAGAAAAGAAGGAACAAACTATCGAGTACTCATTAGTAGAATTAAAAAAGCCCTAATCTTCTCTGTATGGAAGATCTGACAGGATGTGGCAGCGACCCTGCAGCAGGATTGGCTTTAGAGGCACTGCCTTACTTAGGGAATTTCAGCCCTTTGTCAACAACTGTTTTGCACTCCACATCCTTGACCTGTCCAAGTACTCCATAGTACACGATACCACGACAGGCTCTGCTCTGTCACGATGCACAACAGTGCCTTAATCTGAAGTACTCTTCCTTTAAAATCTTGCCCTATGTCTAATACACCCCCTGTGCCTCTCAGGTTAGATTGGCTCCAGCTTGCTTCAGGAAGCACTACTCTTAAAATACAGCCACATGGTCCAGATGTCCCTTCCTTAAATTCAGCAGCAGGCTGGATGCAAGGGGTCGAGAAAAGGCTGTTGAGGCACAAGTGGAGCACAGGAGAGCGCAGCAGGGGGACAGAGACCGCAGGGAAGTGGCACCAGTGAGAAGAATGTAGAAAGGAAGGAGAGAGCGTGGACAAGGTAACAGAGGTTAGGAAAAGGATCCTCATCCACACACAGGCAAGGAAGTAAAAAAAAAGTCTATCTCCAAGAAAACCCAGAAGAAGCTGCCATTAAGGTAAACACAGACACACTAATGTAGGCCATTCTTCTTAAAAGCCTGTCAGGAAGACAATCAAATAAAAATACCACGTATACAATTTCACCAGTAGTGAGAAAGCCAGAAATAACCAATAAACAAAATTTAATTGTTGAATCAAAAGTAAACTACATGGAACTAATATTGCTATCATACAAGATAGCACAAAGGACTAATAAATGCCCCATAGCAGTGACTTCTTGTTTTAAATCTTGCAGTACAAGCTGCTGCATCTTATACTTCAGCCTGCAAGTGTAAAAGCTATACACTTCCAAGGCTAAAACACATGATTTGAAAAAAGATAACACTATTGCCTGGATTCCTCATGACCTGTTACCTCATTTTTTCAAAAAAGAATCTTTAAAAATCTTTATTTTTTTTGCTAGTTTTTAAGTACTTCCAGCACTGGCAGCACTAACTGTCTTTACAAAGAACTTCTTCATGTATCTACTTTACGTAATGATCCTCATGTGGGCAAAAGAATAGAATGGAAACATGTCTGCCTGCTGAACACATTCATTGCTCTAAGCCCCAGAAACACACGACTGGAACAAGCTTCCTGAATCATCAAATCCAGCCCTCTGCTAATGCACTCATGTAAATACTATGTTTGTGATACTGACTGAGTTTCACACAAACAGAAAAGGCTTCCCAAGGTTATTCTTCATGTGAGACTACTGTGAAAACTCTATCTATGAAAGTCTATTGTTTATTTCAGTGTCAAGCAAAAGTTTAACCATCTTTCTACACAAAGCAATTCTAAAGGTTCCTGCTTGCCCTATTACCCCATCACACAAAAAAATACAATTCTCAGTATACTATTTTTTTGCCAAAAACCCCGACAGCATTCCCTTATTACCTGCAATTATTATTTGAAGTTATAATGATACACTAAGGATGATTTATGCTTTGAAAATATTACTCATTATCAGATAAATCTGATGCTTCTGCTCAATTAAAACTCTTCTAGATGTTATGAATTATTGCTCCCAATTTTAAGTTTTAATTTAAAAAAATGTTTTTGAGTTACTGAAGCATTTAAACAGTACTTAAAACACTAATTTGTAATTTTGTGTTTTGGCCGCTATACTTCAGGATTTCACAGTGATTTAAAAATTGTTGTTTGGATAAGAAACACTGAAATGTTCAGCCTGGAGCAACAGTGATTTGGCAGGCCACACCGTAAAACCCTGGAAAAAAAAATAGAAGACCGATGCTTATCTTAGAAACACTGATGAAATGTTAAAAGCTGTTCCAATGCTATCACTATAATAATGGAAGAAACAGTCCTCAAAAGTGAACATCTGTCAGCCCTAACCTCTACTGCAATTATATTTGTATTTTCATAGTTTGGAATAGCTAGGCAGTAACTAGTAGAAAAGAAAATTATCACAATAGCTTAAGATTTTAATTTTCATCTTGACTGCTAGCAGTTTTTCCTTAAAACGCATCATATCAACCACCAGTATTCAGGCACCATTTGCCCTGAAGATATCCACACATTTTGGGTTCACAAACCACGATCTCTGCTGGAGAAGTCTGAGGTTTTGAATTTCTCTCTGCCTGATGATTCCCTCTTCTCATAAGGAGAAAATAGAATCAGTACATTCTTTCAAATGTTTCCTTTCTGTGTATGAGAATATTTCTGCTTGTTTTCCCTAACTTTGTCTATTCCTACCACCATAACCTTTTTCACTGCGTGTTGTGCAAGCATATCAATTTATTTTCTTGTTTCAACTGCATTCAATAGTATGTGTGTATTCACACTGTCATCTTCCAAGCCTCAGCAGCCTGCACAGAGAGGCATTAAGATGTAGGGGGAGGATAGGGAAAGTATGGCACACATTCCCCTAAGACAAGACAGTAGTCTTTAGACTTTCCAAAAAGTACTTGGAGTGATGTACATGACCTAGGATTTAAAGGTAGGGATTGATAAGGTAAACCCTATACACCCCTACCTCCAGCACTGGAGAAGATTAATGCAATCACATGTATAATAAAGTTGCCTGAAACCGTTAGTAATGCTAGGTGGTTTAGAAACTTTCAACTCCTAATTCCTTAATTACTTAAAAAAACCCAACATAGTAACAAAATATAAAAATTAAAAATAGGGTTGAGCAGAACTCACTGGAAGCCAGGTACATTTTAAGTACCCAAGTACTTTTATTTATGGCATATTTGTAGAAAAATAGGTAATGAAATACCAAAAAAAAACCCCCAAACCGAAAAACCCTCAATCCAAATCAAAAAAACAACCCCAAAAACCAAAACTCCCCCAAAACCCCCAACTTTTTGTTTTTGAAAATTAGCATGAAGATCAGCTTTTAGCACAAGGTGAACCGTAGAGCGTGCCTGATTACTAGCACAGAAATTGCTGTGGTGGTTTGGCTGCACTAAGGGTAGAAGCAGAAGAAAGATTTATTTTAAGGGTGGTGAGATACTGCAACAGGTTCCCCAGAGAAGGTGGGGATGCTCCATCCCTGGAAGTGTTCAAGGCCAGTTTGAATGGGGCTCTGAGCAACGTAGTGGAAGGTGTTCCCACTGATGGCAGGGGGTTGGAACTGGGTGGTCTTTACGGACCCTTTCAACCCACACTGTAAATTTAGTCAGCAGGAGACGTGTTTTACAAAAACACAGACACACACTAAGGGAATAAATACCATGCAGTTTAAGCTGTGAAACTCCTGGCAAATCCTTATTTGAATCAATAAAGAGTATTGGATAACAAAATTTTACTGTAATGCAAAAGAGAATAGAGAAATTTATGGTGCACTTAAAATCACATTTGGCTCAGAGATGTTGTAAAGTGCAAACAGTTGGAGAATAGGAAGTACCAACATAAAGTATCACATACCCTTGTCCTGTTCTTACACCTTTCCTAAGGTATGAGTTTCAGTCAGAGGGAGAACACTCATTTAATTTTTACAACATTTTGGTGTTATCAAAGTCTGGTCAGATATTTTTATCTGGATGATTATCTCTGAGTTATTCACAAATTATTAGTGGAATGAAGTGACCTAAAATTTTTCTAGGGTAAGGATGTACTAAATATTTTCAAAAGGCTTTTTCAAAGGGTCAGTGGCACCTTTGAGGAAAAAATCTTTGTACTTACGTGATGCTACTACGTGCCTAAGAAAAAGCCTTATGATAGGATGGCTATGAACTTGATCTAATTTTAAAATAATTTTGAACTCGAAGATGATATTTAGGCTAAGGTTTTTAAAACATATCCATTTAAAACTAATTTTCATGTGACAAGCCACTGTGAAGTTGGAAAGAACATTCACCCAGTAATAATGGCCAAAGCACTAAGCTGGCCTGACAGCTAGACATGCTGCAATCAGGTTAAGTACTGAAGCAGCGCCCCCATTGCACTCCTGTGGGTAGTTCATTCAACTCAATATGGGAGCTGGATTAACCTCTACAGTAAGTAGTGTAAGAAGCAAAAAATATTTTCAACCTTGCTGCAAATCTCAGACATGCATACTAGACATTTATGTCTGTGGAATGTATTAAAATAACTATATTCTGAATCAACATTTTCTCAACAGTTACAAAACACATAAAATGGGTTAGGTTGGAAGGGACCCAAGCCCCCTGCTGTCGGGCAGGGACACTTTCCACCAGACCAGGTTGCTTAGAGACCCACCCAACCTGGCCTTAAATACTTCCAGGAACAGAGCATCCACAAATTCTCTGAGCAACCTGTTCCAGTGCTTCACCACCCTCACAGTAAAGAAGTTCCTCCTAATATCTGATCTAAACCTCAGTTTAAATCCATTGCCCCTTGTCCTGTCCCTACACATTCTTGCAAAAAGTTTCTCTCCATCTTTCTTGTAGGCTCCTTTCAAGTGGAAGGCCACAATTAAGTCACCCCAAAGCCTTCTCTTCTCCAGGCTGAACAATCCCAATTTTCTTAGCCTTTCCTCACCTGAGAAGTGCTCTGATAAACTTGGTGGCCCCTCCTCTGGACTTGCTTGAACAGGTCAATGCCCTCCCAGCTGAGGACCCCAGAGCTGGATGCAGCACTGAAGGTGGGGTCTCAGCAGAGGAAGGGCAGAATCCCCTCCCTCGACCAGCTGCCCACACTGCTTTTGGTGCAGCCCAGGGCACGTTTGGCTTTCTGGGCTGTGAGTGCACATGGCTGGGTCATGTCCAGCCTCTCACCCACCAGCACCCCAAGCCCTTCTGGGCAGGGCTGCTCTTGCTCTGTCCATTCCCCAGCCTGTGTTGATACTGGGGGTTGCCCTGACTCAGGGCACTTTGCACGTGGTCTTGTTAAACCACATGAGTTTCCCATGTGCCCACTTCTTGAGTTGTCCAGGTCCCTCTGGATGACATCCCATCCTTCAGGTGTGGCAACAGCACCTCTCAAGCTTGGTGTCATTAGCAAATCTGCCAAGGTGCACTCAACCCCACTGTCCATGTCATTAATGAAGATTATTTAATAACACTGGTCCCAATAAGGACCCCTGAGAGACACCACTTCTCATCCATGTCTATCAGGGTGTTTATTGGCATTCTAATTTCCATTCCAGTGAAGATTAACTCCTCAAAAAATTACCCAGTAGGTCAGAAAATTATCATTTTCTGTTCTCTAGCACAGAAATCATGCAAAAATTACAAGTCCGAAAAACACACATTAAACACCACAATTGCTAATATAGTCACTGATAGAGAAAATGGTATTTTTATTAGTCTAGAGAACAGGTGAGACCATTTCTGGGTAAAACAAGTGGACTGTCACTAGACTTACTTGTATAGTTTGAAACAATAGAGCATTTTAAGAACACAGCTTTTCTTTGGACCTAATAGAAATAGCAGTTTTCTGAGAACCACAATATCCTGCATTTAGTAGCACATGGAAAGTAGTGAAGCCTGCAATACCACAGTGTGTTTATTTGTAAAGCTGGCAGCTTCATCATCCCCCAAGAACATGTGCTTACCTGAAGAAGAGTTTGAACACACCAATTTCCTAATTTTGCCTAATTTTTTCCAATAAATCCATTTCTCCCACGAAAGATATTACAGCTACCTTCTAGGTTTGGTCTGGTCAGATCTCTAATTTGTATTAGTAAATTAAACCCAAAATTTAAATCTCCCTGCTTCTGAACTGCCTTTCTGAAAAGACCAGTGTCAAAAGGCAGTTCTTCAGTAACCCAGCATGATCCCTTCAAGAATCTGCTGTAAGGAAGCTCGATGGAAACTCTGCTTGGATTTCTGCTGGTGGTGCAGGGCACCGTGCTACTTACCAAGAGCTAAAATCGTCCTGGTGTTGTGCTGTTCTCAGAAGCAGGTTAGTCACAAAATACTGCTGCAAAAGCCAACTGTTCCTGGCTGAATTTCTACCAAAATATGGTCCTGGCCATATCTACTACTTCTAATAAGCAGAAAGCAGTGATAAAAACAGACACTGCACATATATTTTAAACACCAGACATATTTTAAATGGCAACAATATGTAGCCTTGGAAAATATTTGTTACCCTCCCCCCAATTTACAATCTTACACAAATATCTACTGTACCAACAACTTCAGTAAGTTTAAATTAGCTCTATCCAATAAAACCTAAGAATGCAAAAAACCTAATTGTATTGATAAAAACATAAGGGAAGTAAATCAATTTCCAACTTCAAGGTATGTTTTCATTCAAAGTAAGATCTTTCTCAGTCATCAAAGAGAAGAAAAAAAACCCCAAACCCAAAAGAAAACCCTAAACCAAAACACAAAACTTCCAGCGATTTTCCATCTGAAGAGTTAAAAAGCCTTTAACTGAAATTCAAAGTAGACCTCGGGTTTTATCCGCCTGATTAAGTACAGCTTTTAGCAAGTGAAGTTGTAATTAGGCATAATGACAGCAGAAAAAGCAAAGTTAGAATAATGCATATAAATTCTAACTTAAGAAGTGGTCCACTTTCATAACACTTCATGTTCTTCCTATTCAGAGAGGGTTATTTCCCCTTCAAGGTGCTGGGGCTGGTATGGAAACTTTCCACAGCACCTGTACTGGCACAAGAATTTCTTGCTAGGAAGACAGCCACAAGGACTGTGCTGGCTCAGATAGTGCCCAGGCTCTAGAAGCACCCATTTTTAGTACTTCTGGAACATTCAGGAGGTTTCATTCCAAGAAGCTTGTAAGAATTCAATCCCATGTGGTGTTATGCAAAGAGGCTGCAATGGAGAGTTACAATTTTGTTCCTTCTGAACTGCTCAGCTGCTGCCAAATGCAGAACAACTGACATGTTTAAGGCTTCTTCGAACTTTCATCAACACGTTTCTCTAAAATATGGAATAAAGTCACATAAATGAAAGTTCATGGGAAATCTCTGTCAAAACCAAGACAGGAGATGGTGTAGAAAAGGTTGGGCTTGACTTTACCAATCTTGATCTGACTTCAACATGACATTTAAACTGTACGGGATTAGAATACTCCCAGCAAACACAGTACGTAACTAAATGACAAGCCCAACACTGATTTTAGGCAGAGTACTGAAAAATCCTGCACAAAGATCAGCTACATGCCATACAAACTTGTGCTAATCCTTAAAGATAGATTGGCTGGTTCTAAAGAAGAATTTAAAATTACACTGGGTACTGATACATCCAGTAATAACAAGAATGAAAAAAATCTATACAACTCCTATACAAAATGGAAAACCCAACATAAGCAGCATCTGCTAGCTAAGAAAGCACTTTTTAATGTCTTACCAGTATTCTGAGAAAAGAACAGAATTATTGTATCTTTTGTATGATTTCTGTTTTCTGATGAACACAAAGCTTCTTCACTGTGTTTTGGTTACTCACTTTCAACAAATAGCAGATATTATAGACAATGCTAGGGGAAAAAAAAAAATCACTCCTTCAGATCCACAATGGAAGACAATTATGCTAAGACATTGTATCTGTAATTCCCTTGGCCTAATGTGTTAAAAAAAAAAAAAAGGATCATTAAAAAAACTTGTTTTTCACATAGATGAGTTCGAGAATCAAAATTCAGTATTCAGTATTTTCTAAATACTTCTTACACTAAATCCAAGAGCACAGAGTCAGGTATAAATCAATCCCTGTGGAAAATGAACCACAGACATCCAGACTACAAAGGATTAAATCAGCCACAACAAAAGAAAATCCAACCCAACAACACCAGGACAAAAACAACAGAGGCATTGACTACTTGAGTAGAACAGAAATGCTCTGCCACTGTAACCCTCTCTTCAGCAGAAGACACTAATTCATCACATACCCAAAATTCACTTTAATTTTTTTCTACTATGTCCAATCCTTCCTTTAGTTCTCTTCCTCTCCGGCCCCCTTTCCATAAGCTCCCTGTAATTCCAACCCTGTTTGTGCCACAGCACACAGGCAAATCTTTTTGCCTTCTCAGATTCTGCTTCCACAAACCCTTTCATTCATATCCACATTAGCATCTTTAGCTGCAAATCCACTTCCTTTTATTGCTATTCTTTCCCCTAAAAGAGCTTTCATTTATTCCCCATCTGTCTCAGAAAGCTTTCACCATACCTACTCAGCTGAAAAACTTCTTTTTTCCCCACATATCACTCTTATATGGATTTGCATCCATATTCTCTCTTTACTGGATTCCAAATATGTTTTATGCTAGAGAAGTAAAAGTATCTGAAAGGTGTTGCAAGTGCTAGTTGTCCATATACATAACATCACAACATTATGCGGAGTGATAACCAGATGGAGTTATGTAACACCTAACTCTCCCCAGAGGGTTAAGGAAAACTCTAGAAAAATACTTCATCACTGTAGGCTCTTTTACACTCATTCTCCAGGACCCCCAAACAAAACAGAACATTTTTTTTCTCCACTGAAAAATATTTTTACTTTTACCAACCTAAAGTTATTCTAGGTGAGAAAAATCTCCCATGCCTCTCAACCTCAGGGTTTACAGTAATAGCAGTCAGCTACCTGGCATGGTGGTTTTCATTACCTTTCGGAGAGAAAAGCATTTGATGTACACTGAAATAATTTAACTCACCAATAAAAGGAATTGAAGCCAAAGAGTCACCAGGTGGGCTGGAACTTGATGCTTTCCTTTCCTCTATTCTTTTTATGTGGACTTCTCTTCGAGCATCATTAGGTAACCAACAGGTGGTGTCCGAGGCTGCCTCTTGGTCATTTACAGCAAGAATGTAGGACTGATGCCTCAAAGGCTGGGGAGTTTGGAGGCCAGAAGGTGATTTGTCCCGCATGACCACCCCGTCTTTGTCATTTCCCTGAACATCCATTTGCAGACTTTCAGACTCACGAACATCTTCCCTTTCAAAACCATGAATCTTTTGTCTGATGGAACCATCTACATTGTCAGAGGTAGTTGAACACTCACTTGTTGGCTGAACAAGTTTGGCGGAAGCTGGGGCCAGAGAGGAGGGTTGGATGGTTTTACCAGTTTCTGTTTTGTGATCTGGGGCACCTTCGGCTCGGATCCTTGACTGTTGGTTTAACAGACTGCTTTGATGCAAGTGATTTACTGTTCTTTGGTCTTTGCTGGCAATAGCATCTAGGCCCTGGTTAAGGGGAATCGATGGTTTTGCTGCATAGGGAGCCGAGTTCTTCAGAGAGCTACTTTTAGAACTTCTGGCTGGTGTGAGAGACAACCTCTCTTGTGAAACACCCGCAGATTTTGAAACTCCCCCAGGAGTTTGCAAATCACGAGAAGGCTGTAATATTTTAATATCCGGTGAAACTTTCTGAAAGTGAGAACCAGGCAGAGAAGCTCTACTACCTGTTCTCCTGTTGTCTGAAATATAACCACTCGGAGCAACAGGAAAATTTTGACCTCGAAGGGACATATGAAATGCATGTTGTCTAGATCTGTCATAAATACCTCGCCGATCATCTTGTTCAGTAAACCCTGTCCACTTGTAAGTCTTTCTCCTATCTCCATTTGCATCTGCAATCATATTCTCAGAATGAAAATTTTCTAGCACTTCACCCTGTTTGCTGAGATAATCCCACGACCGAGCCCTGTGATTTCTAGCATTGACTGAAGGCGAAGCTAGAGTATCTTGCGAAGCACTTCGTGGCCATTCTTTCATCAACACGGGATCTTCAAGCCTTTCCTGGGATACACTTCTCTGCCGGATCTGGACAGACTGCGGAACCCTGTCGTGAGAGGTGCTCCTGCGCCGTACCTGAGAAGCAGTGCGATTTGGCACCACCTGATTATACTCAGTTGTGTTCTGAGAAGCTGCCCTTAAGCTATCTAACCTTTCCTGTATTGTTCGGGAGCCATACATGTGCATGCGCCTATTATCAATGTACTCCTTGTAAGTTTTGTAGGTCTTCCAGTCTATATGCTGGTGGGAGGTTGGAGAATTGTAGTGATTAGTAGAGACTGACGGCGAGTCTGTGGCTTGAGTAGAAGGTCTAGTGCTTGGGATGCCTTCTGGACATACTACATAATTTGAAGCTTTACTTACTGTTCCAGTTGTATCAACTGGTCTTGTTATTGGAGTCTGGGGAAGTACAATGGCAGTGGACACTAAAGATGGTGGTGATGTGGTCCGTGCTTTTAGACTGGTTTGATCTTTCAAGCCGTATCTTACTTCCTCTGTCCTGTGTGATGGACCAGCATGGTTATTTCTGCAAGATGGCAAATCTACAGCCTTCTCAGAAGGCACAATAACAGTCCTTACAGTTTCATTGCAAACGCACACGGCTGTATTTGATTTTGCAATGTCTGTTGGTGATGGAGGCACTTGTATTTCCATTCTGTAGGCCCTCTCTGGCTGTGTCAATGCCCGGACTGGTCTACTGACTTGCTGTTTCCCCAGCGAGAAGTCAGAAGGCAGCTTGTCTCCAGCTTGTGCCTTAACAGAGGCTGTGGATGTCAGGCGTGGATAACATATTGGTGGTGGTTCAGGTATGTTGTGGGCATTACCACTGTAGGCTTCGTTGCCTTTCAGGTAGGCATCTTGGGAATATGCCTGTGGAGAGAAGTAAGTGAGTATTCAGTAGTGAGGGAGATGGAAAAGTTCGTCATCCAGTATTTGCATGATCAAGCTTCAAGAGAGGGGAACACAGGTTCGAAATTCACACTCCCTCTAATCTTAGACAAAATGTTAGTTAAAAAGACAAAACCAGCATTCCATCCCCTTAGTGAGCATAAACAGAACAAGCAAAATCATGACATACATTCCCTCCCTCAACAATTAAAAAACCAAACTGATGACCAGTTCTAGGAAATACTGCAAGTAGGGCACGGTTTTTCAAAATCCATGAGCACACAACACAATATTTTTCTCTCCCTTTATTTTCCTTTCTAACATGGTACTTCACACATTCTTCTTGTTTAAGCCTCCCATTGCTGGAAACTGGAATTTCACAGCAATCAATAGGTTAAAATGCTGCATAATAAATTCAACTAGCACTAGAAAATTCTCTATTCACTTAGGGTATGAAACAACTCTGTTCACTTAATGCAGTACATATTAAAAGTACAGACAAATAGATATACATACACACAGTCCTCTAAGATGTCTCCTACATAAAAGCTACTGTTACTAAACATATAATGAATAAACGGAAGCAGTAACATATTGTTGTGAGCCAACACCCTATAAGTCATCTTATATTTTACAGGAGACAGCAAGTACATGGAACACAAATATTACTGCAAAAAACATTAATGATATTCAGCATTTTTAACTTTGAGGTACAAATAGTATGAAAAATCATACATATCCACCACTGTCCACGCACTACTGAAACCCAAACTGAAATCTCTAATTTCCTTAACTCACTTTGCATCTTCATGCATAAGAACCTGACTCCTAAGAAAAAAATGTCTATATTACACTATGTTTTTGCAGCATTTCTGAAAAGCAGCATTTGTCATTGTGAAATTAACAGAACATTCAAAATAATAAATCAATGAGAAGCATACAGCATACTTAAACAGTATTCTATTATTGAAAACTTTAGCATGACTTTGTTCAGTTTGAACATAATGAAATAAAGAGACAATGCAGAGCCTGCCAGTGTAACAGAAGATTAAAATAATTTCTCAGGGCTTTTACACACTTAGGCGTGCTATCATATCAGAGCATTTCCTGTTCAAATCATAACATGCTCAATTCCAGTACATCAATATGCTCTGTCTTAACAGCAGACAGTTATAAAAGCCCAAGTACAGCCATAAAATTAATACAGAGCAAAGTACAGAGGAGGGCGAGGCATTTACAATACTGCTGCAATGTTATACCGAGCATTAGTGAAGTGCAAAATATTAAAGCACACTGAGAGAAAACAGACCAAATAACACAGGCACAAACCACAAATCAAGAGATCAGCATTATGAAGGAAATTCAGCTCAGACTATCTAGCTCATTTCCAAACTTGCTGTTTCATATTCTTGCTTCTCACAAATCATTAAGAAAAACATGCCTTACAAAACCATCAGAGAAATGGCTACTGTACATTTCTTACCAGAGCTGTGACATCCTTTGTAAACTGCAGCTGGCAGAAAACAGGAAAACACAGTAAAAACTGCTTACAGATGTGAAGACAGAATTATCTTGTCATATTGATGTTGACTACAGCAAGCTAAAAATACAGCTACACTGATTTCACTGGAAGGCACCAACAGACATAAAGGGCAGTAGAGCATAAAAAATAACTTCACCCTCCTTGTGAGCATGTCCATCTCAGGCTTATATTTGCTCCTTACGTTTATCCTGTACCTTTACAGAAAGCAAAATACGTTTGTGCCATTTTGCCTTGGTGCATCCCTACAGCTGCCTGCAGAGAACTCTGGCTCTGTGCAATGAGATTTCCCTTCCACTACAGCAACATTACTGTCTCTCATTTCCCTGGGCTGCTACCATCCATCCCTGCTTCCTGGTGACGAAACAACGGCTTTATTATGCATTTAAAACAGCACGCCCCTTCCTCACATATCTCCGAACATGACCACAAACTGTCAGCTGACTGCAGCTGCTTTCATGCTGTACATCTGAAATTAGAGGAATGATGCTGCAGAAATACTCTCCTCATGTGATTTGTAATTTTTTTCCACCACTCATAGTAAAAATCAGGACAGGCTTCCACTGACACATATAATGGGGGGAAGGAACACAGAAAGATAAACATTTCTAAACCCTTAAATAAATAGCTATTTAAGATCTTGATGGGCTGTAAGAATTAAATTTAAAAATTGGAAGAGATGCTGAAGACCCGGAAAACAGATTGAGAGAGATGCTTCTGGCATGCAAGACAAACAAAAACCATTATATACTACCCCCTAATCAGAAAATAATTACCAATTTATACAGCTGATATCCCACCTTCTCTGGGATATGCACACATCACACCAACAGAAAATACACCCCATTTATGTTTTTGTAAAGCATTCCCCTGACAAACAATGCTTCATTGACTTTGACAGCACAAAGGCTAAATTCCAAAGCTGGTGTGATCTGACTGTAGCCAAAGACTACAAATGAGTGTAAAAATAAGTTCTCAGCTCTTGACAAAATTTATCACAGGTATTAAAATATCACCTTCAGAAGACAGCATTCCCACAGGGTCCAAAACGAGATCAGCTAGATTTTCTTCTCCAAAAAAAAAGTATGTTTCCATGATTGCAGGTATATCCAGACAGACAGTTCTGTGTAAGACAGTTACTGGAAAGTGTATTTTTCCTTTCAACCTCATTTCACCCAAATCACTGAAAAAAGCAGAACATACTTCCAGGAAAGAGAAAGTTTATAGTTGGGACTGTGGTAGTTCCACAAAGAATATCTGGTATCCTTGTTCCATAAATCTGATTAAGGGCCTACAGGAAATAATGCAACTTTGAAACGGACAGATCAGTCCTAAATAATGTCATGCTGAAGGGTGCATTATCAGCCTTTTTACTGTGAAATTTTAACTGCTTTAAGCAAAAAGTGATGAGATTTTTAGAAAAGGTTTAGACACTAAGAAATGTGAAATACACCAACGTCTTTATTAGTTCATACATTGCTTTGACATTTAACGTATTTTGCAACCACATAAAACACAGCTTGATTATTACTCTCTTTAGTTTCTCTAATAATAAATCATGTGAAAATGCTACCTTAATCTCTAAGTGATTGCAACAGGATACATTCATTAAATGTCATTAGGGTATGGCTGAATTTTAAGTGTTTATAGTCTTAAAACAAAAACCAAATCAACCAAAGAAAAAAAGCCTTGCAACTTAGAAGTATTTTTTTCATATCCAGATTAGTGGTGCTCCTGATTCAGACATCAGCCAAGCTATTTCAATTTCTACGGAACTGGATACTCAGCAGTTATTCAGAAGTCTCAACATGATCCAAAAATTAGTCTAGATGTTCCATGTTTCTTTTCCACCTTCTCAAAACAATGGCAGTTTTAAAAGACTACCATACAAATGCAGCAATTTAGAGTGACATTAACTGCTCTGATGGATAAAAAGCTCTGCAACAATTACTAGAAGAAAATTGCTGCTCTTACAGTAAGAACTCAGCACGTTTCCAGTTATTCGGTACCATTTCTTCCCACCTTGCAATCTGGTTTTGTCTGCACCAAGTTTGCAAACTCCTGTGGAAAAGGATTAATTTCTTACTGCGAATTTGTAGAACCATTAAGGGTTTAACTCCTAAGGTAATACATTCATGCTGTATGATAGGCAACATACATTTTAAGAAAATAAAGCATTTTACAAGGTATTTCATTAAGCACCTGAAATTCAGCTGAAGGGTTTTGGTCCCATTTTTACCCCCTCGATTTTATGCCATTAGATGCTAGATCAGTAACAACCAAATGCATGAGGATTCCTCTGGGAAACAATCACAGTGAAACCCTGCACTTCCAAGAGCTCAAACCGACCATATCCTACACCACTTAGCCCAAATCCATGGAAACATGCAGCCCTGTTTCACTGAGGATGGGTGTGCTTCACTACACCTCACTACAGGATGAATAACGACACCAACTTCAACAGCACCATTCACAAAATTGGTGATAAGCATTTTGATGAAATCAGACACTAACATGCCATACTCCTTACAAGACTGAGCTTGAGGCATTATTCTTTCCTTCCCCAACTGGTTTGGCTTCCGATTATATTTCTTTACTACTAAACTGTTCTCTTCCCCAGTCCTAACTTAATCTCACGGTCATCATGAGTAGGGGAACTGCACACCAGAAAGGGTTTACAGCTCTCTTAAAAGGAAACACTTTCTAATTACAGTTTGTTCTGGCAAGAATGCTAATACAGCCCAAGTGCTTTCACTTTACTCTGAGACACCCAAACACTACAGTCAGATAATGTTATTTGAAAAAAACCCAAAAAACACACACTCTTTCTTCCTAAAGGCACTGCAATTTTAGTAAACAAAATTTAATGCCTTAGGCCCAATAAATCTTATTTCCAAATACAAGCTGTGTAACAGACTTTCTTGTAAAGTCTAAATTGTGGTTAGGAGGGTTGATGCAAATGCTGTTTTGTAATGTAAGCAGTGTTCAGGAACATAGTTTAAGTCTCCTCTTCTAGGTCACTGTGTCTTCACACCACACCCTGCCTTCCACTGTACTTGCTGCCAGAGCTTTAATATTAACCTCTGTGCACATCAGTAACTGTCAGCACAAAATCTGGAAGCAAAAAAGTGCTCCAAGTCTCTGGACTAAATACAGCTACTTAGAAAAACATCTCTATCTTTATTAAAAGATAAAGTGAAAGAACGTATTTCACAGTTTGCCATGTTGCTCCACTAGGTCTGATGCAACTGGATGGTCTCAGGAACAAAAAAACCCAAAAAAACAAAAAACCAAAAAAACAGTCTTTAACATTGAAGCTGACTGTGGGCACACCTGTCAGAGACACAAGGTTACTGGGGCATATAAAACTCTAGGATATATTCCCTCATTTAAGTTATTTTTCTTTTTTTTTCTTTTTGTTGTTGTTGTTGGGGGTTTCTTTCCTTTTTTTTTTTTTTAATTATAGGTGCACCACTGGCAATTTCAGGCTACAACAAGGCCTTGAGAGCCACCAAATTCCACAAAAACTCCAAGTTCAGAAATGATAATGCAGAAATGATAATAAGAAGAAAACTTTTCTCTTCTGAACAGATCTCCCAATATGCTGAAAATTTCCATATCACCTGACCAGAAAGAAGGAAAAACAAAAAAGAAAATCTATGCTTCAATTGATTTTTATTCACTTTCCTGGTCATTCCATCTAGGATTTTTGGTTCCCCTAATGTCTATGACAAGAGAAACATTTCTGTTCAAATGCGGTCAACTTTCAGTTACTGATCTTGCAGCTTCATTGATCTCTAATTCTAAAGAAAGATTAAGACTTAACTAAACTTACCAAAAACATAGTAGAAAACAGCCACCTTTTATTTCCACATTTACCATTATTCATGGAATGCTAAATAACATCTTTCTGTAAATGCAACTGCAAAGTTCTTTCTGGAAGGCTAAGGCGTATTTCAACAGATTTGTACATTAGTAAAATTTAACAGTGACAACACCTAAGACCAGAAGTAACCTCTTACCTTTTGGGGCAATTCCTGTAAGGAAATAATTTTTTAGAAAATAAACTGTTGGAGGTAGGCTAAAAGTTAGGTAAGACAAACTTTTGAGTGAGTGGGTAGTGAGAAAAGTGCTAGAAAATGAAAGGTGAAAAAAAAGGATACCTTACCTATAGTATGTATGTTTACACACAACATAGTTATACACATCTACAAAATAATATCTACACGTATTTACCCATAATAAGCACTACCTATAATGATTAATATGCTACATTACAAAAAATGTTCCAAATAAATGGCTCCAATGCAGATAATTTTAAAGATACCATTTTTCAAAGAGTGGTATTTTCAAGCGCCTGGTACTTAGAAATTCAGTGACTTGTAGGCTGTATTCTTTTTTTACACACACAAGGAACAATCACCAAGTAAGTAAATTCCACCGTGAACACTCACAGAAAAAACGATCCAGAAATCCTGCATACTGAGGACAGGCTAACATACATGGGTTAGACACAGCAAAGCCTACTGACAAGAGTCATAATAATGCTCACCTGTAAAGAGGCTTAGAAAACTCAATTTACTCTATGGAGCGCCTTTACATTCAGTATTTTCCACACAGCACAAAAAGCTTTTGAACAACTGAAAAGTTGTCAAAATTTGAACAGTATTTTAGTATTAAACTTGTTATCCAAAGGCTATGAAACAGCAACAATTTCATTCAATACACTTGAGAAAAATGTACTATTTGTAGTTGACCTAAATGTGTCTTCCCATTCGCATGAAGTCAGTGGTACTAAAACCTACAAAATGCCAAAATTCTGTCAAAAAAGGTTGAGAATGCTACAGAAATTGCATATAGACATCAAATTTGAAACACCGAGAATAATACGACATAAAAATAATCCTCCTCTTCCTAGTTTAAAAATGGTCATATACCCAGAAATGTTTCAAAAAAATCTCTTTTGATAAATTTAAGTAAATTAATCACAAATCTGAGGAGGAGCATGAGAAAACCAACACATACACAGCTGTCAAGAGTTCAAGTTTTTGTCAGAGAGAGAGATGTTTTAAATATCCTTTTCCCTACCCAGAAAGTGACATTTTCAACATCACGGCAGTGAACAAACAGAACTGACACTGGTTTCACTAATGGCAGGATTTCACATGTAATTCCCTTCCAAGTCAGCACCGTTCACATGCCACAGAGGGGAATGGCCTGTGGACTGGACCACCTCATTGTTACTACTGATAAATGGATTTGAATCCCTGTTTTCAGGAAATTCAATATACCAAGAGGTTCACAGACATATATGGATATTTCTGAAGACTAAACTCAAGGTTTAAAAATAGCAAACTAATGATAGAAACAAGCAACTGTGTTTCTAACCATCAGTCATGAGGCCATGGAATAGACTGCCAAGTACCATAAAACTTAGCACAACCAGCATCATTCCTGAATATAATGAAACTATTCCATCCTCTTTGCACTAGATACACCATTCATTAGCTCATACTACAATATCCAGTAGTGCTTGGAGCTTTTCTATTTTTACAGCATACCAGTATTTAACATCAGTTAAATGTTCACATTTAACATCAGTTTACAATGAGTGACACTATCTGAAGACATTTACAGTGAAATGTATGACATGTCACAGGAAACAACTATGTTATTTAACATTCTATAATAGCTTACATAACACAACTTCAGGTTTAAGTTTTTCCTCTATTAGTAAGGGCCATGTACCTTACCACTGACTATTCACTTGGCACTTACACTGACACCTGAAGATTTTTCATATATCCAATCTTTTTCTAGAACTTCCACAGGCAGGTATTTTTTCTCTTTTCTTTACCCCTCAATCTCCTCAAGAAGAATTACCTTCTTTTTGTTAATATCCTTTTCTAACCCACTGACAACAATAATCTCTTTCTTTTCCCTCTGCCCCCATCTCACCTGTTGATAAAACAAGTTATATCCAACCAATTATTTTTCATCTCTGCTTCACCTGAAGGTTGCACTTTGTGTTTCACCAGCAGAGAGATGATGTGCCTAAGACCTTTTCACCCAGACAGATACAAATGTTTTAACTTTAAAACTACAAATCCTGCCTTGCCCAGATTCTTACACTGTTATGGCTACAAGACTGCATTAGATACATATGGCATTTAGATAATTTAAATGTTAGCATTATTCCTGCATTTATACATATTCACAGTTCCAGTCAAAAAAAAAAAAACCACGCCAACAGCTTTTCTCTCCCACTTATTCATGCAATCAAAACTCACACCCTGCCCCCAACATTTTCTGTGTTGGATTACTGAAATATTTCTTCATCAAATGTTCTCAAAATACCACTTTTATTCTAACAATCTTGGCTTTTGTCCTAGCTGGAGAGTTCCTGTACTAGCGTCTACCTTCACTTTAATGCAAAACAACGTTTTTTGGTTTCTTTTCTTTACCCATTATTTTGATCTGTAATAATGAAAAGCAGGTACTGAAACCCACGGGTTTTTCTTAACGCAAAGTCATCTTACTACTTCTGTGTGCATTGGAAAATACACTTTTCCAACTACTAACAAGAAAATCTACCCTGCTTGTCATCTTCTCCTTTCCTCTGCTTCTAATTAAAAATAAACAAAGGCATATCAATATATTAGGTGTTTTTCTGATTCTTCCCAATATGCACTTACGTATCATGTCTTATTCAAGGCTCTTTTGGATTTAGAGACAGTAAATGGGAGATGAATTATTTCACTACATATGCAGGACCTCAGTTCAAATCAAGAACAAATAGGCACTAGTGAAACAAAACATTTACAGAAGTCATAATTAAAAAATTTGGTAATAACCTTTGGCCCATTCATTACATTTCTTAGTCCACTCACAATTAGTGAGTTATTAACAAAGGTTTCATATGCTAGTTTTTTAATTCAAATTCTTTAGAACTGGACAACCTAGTTAAAGGAAGCAATCCCATTCATAAATTCTAACATAAGGAAATTAATCCAAATTACAGTAAAAATATGAACAAGATGTATTTTTTAACATGCTAAAAATATCATTTGAAGACAGTACTCCCTATATGTGGATTCCCCTGAAATTTCAGGCATGGGAAGGAGGTAGGAAAATATCTAAGGATTGACAAAGAGATAAATGTTAAGTCTAATTACTTGCTGATAGCACACTTCAAAGACTTTGTAACCAACAACAGAACATTTTTGTTTAGTCAATATACTCTCTGAACAGGAACTTCATAAACATACCAACTGAAGGATGTCCTCATCTTTTGGCATAACACTAAGTTCCAATACGCTGTCACTGAAAGAAATGGAAAAAAAAACGTATCACAGATGAACTTTTGGAGATTTTCAATTCTTGTTACAAAGATAATCCATTTACTTCCACGGTGAAAACTATTCAAAAACTCCAACTCAGCTATTATGACAAATACATGACACGACAAAAATAAACACTGATTTCCACTAGAATCTTAGGAAGTAAGAGTAGAAGAGAAATCTGACTGAGCCAGTTTTTAATGATCCAACACACTGGCTTGGGCAGTTTTATTTCCTTTTTTTTTCTCCCTCAAGTCCTAAGGTTCACTACTTGTTTGGAGCTTCTCGGACAAAACAACGTGAGAAATCTGCGAATAAAGCTAAAACTTCCCTCTTTCTTTAATTTAAAACTAAAGACTCTTAGCACTCTTTAAAATTGCTGTGGTGACGTCGTAATCACAACGTGTGAAAAGAGGAGGAATACCAAGGCAGCTACTGCCTTACACTGTTCCACTCCAATCACCTCCTAGCAGAACCGACTTCCACAGTCATTCAGATGACATCTGAAATACGGATGAAAAACGCTTGCTATTTGTAAGTGCTGCATTTGTCAGTCTGAGCTGCTGAAACCAAAAGCAGCAGCAGCATAAAGATCCAGGAGTCTGAATAGTTCAATCAGTGTGACTCAAACACAAGCAAAATCAGGGCACCAAATGTACAGTGTACCAGTTATCCAGTCGAATATTTAACAAACAGTGAAATCCACAGCTGGATTTCACCAGAAATAAGGTATTTTCACAAGCAAGAGAGAAGCATATCCTTGTAACACTGGATACAGAATAGATGAATTTATTATCTCACCTGAGATAATGGAATAATCTATTCACATTCATTAAATGTGAAGTGGAACAGGTACAGAGAAGGGCTACAAAAGACTAATGTACTGTCTATTATAACGAGATGGAAAAACCAAAATGAAGATACTATGAATGTCATTTAGAAATATCATATGTCAGAATTAAAACAGAATATTTTAAAAAAACTGACCGGTATCAGCGTAAGGAAAAAAGGCATACAGCCTAACTGGGTATGTCAGAAATTGGCTTATCTGTCCTGGTCAGTACAATGCATTAGGTGAGGAAAGACAAAACCAGCACAAAGACTGGCCCAACTACAGGGCACACTGATCAGCCTACGAAAGCACTGAGAAGGACCTCAGATTATTTCTGCAGAAAAGAAAGCCGTCATCTCAAAATGTAATGTGTGATTTATTATGCTTTCTTATATGAAAAATGTTTCTATTCTGTGGCTCCTTTTCCATTTTTTAGCAACCACAGACATAAGGCTGAATTCCAAAATAGCAGAGCAAGGGTATTTGGTTTCACAATCTTTTTTAAACCATTATTCATTTTGGAAAAGAGTGTTCTCCAAGTAGCAGAAAACTTACTTTAGTCTTAAAACTGAAGACTAGCAGTGATTTAAGTTTTTGCTTTCAAGCCTATACACTTCTAGGAAAAAACAAGTCTTCAAAAGCCTTGCAAAGATTTTTTTTGTTTTTAAATACTGAATGATTAAGAAACAAGGGAGTATTGACTTTATGTGCACTTACAATAGCATTTCCCATATTGACTGAATGCATAAAGAGCTCGAGGAATTTTTAACAAAGCGTTCAGATTTCAGTTCTACACGTGGATAGCATGTACGTATAAATCATATCAGGCAACTGCTTACTTGCAGGATGAAGACTTTGGATGTCAAAAATATGACAGCATTGCTCCTCTTGAAGTACTTTTTATATAAAGAAATACAGTTTGACACAGAACAAACCATACTCATTCAAGTATTTTGCATGTTTCCCCTCCCCGCCCTTTTTTAAAAAAGTGATTAAATCCATTTACACAATTAATATCTTTTTAGTAGACATTCAGAAGACTAAAGGGTTCCATTCAGGAACAATGTTTTATACATAATTCAAATAACTACTTAACTATTCTATTCCTGTTTGCCTGAAGAATCTTCTGGAGACAATTTGGATCTTCCTACTTTATATTTTGCGACATGCTCTCAGGATGTTTTTTAATTCTCACATCAGAAACAGAAAGTATTAAGGAAGACTTCTGGTTTACTGTACTATATTATGTAAATGCAAATTATGAACTAGAAAGTGTTAGTAAGAACCACCACACAAGGTGATAGTCTACACTGGAACCCCAGACACAGTACTCAGAACTCTCTGAGATATTTATCATTCTCATTACTTTCATTACACATTCTGAGAGTTAAATTTCGATGTATTGATTCCAAGTCATCAAACTAAAGCACCAATCATAAAGACTATCTCCTGATGCATTACCTTGTATTAATGAAACAGATTCAGTCGCAAAACTCTACATTTCTGAGTAATCCCAACACTTTCAAGAATTTGCAAAGAGGAACAGCTGGAATTAGACAATCATTCAAATTCCCCAGTTTAATTAAAAAAGGGGGGAAACAAGTGAAGTTGCAAATCAGAATAGATTTCTTCTTTTATTTAGAACCATAAATAATTTACGGAGTTTATGTTAGCAATGAACATATTTCCAAGTTGATTATGTATGTAAACAGGTAAGAATAAATTCTTAATGGACCAAACCAGCAACTGTTGGCAAAGAGTAAGAAACCTAGAGTTAGAAGAGTAATCATGATTAATTTTACAGGACTGTAATTCTAGCAACTCTTTCGAGGTATGCCTTTTATCTCCCAGAGGAAATAATTAGTGTAAGTTTAGTTTTGCTATCTCCAAGCAGAGGAAAACAGAAAACATTCTAGACACAGCTTGAAACTTTTCTGGGAACAATACAAAGCATGGCTGAATCATATCCCATCCTTAAGCCCCACTGGAAGATATGGATATCGTTTCATCTAAGGCAGCTACGTTCTGATGTCTGCAGCATTACATAATGAAGACAAGCAGCTAAAATTGAACAACTTTTTAGAAAAATAATAAGCAGCTACGAAAATGGAGCCACAGGAATAATCTAAAAAAAAATCTGCCAGCCTGCACTGAGTTATATTGCAAACAGCTGAACAGTGAGTGATGGAGAAGCCCTCTCTTTAGAGAGAAGAGAGGATAAAATGTGTTGTAACCTTAAAAACTACTGTGAAGATGAGTAAAATGACAGAAGAATAAGCATTTACACTCATCAATATGTTTGAATGAGTAATTAAAAATTATAAAAGTACAGCAATTAAAATGTCTAGAAAACACATACTAAGACTATGAAGGAAACTGTCTTTAGTCTTTAGTCATAAAAAAAATTTCAGCTTACAACTCAGCCTTTCAAGAGGCCTTTCAGCAAGTTGCTTGCACCAGACCAACTAGAGAAGCCAAGGCATGCTGGATGAAAGATCAGCTAAGACACAAAACACAGCAGAAACTGTGGCACTGAGTGTTTTTAATGTGAAGAGTTTAAGTACATTCAACAGTGAATCTGTGCAAGACCAACCTATCATGAATTATTAAATAAAGCAATGAAGACAAAAACCTGTGGTTTAGCAAGTTCCTCAACCAAGGATTTATAGAAAGTGAGCTGGTATTACCTGACCACTCAATCACTGTATAGTTCCACTGTTTTCACAGACTTCAAAGAAATCTTTACTGGATATTATCAGAGAGGGTAATGACGTAACAGACCATCAGTCTGACCCAGGTGGCAATGCTAATGCAAGAGCAGCACACACCATAATGCAATTTTACTTGCCATGAAATGGCAGCATAAGAAGTAAAAAACTTACGTTCAGAACAAACTGCTCTGAGTTCAAAAACACTGTTTTCAAGCAAAGAATAAGATGGGAAGTACTGCCTGTAAGGTACAAGATATACCTGATCTGGAATCTAGCTCTTTTTATGGATCAGAATTAATATTTATCTGTTTATCCTAAGAGGTTCAGCTGTAGACTTCCTGATGGTTGCATTTGCTGTATAAAATGCTCAAGGAAACACATGACCTTTTGTTACAATCATCTGTGATGTACACATCTGGCTCGAGAAAACAAACTGTTTTCTCCTAACAAACAATAGCATCCCTTCATCCTCCCTGCACTCATGGAAATCGGGGGGACAGATGCAGCAGTGCTACACCATTCCTGGTTGCACAAGATAATCACTGACAAGCCCTTGTTCAGGTGTCCCCAGTTTATCCACAGCCGGCAGGGCTTCAGTTCTTCTGAATGGTTCACTGCCTACACTCACTGAAAATAAACTCCATTCACAGGCACACCTAGACTTAAGAATCACTGACCACACAGGCCACTCAAAGACGTGACTGGTCTCTCTCTCTCTTGGATTAATAGAGTTAATTGACTGATCTACATGGTTGGGCATGTAATGTCTTGGGTGTACAACAGTGCTGCTTGTAAAAATACAAAATAAAGAAACGATACATGGCTAGTGCTATGTCCAGTGAAGGAAATAAAAAAGCCCATCTGTCCAGCTCTTGTATAGACAGCATTGATGCCACAAAACATGTTTCAGTCTACCTTGCCCATCACACCTCTGAACACAGTTTTGTTGTTTATAGAACACCCAAAACAACAACAAAAACCAAAACCACAAAGATACAAACCACCCAAGATGTACGCATTTTCAACAAAATCTTGAATAAAGATATCACTGAAATAGGAAGATCAGAATCTTATTTCTCCTATTTTGAAGAATAAGCACACCTAAATCTTCACACGTGACAAGCCACCAAAAATATGACGTGAGATGTATTTAGAAAACATTCTTTCATACTGATCGTAATACAACTTTTTGCCACATAACTCAGTATTATATTGGAAACTTGTTGCTGTAGAACAGAAATTCACACCATGAAAACTGTAAAAATGGAGGCAGACATCAGACATGAAAAGGTGCTTGTGAGTTATAGGAGCAGTAAACACTAGTATTTTCTCAACTCTGTGCAAGGTTCATAATTTGCTGTAAAACAGAGGAAAGAAAAGACTTACTGCAGATATTCCACAGGTGTGCACTAGCATAAATTTTTTCCTTCACCAGATACGCTGATTTCTAGTTCTCAGATCTCATAAGCAAGGTAGATTTTATAATCTTCTTTTCCAATTGTATGTATACCTAATCTGTGTTATTTTAACATCAAACTTCCTCTATAACACTTGGTGTTATTTGCTAACAAGGGACAAATACTGACAAAAAAGGTGGTGCAATTCAGCACACCTATTCTCAACCTCTTCTCAGCATTCAGCAAATACTTGAAAAAAATAAATAATAAAACAGAGTGTGTATTAATGAAAATTTAATAATATGATGACCTTTCTAAACTCCTGTAAGTGGTCATTTCATGCTTAGTATACAAGAAGTGTGGCACATAATGAAATACTATTCTTACCTGTTCTGTATTAAAGCAATGACTTGAGAATATGTCTTCCCAATAACACTTTCTCCATTGACTTTTATAATTCTGTCACCTGTAGAGGGAGAAGTTGTAACTAAAATTAGTTTGTCTAGATGTTTTTTAAAGTTTTTATTTTGTACTTCTGTACCTGACGATAATCAAGAATACCAATATGTTAAATTCAAGGTTGAGTCTTCCCTAAAAATAAACCCAGAAGATGCACCATATAACTACACGTAAACATACACAGGATACCAAATTTCTCCTCTTTTCCCTGAATATTTTCAGATGTTTATCTTACTCTAAACTTTCAAACTAATAACCCAGGAAGTCATAAAAAGAAAACTACAAGCAGCTGTAAGCTACACCAGAGGCTCACTTATGTATCCCATCTTCACAATAAAGCTATCAATGTATCGTGACACACACTGACAACTCTGCCCTATTCCTAAGTAAATTTTAAGTAGATATAATTCCCTGGGATTAGCCCAGCTGGTCAGAGCAGGGTGCTAATAATGCCAAGGTCACTGGTTCAATCCCCTATGGGCCATTCACTTAAGAGCTGGACTCGATGATCCTTGTGGGTCTCTTCAACTCTGAGTATTCTGTGATTTCATTCCAGTGCTTAACCTCAAAATAAAACCAAACTTTAACTCTCCTTTAATAGCAGCAAATACTGCAATTTTGTGCTTCTTCCTTATTAGAAGTAAAGAAAAAACATTTTGAAAGGCTCCAATTTCCTCCCTTCTCAGAATAATCTAGGCTGTTTCCAAGACATTACTGTCTGTTCAATGCATCTCGGACAATGGTAAAGGGTTATTTCTTATCAATACCCATCAATCTTTAGATATAGTATCACTATAAGATTTCTCCCAGTAGTTTGCTACACCTTCCTCATTAAGAGCTTCATATACTCACATAAGTAAACTGTCAAATATATTGTGTAAAGCTATTTTGAGCTTGTGATGCAAAACCTACCCTATTCTTTTGACCAAATGGTGTTTAAGACATCTCTGATCAGAACAGAAGAAAGGTATCTTGAATTTCTTAATGAGGAGAAAATGGTTTGAAGGATTACAGGTAGGGAGCTTCAAAAAGCTACTGGAAGAAGAAGTGCTGAAAGAAAGGACCTCTGCAAAGTGAGGCAAAGGGAACGGCTTTTTCAACACTGCTTAGAAACGGAAAGCCCTTTCGGTGCTTCTGGCATGATCAAATCAAAGCAAGGAGAAAGCTGTTCACTCTGAATACTCAGCCTGACTTGGGGACAGTAACGCTTTAAATGCTCGTGCTCTGTGGAGGTTCCCCATACAGACCGCATGGATTAAAAAACTAAACAGATCTGACTTCTTAATTTGGTCTGCACACATCATGTAAACATCATGCAAATAAATTGGTGTGATATTTTCAACTTTATAAAAATATACCTATTCCCCTTCATCCACTGGTTACCACCTTTTTCATTGCCTGAAAGGACTGTTCGAGTTTTGTCTAATGCTTCCTCAGCAATGAAAGAAAGCTTGATGGCAACAAGCTCTGAACCCTGTCCTGGCTAGGCCATACTGCAAAATTTCCCCAGAATGCACCGGATCCTTCTCTGGGACTTCAACTGGCTCTTTTCCAGGCTGTTTAAGAACAGCCTGTAATGTGGGCTACACTGCCACAGACACAGATCTTTACTCAGTATTCCCACTAAAAACTATAATTAGGAATATCTTTAGAGTAGGTCATATAATCTTATCTATACTTGTGCAGCTTTTATTTTTCACAGAAGCAGACTAGATTACACACAGCAGTGACACAAGTCTACTTGAAATATGCATCCAATGGATCTGCCAAAAGATCTGATGGGGACACACTGCATAACTGGTTACATAAATGACATGAGCACAGACAACTCCGCAAGTACAACTTTGTTCTATTTCAGGTACACAGAAAGGGGAAGTCAGTGCCTGCAGTACGAAAAAGGATACAGACACTTGAAGGCTTTTTCTAACACCTCCCCATCAGTCTGGTGGCCTGCTACATGTTTTGATCAAAGTAGAAATTAATCAGAATGCCCTTTCCCCACACGTTTTTTTATATTCTTGCATATACATAAACGACAGCACAAAGATCAGGACATGAGAAATGTAGATCTGTTTGGGCTGTTTGTATTTCTGTATTTCTAATATTTATGAACTGCCAGGTATGTTACATTTAATGAAATGCCTCAGAGGTTAAATACGGGGGAAGTATTATCTTTCTATCTCTAACAAAAATGTTTTACAGGAGTATCCAAAAATTCTTCAGAATGGACTGTCTTATATTTAAGATACTTTTCCCTATTGCTCAAATTTGCAAGAATATTTCAAGCTTTCTGGTGAGTAGCAGCCAAGTAAGGTCCTGAAATGGAGCTCATTTATCACGGGTGATGAAACTTACATTGAGACTTTCAGTATTACAAAGGACTCTGCAGCAGTGAAATGAGAATTGACAAACATAACTTCCTAAACTCATACTGAATCTTCAAGTATTTTTGTGTGACCATGAAGCAGGGCAAAGTTACATTAAGAAAAAAAATACAGTTGATTCTGCAAAATAAGAAATGTATACAATGTCTGCATCAGAGGTTAAGCAATCTAGCTGGCTGATTATTCCCTGAGTGTTTTATAACATCAAGACAGAGATATAGTAATATATTTCACCCTAAAATTCGTAAACAAGAAATACTGGCATGACTTAATTAGACATAACTGCTATAGGCAGCATGTTTAAGAAGAATATTCTAGTTATTAAAAACGTCGTCTTTCATTTGTTTTCTGCTCTTTATTCTAGGCTCCTAAAAATCTCTTCTATAACTAAAAATAAAATATTCTCTACAGATTTCATCTCTCTCAATTTGGCAGACAGTGAACAGAGTAGAAATTAACATGGTTCCTCTGTACAAATTCAACATATGCTGCATTTTATCAAGCCAAAACATTGCTTTACATAATAGCAATCAAATTTTGCCAAAGTAGCCCTTCTCTAAATAACTGTTTAAGGAGGAGTTTTAAAAAAGCCCCAAAAACCTTATAGTGTACAAGTAGGATCTAGAACAGTTTTTAAGATCAACCTAGAAACTTTGTATTTCTTTAGGAAGAACATACAAAACTTATTCTATTCCAGTCAAATGGATGTACATAACTCTTTTGAAAAAAATGTATCAACATCCCATAAAGGCACAAGCCTTTCACAGAATACAAGTTTTGCCATACTTTTAAGAAACCTGTGTTCATAGTGGTATCCATCTAGGTATGTAACTTTATCACCTGTAACATTTTCTATTCTAATACAGCTTTTTTCTTCTTTCAGCGCTTAAGTAAAGGTATGACACAGTTCACAAAAAACCCCCCCACATTTTCTGCTCTCTAGTTTGATTAAATGAACAACTGAGCAGAATTTTGTAAGAATACAGAGACTTGGACTGTTTCTATTTGATTTAAGGGAGGTAGAGTAGAAAGATTTTATTTAATGCTTGAATGCTTGAATTTAAAGACTTGAATGTTTTCCGGTTATCAATTTGTCTCAAACCAAAGGAAATAGGAGCTTACAGACATTATTTTCCTTTTTTGCCTCTTCTTTACATATTTTATTACTCTTGTTAAGATAAGAAATCAAAAAGACTAAGATTTTAATGCCTTAATAACCATGCTTCCAAGGTGAAAAATACTGGAGGACAACTTAAAAGTTTCTAAAGGAAAGAACAAGGTTTAAATGGAAGTTAGAACTATGCAGTAGCAACTTAAACCGTAGGCATTTTATATCATGTACATAAACATACTATTGAACAGTACCTGTGCACAGCCCAGCTTCAAAAGCAGGTCCACCCTCTTTAACTTGTTTAACAAATATGGTATCCATTGGCTCCAGTCTGTTTCTTTGCTTCCCTGAGAAAGAAAGAAAGAATATCTCTTAACCACGTTTCAATATACTGCATTACAATGTTTTAACTTTAGAAATATTTTGTGATGTAATCCTGCTGCATTTACAGGGACATACAGAGAAAGAAAGAGTAATGTAATGGAAACTAAAAAAATAAAATTTTAAAATCTTCCCTTAGAAGGAAAAAACATAACACTGATTCACAGTTCTCATGGGCCATACAACTGATTTTCCAACAGCGTTTTTCAGAAGCTCCACGTTGAATTCTACCAGAATTGAAGATTTACCAAGGTTCAAAAAGAAATTTATAATTCAAATTGTATGCACAGCATATGTCTGCACATGCTGCACATATCTGTTTATACACAACTTCAGGTCAATCTGCAACAGTTAGAAACCATGTACTGCTGTATTTTCTTGCTCTCTCAATACACCCTTAATTTCTATACTTCCAGAAACACAGGTACCTTTTGCTTTTACATGCCTGTCACCAAAGCTAAGTAATTCTTCGTTAAGTAGCCACAGCTTCTGAAAATCAAGATAGGAGGGTGGATGTGTGTACAGTAAAACAAACAAAAACACAAGCAAAAAACTCCACAGTTATACTGTAGGATAAAATACTGTGTTGTTGTCCTATATTTGCACACAGCTGGAATAAGCCATTTTACAGCATCTACACAGCTTCACTCACAGAATTATTATGCCAGTGAAGCTAAAAAACCAGAACCAAACCAAAACCCCCAAAAAACCCAAACATTTAACACCCCCATAAAGAAAACCACTCAGAAATAATGAAAAATAAATAAAAAAATGAAAAATGGCCCTACATGGTCCAGTGCTCACAGAACCAGTGGCAGAACCTGAAAGGCTACAGCCAGATACACACAGTCCTACAGTGCCAGTGCTGGCTTTGATAGCCTTGGTCCCTCCCAGCTCCTGGCTCCAGTTACTGTCCCTGTTGCACACTCTCAGCTAAGGAAACGCCACCTGATGAGGCTACACGATGAGCCAGCCCAGGGAACTGACACAGCACAAAAATAAGCTGGGTCTGTGCTCCAATTTAGCAGGAAACCCCAGCAGAGTGGAGAGAGAGAGGTTTAAAAGGAAAAGAAGGAACAGCAGGAGAGAAAAAAGGAATTGCTTAACACTGGCATTGCTGATAAAAGAAACAACTCCTTAAAACTGGAGTTATTAGGTTCTAACCATTCCTGAAATGACTGACCTTTGACTTAGGCACAAACGGCCCTGCTTTTGGAAGTACTTTTCCTACAGCTTTAAATGTCCCACCTACAATGTTTAATAAACCACAGTAGTATTTACTAAATATAAGGTGCCCCATTTACCTCTTTTTTTAGTTCAGTTTCCATGTGGACAAAGTTCATTTGAAAAACTTTAATAAACTGCAAAAAACCAGATCACCCTCTGACTCTGATTCACATTTTTCAGACACTAGTTTTAGCCTAATGCCTTTATTGTGCAGATCCTCAGTGTCCTGCCATCTTACCATAAAACAGTTCAACAAAATGGCTTACTCATATGGCTCCAAATGGCCTTCTCAAAATAGTTCCAGATTGGGAGCAAATAATCAAAAAGTTTATTTGATAGAATCAGATAAATTCTATATATACAGCAACTGAATTACAAATCAAGAAACTCCAGCTGGCAGCTCAGTCCCCAAATACTTAAAATTTGATTAGCAGGATACAGCTACAAGACATACAAAATGCTCTTTGTGAGCCAAAGTTAATATCTGTCATTTTTAATCTGCAGATTTAAATAGACACTGAACATATGATGGGTCTTGTCCTTTAAAAAGCCAGCAACATTTCAGCAAGTTTAGAGAAGCTTCAAGATTAATCTACCCAGATGCCATAAACAAAAGGTTGCTTTAACCACTTACCAGAATGAAGTTAAAATATGACCTTTTATAGGACCACCAAACATCCTTCCCAGTGCTGCCATTTATCTTTTACTGAAGACACATACATTTCCAAAAGTGGCAATAAAAATAAAAATAATACAGCTCCCATTGCACAGTTAATTTATCACACCTCAGCTTCCTTTATAAAATACTCTTCAAAAAAATGTTAGTGGCCTACTGCTAGTTCGATTAACACTCAAGTGCTGCTTCATACCTCGTCCATACCTGAACATGCAAATCACGAGATCAGGCAGGTAAGGTTACTCCCATTCAGTATGCAACACAGAATTCCTTTAATACACTTCCCACTTCTGAGTAAGAGGGGAAACTTGCAATGATTTATGGAGACCAGAGACTGCAGGCTTCCCTGACATCTGACTTCTGACCTCCCTGGCAGCTACATCCAGACATTATGGGCACTCACTTCACATTTCCACAGCTATTTTATGAATCAATTCAGAAAGCTAATGGCACATTAAATTTGGTTCTTTCATGTACTTGCAGAAGGAGGCTGCAAGACAGTCATTCTTACTTCCTAAAAAAGGTCAACCACCGCACTGAAAATCAATTTAGGGGCAAAAAATCAGAATAAAAGGTTCAAAATGTTGATTACATTTGCAGGTTCATTTTACAACTCAGTAATATCCAAATACAAGTAGAAACAAGAAGAAATCTTGGAACTCTCAAGCTCTGGTACATGAATACGTGCTCTTCATTTCTCCTTGATCTTTTACATACTTGGACACAAACCAAATCTTTTTCAGTGAGTAACTTATAAATGAACTTCCTTCAATATGTAACCTCAAAATGTACATTTATACTTCGCATTTGAAACTCAAGCAAAGCTAAGCAGCATTTTTTGACAGTAGAAGCTAACAGTACTTTCTTCAGACCAGCTGAGGGGGAATAAATCTCGTAGATGTGCACTCAATCATCACAGAAATAAATCTCAAGTAAAATGGATTACCTAGTAACTCACCTCGTGTCTCAAAATTTAACATTCCCTACACTCCAATTTAATTGTGCCTAAATCTCCATGTGGTCCTGTCTGCACCCAATCATCAGGCAAAAGCAAGATGCTGTCTAGAAATGAGAGCTTAAACTTCCCTCCTTCTAAATGCCACCATCTAGAACAGAATATCACAGCCCAACTTTTACACTAAGTTCTCCAGCTCTGCACTATGTATTGTCAGGATTTATGATTTTTGTTTCTAATATTGAAAAGACCAATGTTTTGGAGCATGCCAGAAATTCCTGACAAGGGGATACAACAAAGAACAGTAAAAGCACCTCAGACGTCTTGTTTGTAAGACATATAAGCCTTATTTGTGCTTTTCCAGTGCTCATTACTGCGTATGATTTTGCCTCCTTCCTCCTTCTCCATACTTTTGTAAACAACTTTGTAATTGAGCATTACTTTGCAGGCTTCCAGCAAATACAACAATTTCTCCCAAATCTTCAACTGCAAGTGAAAAGTAAGACATCAGACACACACAAAGAACAGACAAAGTGTGAGCTGCCAGTAACACATTCACATGTGCAAGGAAACAGCACAGATGAAAAGCACAACTTCTGTAAAAATAACTTCAATTGTACTTTATTCCCCCATAAATGTAGCTATAAAGAGATGCAGTCCTACATAAGGGCAATAAAAAGAAAAAAGCAAAGTTGGTAAGTACATCACTCAGCTGATCAGAAACTGAAAAGCCCATCAAATTGTCCTTTCCTGTATCAGTTTTGTAAGCACAAAAAAATTTTCAGCATGAGTAAATGGTCACCAGTCAGGATAAATTGAAAGGCAAGTTTTTATCCAGGCAGCAGCATAGTTTTGCTAAAAGAACAACTAAAATACTCCTTGCAGTGCAATGACTCCCTCCAGTGATGTTATCCAAATGAAAATACAACTTTAGAGTAAGCAAACTGAACTTTTAATTCAGAGATTCAGCATCATCAGAAATAAGGAAGTAAAAATAAATCCCCAAGTATATAGAAGGCTTAAGGCAAAAATTTATTGGCTTAAACAAGGATAGTAAGGAATCAGGAGAATTTTAATAATAAGGTCCTTAGTCTAGATAACCAAAGCTAAGAAAAAGTAACCTGAAGAAGCACGAACACCTGTAAATCAAATGTAAGACAAATACAGAAAACCAGTTTATTGCAACAAGGTTTTTCCAAGCCAATATGTTTTTCATAATTCTATGCAAATCTTCTCATTAATCACAGACTACATGTCACCTTCAATAACCACTGAGATCACAGTAAAATCTACAAGCTAAAATTAGTGTATTGTTTCAACTTTTGTTCAAATAACTGCAAAATAAAGACTTTATTCATAACACGTATCGCGGAATAATTTACGATCCAACCTTTTTATTACCTGGATCTACGAGTTGAGACTTTAAGTCAATAATGCCATCACAGTCTGACAGGAGAAAGCAAGTCTCCCACTGCAAAGTTACAAGGAAGCTTTCCTGACAACTGCTTAAGAGGCCAGAAGTGGCAGAGGGGAGTATGTTGCACCAGCAACCATCACATTTACAAAACAACAGAATTCAAACATGCTCTCCCTAATAAAAGGGCGTATTAAATAAAACACTACTACTTTTAAACAGAACAGTAAAATTAGGACTAGTTAACATTTAAAACTGACTTACAACTGGAGGGTGATACTCAGCAAAGCTTCTCCTAACTCCCCCGAACTTGACATAGAAATTAATTTTATCTAGGTGCCAATTCTAGCTTAACCCCCTAAAAATATAGTTTGAAATATAGCTGCTACAAGGAACATAACTAGTATTATATCAAATGCAGTAACCATGACTTAGTTTTTACACCACTCTTTACAGACCAGACAGTATTACTGTACTGCTCTATGATTCACCTGGAAAACAAAATGACACAGCAGAAGTTATACTATCAAATCTACCAACACACTACAACATAGCAACAAGCACTTCATTTCTCTGAAGTCATTAACCTTTTGATATAAAACACAGATTAAAACATCTGAGTCATAAAGACTATGGAAAGGACAACCTTTACATTCTGAATAGGAAAGGAAAAAAGAAAAAAAAAATCTCATGCCATAGTGCTATTGCTGACAGAGCTCTTCCTTTCTTTTTGACCTGCAGAGCACAAACCAGCAAGTGCTGGGACACAGTATAATACATACTTTCTTACAAAGTCTCTGCAAACCAGCCACTGCTTAAGAACATGCCATTCCTCCTCTTCCTCAAAGGGAGAAAAAAAAAAAACCTTCTGCTCAGGACAGCTGAACTGTGCTTAGAAATCCTCATAACACAGGGATTCAATAAAGTCTACAGAGGTTTGTAAAATAAGCTTTTGTAGAACATTTTTACTCCCAGCCCTATGCTCAGCAGACAGCAAAAGGATGACTTTCACTTTTCCATTTAAGAAACCAGCCCCATGAAACACCTCAAATTAGTCAATTAAGACAGGCTCTTATGTACATCTTTCTCTGACTCAAGGAGGAGGAACATTGCTCTTGAGCATGAAGATCTGCAAGTATGCTTTTGGGTATCCAAGGCATTTGAGCTCCACTGCTCCAACAATGCTGAGTGGCACTGATTCTTGGGATGCCTTTCAGGCAAAGGGAGGGGAGCAGATACAGCAGAGCAAATTGCTTCAAATTGATTACTCAATCAAAAACCTGTTAATAATTTCCCAAACTACTCAAAAATAAATTGCTGAAAGTACAGCAAAACTTACATTCATTAACTGAGCTTTCGTTTAATTAAATATAAATCACAAATCTGTCAGGATTACATCTAACTGAGGGAGTCCAACCAGAGATAATTCTGCATATTATAATCTGCAAACTGAATTTCACACGTAGTAAGCATTTCTCCACTAGCAATCCACTGTGGAAAAGGAGCCCAAAGGTCCCAGCCCAGCCCCAACAAAGCTTATTTCACCTACAGTCAGGCACAAAGCAACTCAACTGAAAAACACTAGCTGAAATACTGCCAGGGATGAGCCTCTGAAAGAGGATGATAAGTAAATTAGTGCTCTTGAGTCATTTAGCAGAGAAACACGTGGCATTTAATCTCTAACACAAGAAAAATACACCCTTATTTCTAAAGCATGTCTGGCATTTTGATTAGGCAACTCCAAGATGGTATTTCCTCTTTTGCTTACTTTTCTGTTAAACCATTTGACTCAACCCCATCTTCATGCCAAGGTAGGGGGACAAGATGAGAAAATAATTTGGCCATGTTATGGAAAATACATAACACAGTTTCAACTTCGTTACAAACTCTCTGTGTTTTCTCATTGCATTATTTGCCATTATTATGACTTTATTCAATTCTCTCTAATCTCAAATAAAACCTTTTCAAGTTCAAAATTTAATCTGTAATTAGCCTAAAGTATTTACTATAGTCCTTAGATAAGCATAGACCAATACAATTTTTATCTCTAGTGGTGAACCTATGGACTGTCCCTCAAATCCTTTGAAATTACACTTCATGTTTTTAATACAAAGTTAAAGATGATTTGAACTCAATAGAAATCGCTGAAAAAACATACATGCAACAAGCTGGAAGACGAACCCACTGGACATCCCAGATCTCCCATAAGAGAACAAGGAATCAACAGGCTCTGGTCTCAGTGGAAAACTAAGTGAGCTCTCTTTTAGCATTCTCAGCATCTACATGTTAAAAAATTAACTTGGATTAAAAATCCACAAAAGAGGGCAATTTACTGTCCCTCTATCCTATAGCATTACTGTTACATACCTCTTGCCTCTTACTCCTAATTCTATCACCTACCTTGGACTGTATCATCCCAGCCATCTATAACCTTCCCAAATACTTGCTTTCACATTCATTCTCTTGTTCCTGATCTACCTTGTTCCCATCATCACAGGAACAATATGTTTATTTCATAACAGACTGAGCCGATAGACCATGATGTTAAAAAACAAGGGATTAAATTAAATCCTGGGAGAACACAAACTACATTACAGAAATCAACAGCCTGTTAAAAGAAATGAAACATTAAAAACTCCAGGCCTTATGTAAGCAGCAGTAAGGAAAAAGAAGCTTGTCCTGCATTTATTCCACCCTTCCTTCAAAGGCTCTACCCTGTCAAAGCAGACTTTCACAGAGCTGAAGGAGGCCAGGTAATAAACTGCAACTATTTAACGTGGACAATTGAAAGGTAGAAACTTTAGTATATACTTAAGCACATTAAACTAAAATAAGCCTGGCAATCAAAGTTTAATGTTCTAGGAATCTCAATGTAATGTCTGACTCTCATTAACAAGTGGCACACTGCGTCTCTACAGAAAGGGACACTGAGTAATATACCTAAGTTGACTTTGATTTTTATGGGAAAAGGAGCTCCTAGTTGCTATAGGTACTTCTACATACAAATAGAGACAAAAGTTCAAAAAGCAAGAACATCATACTAATAAAAAAAAAAAAAATTCCCCAGGTACTGCGTTAGACACAAAATACCTTAGTTCTACTGAAAGATAAAATTTCTTTCAGTCTGTTCCTTTATGCTTAACACTGTTCATTTTAATCATGATCACCAAGCCAAACATTTTTAAAGGAAAACGCGTTTTAGGACACTATACAAGAAACTACCTTCATATGTACAAAACTTGTATTTTGGCATCTACAGTTTCAAGCAATGTTTGAAGGACAAGAACATATAAAATCATACTAAGTGCACAATCAAATGGCATGAAGTTTTTCTCCAGCACCACTTATCATGTGTTGACAGTGCAAGTTTTTAATAAGAATGCTATGGTTTTTGATAGGTATAGGTATTTTTCGATTTGGCTCCAAATATTCCTAATATGCTCTCCTGGAAAACTTCTACCTGTGAGATTCCACTTAAATAAATGACTGAGTACTGAAATAGGGCAACTCCAGAAAACAGGAAGAATGCCAAACTGATGGCAAGCCATCCACAACACACACAAAATAAATACTCCAAGTTATTTACTAGAGTAATAACTCCAAGAAATACGTAACACAGGCTGGTCAGTATAACAGAGATTCTCTGGAAAGCAGTAGAAGCTGATAGAAGTTTTCAATCAGCGACCAAAGAATCCACTGTGGGAAATCTGTATACTCTGATAAAATGCACCTGCTAGAGAAGCATTTCAATGACCTGGCTTAAGATCAACAACCTGGAGCAGCGAAAGTATGAGAAGAACTGAAAAATTTAAAATAATCACTACAAAATATTTAGCGTAGATCTGTTGTGATGCCCTTCCAGCAGATAACGGGATGCTCACACAAGTCTCCCATAAGGATCAGCACATGCATATGTGAATCCTCCACTGCTTGTCTGAAGAAAGCCTTGGCTACTTCTTCCATGAGAGGGCAGCAGCAGACACCCACCAAAACACTGCTCACAAATCCTGACCACAGGCTTTAAGCCAGCTCCCCATCCATCCCAAGCTAGAGCTCGTGCATCCCTGCTGTTCTCTCACTACTGGGCCACGAAGGCAGCTCGACCTCCATGGTCTCCCAACCTATCTTCCCAAAGTGCCTCTACTCATCCACCGCAGCAGTCTGGTCCTCTCCTGTGAGATATCCCACCACCCCCCTGCGATGTGTGAGTGTGCAGGGGCTTCAGAGAGCTCCTGAGAAAGGCATGAGAGCTCCATTATATTGTTCTGTAAGCTCTCTCTTTTCCATGTGCATACAGTTGAGGCGGTCCCCTTCTGTCCCAGCTGTTGACCATAGGATGTCTCCTCTTCACAGCATCCCAACTACTTTGCCTGACAACCCAATCTTTCTTTTGGGCCACCATCTTCCTCCTGTGTCATTCCCGGTTTAGAGCTCACCTGGACAAATGTGCATTATCTTTCACTATAAATGTTTTGAAACTTTCCTGCTTACCAAAAGGAAGAATAATGCAAGCCAGGAGTTTGATCTAACTATATCTAAAATTCTCTACCAGAACCTAAAGTCATACAAAAATATTTCTTTCACTGTTAGAATACATCGAACAGGGTACATGCTTTTATCTTCTGCCCTCTAGACTTAATTAGGTGTTTTGATCCTTTGGAAAAATATTCAAGTGCTCTCAATGAAAGGTAATAGCAATAGAGATACTTCTATCCACACTCACCTAATCAAATATATAAATGGTGAATTTGATTAAAAACCCCTCATCTTAAACAGGTAAGCTTAACCTATGACAAGGGCAAAGCATAAAGGGCAGGTAATTCTAAATTTTCACTGAAAACTGATACAAAAAAAGACACTTTTGCACTGGCACATACTGCTTCACAAAAATGAAATGCTTGGATCCCCTTAGCTTAGTCTTTCAGAGAGGAAAGCTCAAGCGAAGTGCGTGAATTATCATGTACAAACTTCAAAAGAAAGGTGTTTTTCAACAGGGTGTTTTCAGTTAGTTACGGCAGGGCTTCAGAGAGGCCGGTTTTCCCAGTTCCGCTGCAATGCCGGAAGCCGCCACCAGGTGGCTCCGGCGCCCGGCCCTGCGGGCGCTGCTCGCACCGGAGCGGCTCCACCCCGCGCTCGGCTGCCAGGCGCTCCCAGAACCCCCGAGATAACCCTGCACGCAACTGCCGGCCTTCCTGCTGCTGCCGAATAAACATCACTTTTGCGAACATGCAAAATGAGATGTGTGCTCTTCATGATTTCCTCCTCACAAGCTGCCTACTCCCTTGGGAACAGGAACAATCTGCAGCAATGTAAATAAAAACAGTTTCATACCCCATATGCCCCCAAAGATCATGTCAAGTGCTGGAGAAAAGTATTTAACAAACTTTGTCCCATTTTGCTATTTTTAAAGGTTTAATACACAAAAAAGGCAGGTTAAGTTCTACTGACACCTACATCCTCCACCTCACAGTCATTTCTTCTCATTCCAGGGGGACAAGTCCAACCTCCTCTCCTGCACAAGAATGCTGTTAACTTCCAGAGAATTTGTGCCCTCTGATCTGTATTTCAAGGTATACAACACACTACGGTGCTATTAAGCAAGAGTTGAGCTATGATTCACAGGTTTAGAAGCTACACAAAAATTTCCAGGAAGTAATCTTGTTTCCACCTTCACAGGTCTCATAGCGAACCAAATAAACATTTGTTCACTGCTGTTTCTCTACTGAAAAATAGTTCCCAGATAGATAAAGTGACCTAAATTACATCTTTAGCTGCCTGAGTGCTCCCTGAAAGAACAAGAATACCACAGAACTTCTTTCTCTAGATCACAAGTCTTCCATATTGGTTTGGCACAGAAGATCAACTCCCTTCCCCTACCTAAAAGAATCTGCCTTTTCTTTTTGTATGTCAAAACAGATAAAGGATGTTTCAAGTTTGGGGAGTGATAAGAAGTAGGATGATATTAACTTTCCACTGTTTAACATGCAGGTGATGACAGCTAAGTAAAACTAGGAGGATGAAATGGATGAATCCATCTCCTTCCAAGAGAAAAAAATAAGAAAGTTCAAATAAATTTGTATTTCCCAGAATGCTTCTAATACATCACAGCTACACAAAGAAAATGGAAACAGAAGTTCAGACATATTCTTCATCTTCCAACTACAGGAGGTATTTAAAGGTACACTGAAACCAGGTACCATGCTTTGCTACAATCATAACCCACCAGCAGAAGCAGCACTCAGCCCACACTGTCCCCTGGCCCCGTTGCCGGGGAGCTGCACTGCCCTGCCAGGCAGAGCACCAGGGGAACCCCACACAGGGCATCAGAGTGCAGATAATCCCACTGCCCCCTGTACCTCAATCACAAGACACACTGGGAAAACAAAGTGGGACTGGGGTCTCAGTCTGAAAACCCAACTTCCTTAAATCAACATGTTTTTCACCCTTTTATGGAAACAGTAAGATACCAGCAAAAAAGCAGCATGGATGAGAAAACAGCTAAACACCAAAGACAAATTTAAATTAACTGTGATGCAGATATAGCATAAATTTATAAAAGTAAGTTCATGTGTGAATTAAGAAAGAAAGCAGATATAGGCAATGTGAGAGGGAGAAAGCTATGAAAATGGAGGTGAACTGACTGGCATAATCTAGAATTAAGTTACTAATCAATGAGCTTGATGGTCACACTGAAGTGATTTTAAATTTCAAGCTCTTAGGTAGCAATTCAAGTCTATTACACAGCTGAAGCATTCAATACATTGGATCTATAATAGAGTAAAAACAAGACATACCTTGTCTATTCCCATTCTCTTCATCCTAAAGAGGAAGAAAGAGTGCATATTAAAAATTCAATAAATGGAAAAAAAATGCATAGGCATCTCTAAGATATAAAGACTTGAAGTGAACTGGTAAGGTTAAGTCTGTATTTTGGTACCTGCTACTTTCTCCACAACTATCCAACCTAAAGAATTAAGGCCTTTATTCTGAGAAGGTAGAGTAATAACTATTTTAAAAACAACAACTAAGGACAATCCTATGAAACATCCCCACAGAATAACATGAACATCATTATGTGAAAACAAATGTACCAAACCCCATGAAACACTGCCATGAAGCCTCATACTGCACTGTGTGTTGTTGCAAGCATGTTTCGCCCTGAAAGCCAGGCAGGAAAGGTTACACTTGAATCATCTCAGGATTCAAAGCTACACATGCAAGAGATACAAAATATTTGGTAAGCAATGTCTGAATATGCTTCCTGAAATTTGAAACACCAAGTTTGTTTTGCCTTCAGTACTACTACTACAGAAAAATATGTACCCTGAACACTATTTAGTAACAACCTTGAAGAGCCTCCTTCTGCTCACTGATCCCAAAAATCACACAACTGGAAAGTACTGGGGGGAAATGGCATGCTTAAACTAAAAGAAATATTACTTAAGTTACCTTCTTGTCAATATTTTGGTATGAAGATCATGGTTAACCTTCTCTACAAAATTCTACCATTTAAGAAGCAAAATTATCTAACTAGGAAAATACCTGCTTGCTTTCTAAACTGTAGTCTTCATAAAGTAATAAATATTCAATCAAATGCAATTTCTGAGACTATCAGGTAGTATTTGAAAAATATTTTTAACTATTCACCTCAGCTAATTAGAGCAGCTTCGTCCAGAAGGAAAGAAGGAGCAAGGAAATGACCACAGAAATAACTGTCACCTAGATATTTCCTCCTACTTTTAGATGGACTAATTCCAAATTTCAAGGTATTTTGCATTTTGAAGAAAAATCACTGTTTTTCAAATTAAATAAGCTCAAAGCAGCTACACACTTCCCTGAGCAATCCATTCAAGAGAGAAAGACTTGAAGAAAGAGAGGAAGTAAGACCCAGATATCATCACTATACAATGATGAGGAAGAGGCAAGTCTGTCCTACGAGCAATAAATTTCTTATAAGACATACAAAAGTTCTCCTGGAGCTTTGTAAGATATTACAGCAAGACAGCTTTAAGGAGCAAAGAAATAAAGAATAAAAGGACTCCCCCAAACCCAAAACACTGAGTTATAAAAATCTAGCACATATTCTATTTTTAAAAAGCCATGATATATCATTCCCACCCAAACAGTGTATCTCTAAGTTGGATGGTCCTGTCTGTGCTACACTTTGGTAAAAATGGCACACTAGAAGGCAAGTACCAGTGACTGCTTACTCTTGAAGCCCTAACAGTCAGTTGGTTCTGAACTACAATCAGCAGCCAAGAATTAGACATGGGTAACTTCTGCATGTTTTGAGTTGTGGCCCAATCTGTCAAGTGAAAAAACATCTTTAGGACTTGAAATATTAGAACTCATAGTCTGAAAAATCTGGGTTACACGTATGGGAGGCTACTTGGTTTGATGCTATACAACAAACATTTTTGAAGAGAAAATTTAGCCAATGTAGAAATGCCATAATTTATGAAATACTGCAGTGGGTTTTGTCAGTTTGTCACTGGCCATGCAAAGTTTTGGTACCAAAGACAGCTGCAAAACATTAGTTTTTCATGGTATCAAGCCAATGAGATCAGGCCTTGAAAAATATAATGAATGCTTTATAACACAAATGTTTTGAAACCAGCTTTCCCTCCTATATTCACCCTTTGCATGTGGCAAGATGTCAGTATATGCTGCATCCATACCTGAAGAAAAGGTTTTATTTTACCACTTACTTGCTTCTCAGACAAACGAACAGGGAAGAACAAACTTCACATGCAAAAATAGCGTGTTTCTAATACAGTCTAATAAATACCTGATGTTAAAGGCATTATGTAACACTTGCTTTTTGCAATGCTAGCTTAAGAAATCTTCCACACACTCCATATTCACTTTCTTAAGGGAAAGGAGGCATGGGAAGCAAGGATGATATATAAATGGGTTATTCCTGAATGTGGAGCTATTGCCAGTTTGGTGTGTGTCCCCACAGAAGCACAGTCAAGTACTTTTGCCAAAATGAAATGTGTTAAACCACAGCCTCCATTTCCAAGGTCATCTTTCACACTGTCCTCTTCACACAGGGCTGTCCCTCCCAAAAGACCTACCAGACAACAGTTTTTTCCATAACCTATCACAGTGTTTATACATTAGTTAATTAAGGCCAATTACAATGAGAAAGAGACCCTGATTTGTACTTAAATAGCTGTTTTATGGAGGAACCATGAAAAGATAGTAGAACTTAGCAAAATACTCCAAATTTGACCTAGACCGCAGTATTACATACATAAGAAATGCAAAATGAATTATATATATTTTTATTATATGTGTAATAAAAATATAAGTAATTTAAATACAACATAATAGCATTCCATTTTAAAATATGCAGAGACACTTCCCTGAATTGATCATAACCAATCATTTTCACTTGGGGAAAGGGTGTCACACACACAAAAAAAAAAACCACCTGAAGTACTATGAGGTGTTCACGTATCAAGATAAGTGTGTTTTGGGACTCAGAGCAGTCAGCCAGGTCTTGGAGGCAGATCTGCCTAGAGCTCCTTCCTTGCAGCGAGGTCTTCAGGACAATAAACAAAATGGCTTTCCAACTGAACAGAGGTTTTATTAGACTAACAACCAGAACGCTGAACTTCTCAAAATTTAACAGCTCAACACCTCAAACACACCCAGGCAGAGAACAGGTTTATACATTTTATAAAGTAATGCCCTCTCTTCTCCACTCCATACATCCTCTGGTGTGCAGTTCTTTGCTTCCAAGAAAATTCAGCTCAGTGGCTTTCCAAGCAGCCGCATCCTCCAGCATGTAAAAAGCTTATCTTTCAATTCCCATGGAATTTGCAGCTGTGGGGTGATCTTTACCACACCCTGCAGGCTAAGAATATTATGCTCTATGTCCTAGAGATGCCACTGTTCCCCCTTTGTGAAGAGTCCTGTCCTCCTCTTCCCAGAGGATTCCACCTGACCCATTAACAGCTTTTTCAAACACAGAACCACAAGCAACAGGAACATAACTTTGAATGGAGATAATTTCAGTACTATTTCTGAATTGGAACCTACAGTAGGTATTAAAAAAATCAAAAACATATATATATATATATATATCCAAAAAGAATGTGGAAAGATTGTTCGAAGGAAAGTACTTTTAGATACTTTTCTTTCTCTTCACTACTTCTGCTAACTTATGTTGAATTGTAACATTTAAGAGATCGTTAAGGCAAGCTTACCTTGGGGGAGGGGAGGAATTAAAACCAATAAAATTAAAGGAGCTAGAAATGCTTTACACTCTGGGGTAAGTAGTAGAAACTTCTGCATTGATCTAGAGGGACAGCACCAGCATCACACTGACACTTGTGACAACAAAAGGGCTGTGGCTCTGAGAAACAGGTCAAGGATTTAGTGACTCCAGCTGTTATGTCAAGGGCATCTTTAACATCCAGCAGTAACCTGTGTCTTACATCAGCAGCGGCTGCATTCTCAAGTGTGAAGGAGGGACAAGGCTACTACAAGGTTCAAAACAGAAAACCAAATCACATTCATCATTATTATACTCCCTGAGGGGTGCAAAACGAAACATTTGTGACTTCTGAGGCACTTACAATTTTGATCAATGAGGAAAGAGAGAGGAATGATACTTGAGCTTACAATCAATGACAGAGACTGTAATTAGTTGGTAACCTTATCTGATCAAAGATCCTATTGAACAGCTGACAAATCAGATTTGCCTCATATTAGGATCAGACTGACAATAGGTGAATTTCATTCTTTCATACCATAACTTAGGTACATGGATTTCTACAAAAGTCACCTTATGAAGACTCATAATTAACAGTTTTAGGAGATCTGTTCCTTTTTTTTGCTCCACCTCATGGACATTAAAAGGAAGAAAAGACAATATAACCGTTCTGGTTAATTTAGAAAAGTACAGACCAGGGCTCTGTCCAAAAGAACCTTATAATCTTTACATTTAACTGAATCAAAGAATGAAGGTGTTACCATATCCAACCATCTCATTACTTCCTCTTCAAAATCAGACAGAAATAGGAATGAATTAACCAGATTCTAACATGTCACAGAAGAAACAGAGAAAAAAATTAAGAAGGCATGAAGATCTCTCTTGCAGAAAAAGAGCGAGTTAGAGCTTCAAGACAAGTCTTGAGATTTACAGGTGTTAGGCTCACTACAAACTGCTTGGGTGTCTCAGAAACCATCAGATATGAACGAGAGAGGAAGGACTGACATTTCTTTTTTATAATGCCCTTCCCTTGTGCCTGTCTCCTTTTGCATGTGAGAAACATACTGACTCCCTCAGAGACATCTAGTGATGGCTTTTTTTCCAGAACATATCCAGTCATTTCTTAGTTAAGGAGGTTACTCCTGCTCGTGCTGTTTATTTCACCCTCAGCACGGACAGAGGCTCTTGTTGAGAGATGCTAACAAGTGCATGTAATTTGTTCCCCTCAAGGCTAAGGCTTCCCCACCCTCCTTCCTCTGTTTCACACTGCATTCAACCAGAGACTGCTATTACCTGTGCTCAAGGACAGAAATGCTGGGATCATCTGACACTGCTAATAGTTTTACTTCCATGTAACTTCAGTCACTTCTTGTCAAGGAAAAAATTTGGGCTCTCAAGAGGAGGCTAAAAAGCTGAAGTTAACTGGAAAATTGTGCCAACTTTCCTCTGCAAAGCTTTTTCTACTTCAAAAGAAATCTTATAGCCACCAAGGACAGGCAAAGACAGACAACTTTATTGAAAGACACCTGCAGAGATACAGGAGTCAATTAACTAAATGCTCCTTCCCAAAAGCTTCGATACCCACTCCCCAGCTTGGTAAGACTTTGTTCTGCTGCCTAACTGGAAAACCAAAAGCAAAACTGAGGGGTAGCACGGCTCATGAATACCACTACAGCTGATGCCTTTAAAATGAGCAAATGTTATTTGAACTCACTAGGGAACACCCTCTCTGCTTTTTCAAATTCCTCTCATTATTAAATGGACTTTTTCCTCAACACCACATCCTACAGTAGCCTTCAAAAGCTTCAGTCACAAAAGAGAACATGTACACTCTTTGCACAAGGAAGACCAGTTAGCTACTTAACATTTAGATCTTCTTGTTTTAAATAACAAAAATGTGAAATACGTTAAGAAAGTTGTCTTTCAATGTAGGCCTGTATATATCTTGAATATATTTGTCTCTTGACTCATGGAGAACTGCAGGTCCTCTTTTCAGCAGAAAGAATGTAACAGAAACACAATCTGTCTTTAATGTACATTGATTTTAGGATACTCAGAAACTAAGGATAACTAATTCTTCTTAATCTCTTAGTGTGATGGAGTGACAAACTTCAATTTGGTGGGGGGGGGGAGAGGAACAACAACAACAAAGAACAAACAACGAAGAAACCCAAACATCACAGCCTTGAAAATTAAATATACACTTCAGAAGAGGTACAGACTAATTAATGACACTGGCTTTGGGTAAAAGAAGAATCCGTACAGAGGAATACTTTCCTGTTCTGCAATGACCACTGGTCTTACCCATGATACAAGTATTTTTAACTGACATACTCAGTCAATTCCATTTTATTGGAACAGATCAGCGAACAGTTATTAAACAATGCCACGAGCCCACCCACCTACAAGGGATCTTTCAAGTATGCTGGATTTTTCACCCGAAAAGGTACAAGGCTTTATATAAAGTGCTTCATTATTAATTCCACTTACTTTAAAAGAAAACTGAACTGCAGATTCCGGAGGGTAAACTATGAAGTGTCTTAAGGTGAAGCCAAAACCCTGAGATGTCCTCCTTAGCACGACAGTTTTAGGACCAGGCCAAGAGAAAGTTTCTTCCTCCTCCGATGGTGATATAGCTTCACTCTGCTCTTTTCCATCTTTATTTTTTGATGCCTAAAATAGAAAAAGATGTGCAGAGAAGTTTTAATTTGGATCATTGAAAAATAAAAAGAAAACAAGAGTAAGAGTTCCTAAACATTCCTGTACACTTGAAAATAGAATTTCTCCCCCCATAACCAAAATAACTTCATGATCACTAGTATTTTCAAATGTGTTCTCCAAAGCAGCAACCCTTACACCATTGCACCTCTGGCCACATTACACACAGAATAACACCTAAATTTTAAATGAGGTTAGATATTTTAAAAGTCAGCATTCAACAATGAAAGACTTGAATGAACCACAAGAAATGCGTGCAGCTTGCACATTTTATTTGCCTTCTATTTAGAGGCTATTAAGAGACACGTGACTTCTGGGACCTCATTTCTGGCTGTACTTATCTCACACACAAAAGTACAAAACAAACTTCTCCTTTCCTCACAATTCAAGCATGGTTTTCTTGACTAGCATCTCCTCACTTAATATAAGTAAAACAGAACATGAAATTGGTTAGGCTTCTTCATCAAGACATTTTCCTCTAGACATATCTATGACTTCACCTTTGCTTTTTGCACCCTTAGCTATTTTCTCTGAAAATTTCAGTATGCAAAATCTAAACACAGAAGTAAAAAAGTCTCCTTTCCCTTTTCAGTCCTTCTGTAATCCTTCCTCTCATGCAGAAATAAGCAATCTTGGGTGGGTTTTTTTCTTATGGGTAATTTTATATACCTATGACTCAAGAAACATATTAAAATATTTATCTTCTCAGCCTTATATAAAATCTTCCATTTCACCTTTCAAAGTGAGTGCCACACCAGCACTCAAAGGCAGGAGACACAAAGAAAGCATGCAAAATCCTATGACCCTCCTCTAAAGATTCTAGTTCAACGATGCGTGAAACAAATTTAGATACCAGAGCCTATAGCCTATTCAAAAGCTATTCAAACAGAAATAATAGTCTTCTTGTCCTCCAGTAGCTCTGCTGCTGTGGCTCAGCAACTGGCTGATCCGTGTCAGAATTTACTGCTTGGTTTTCTCCCTGTCCTACTCCAAAATAATCTCTTTTGCTTCAGTCTTAGAGCTGAAATCTCGAACTGCAGTGCTTGCTAGCAAGGTGGGCTCAAACAACTGCAACCAAAATCTACAGAGAAGACAGAGCATGTCCACTCTAACCACAATGAGAGCAACATGTATTACTACAAGAAAAATACTGCAGCTCCTTGGTGAGTGTTAGTCCACCAGAACAACGTTTTGCATTCATGTATGCAAAACACATTTGTCCACAGATGCTACAGTTTGTACTCAGAAACCCACATCTTGCTATGTCCAACAGGGAGAACCAGCAAATACTAGCCAGTTCTCCAAAGGCAGCCTCCCTACCTCCAACAACCCTATTTTCAGCAGGAAAAAAACATACAAATAGAGAAGGGTCTTGACACTACAGCCAAGCCAAGAAATGGAGCTGCTACAGAAACAAGAAAATACAGAGAATCCAGAGCAGCCTGACAGGATCCTGCTCTTCCAAACAGCCTGGAAGAATTAATAGCAGATTTTGGAAAGAAGAGTTATAAAGATCAAGGACTCTATCTCAGCCTAGTCTGTTCTCATCTATCATCTTCATTCATGTTTTAAAGTGTTAGTGTGAAACCGAGAAGACTGTGCAATTAGATGACTAATGAACGAAAAATTAGTGAGCACTTCGGAACTGCCAAGATGAGTGGCTTGAGTCTAAAGTTCAAACAATGCAAAGATTAGGGTATAATTTACATAATCCTTTAGCCTAAGGATGGAGTTTGTTACTGAGGTGTTCCCAACCACTCTGTTCAGCTTCGGAACGCACAGCATTTTATCAGTTCTGCACAAATAAATGTCGCTTTTCAGGCTTTCCATCTCAGGACACAAGCAGTAACTGGAGCCAGTAAGAACATTTTGATCCTAGTAAACTGGCAAAAAAAATAGTTCCTAGTAAAAAAAAAATATCACTGGCCTCTAAAAAATGACAGTGATTTCCTCCATCAAGTGACTCACAGCAACCCATCTATTTAATATTCCCTTGCAATCTTTTGTTTCTCCTCTCAGGAGAACAGGCAATGCATGATGCAAAATTTCATATGATCCAACAACCACAGATACTGAAAAATGTCCATAAGCAAATACCCATAGTTAGAAGTAGGTAAACAGCAAGCTTAAATGTAGCACTGGAAGATCCAAGTCTTCAACATACTTCCATCTGTTTTCTAAAAAAAACCCTCCTTAATTAGCCAAAAGGTAATTTTAGTATGTGTAACAACTAATCAACAACTGATCAGTTTCTGAAATTGATTTCTGTAATTTACATACAGAAATCGATTTCTGTACTTTACATACAGAAAACACTGTAACCTCAGTTCAAAACAGAGCCATACAGAGAACTTCATTAGCTTTTAGAAATAGGAGTTGCAGCACTTCAGTTTAGCAAAAGAACCACTAATTTCCTTGTAATTTCATGTAAACTTTTAGCATTCACAGAAGTTACTGAACTTAAAAGTTATTCATAAACCCACAGTCAAAGAACTATTTCTTGAAAGAGCATGCCAAAAGAGAAAGGTGAACTTCATGCCGACCTTGGACCCCCTGCAAGGTCTGCCAACAGGGTAACAGAAAAAGCCAGTATCAGTAACAAATGTGAGACAGGTTCAGTAATAGCAACTTTCAGTCACCACTATAAACAAGCAAGAATCTGATTTATAAAGACAGTCAGCATCTGTTGACTAACCCTGTGACACTTCCAACCACAGCACACACAGCAGAATATCCCTTGCCAGAAGAAGTTTTAAAAAGCAACAAGAAAAGTTCTCAAAAACATAAACAAAACAATGATGCAAGCCAGCAAGCAAGCAAGATGATGTTTAGCACAGGCAAGTACACACTACTGAAGGCAAAGTCCCTACGCAGTTTTCCTTGCAAATCAGATATCAAGTTACAAATACATAAGTATCTCATATCCATAAGGGAATCTGCCTTTCGGGTACAGCTATTTGCATTACAAGAGATGAAAAATGAATGCTTCATTTTCATATAAGATCTAACAAACCAAAGGTTATTGTGCCATTTTCCTTACTGAAGGTCTGTATGTTTACTTCTCTACAGACTCAGTCCTCAAAATTGAAGTCAGAATGCATACAATCGAGTTCAAGGACTGAAGAATCCCAGGCTACTAAAAATGATTCAAGCATCATTTCCCTCGGGAATTTTTCATACAAGGTTTCTGCACAAAGTATCTCAAAGCACCATTTCCTGTTCTATGCAATTGCAAGGACATACAACAGATGCTTAAGTGCATTGTAAAATGCATACCTTGTTTTTAATATTGTATTTAACCCTTCTTTCTGAGCAATGGAAGCATCCATGAAAAATCAGATGGCATCATAAAAAAACTATATGAATCACTGGCAGCTTAACACACAGCAACAAAATTATGTAAAATCGCTAAGTAGCATTAATGTTTGTAAATAATATTATTTTCAATTAAAAGTACGTCTCAAAGCAATAGTGTCCCGTTTTACAACTAAAAAAGCTAACACATCCAATCTGCTTGTTCTCTAAAGCCCCTCTAATTCTTAATCTTTTGATCAATTTACAGACCTATACCGTACAAGCTAAAAATCCTTAAGTGACAGTCATAGGCAATGGCAATCAAAGCTATCAATAAAGAACAGTTGTCTTGACTATCTAAACAGGTAAAAAGGTATGGCCCAAGTTCCAAACACTGTCTTCATAGGTGAAAAATGGTGAACACAATAAATAATTGATATATTGCATTATCTATTCTGGAAAAATCATTCAAGTTGGTATGAGCAATCAATTTCTATCTTTATTTTGTGTTCAGTACCCAAACTCAAAATTATTTCTATAAAAATGGGGCGTGGGACTGACATCCAGATTTGCTCCCTTTTTAAACTGTTTTGGTTTATGTGTTTTTTACCATACAGAATGCTTCACAGATAAGTTATGTAAATAAAAGTCTCATTGTGGATGTAAGGATTTCCCACACTGCATTTTTTTGGGGCCTAAATCTGTATTTACAAAGCAAACTACAAACAAACAAAACACACACCCAAAAAAAAAAACCAACCTCCCCAAAAAAACCCCAAAAATACCACCAGAAAAACCTCCAAAACAACAAAAAAAACTCAATCAAACCCCCCCAAGAAATAATTTTAAAAAAAACCCCAAAAAACCAAAAAAAAACCACCCCCCCCCAAAAAACAAAACAAAACAAAACCCAACCCCAAAAAACCCCACCAAACCAAAAAACCAACCAAAAAAAAAACTCCCAAACCAACCAACCAACCTCCCCCACCACCAGACCATCCAGGGGACTTACCTATCGGTGCCTCAGTAATAGCGTGGGAACAGCCTGTGCTAAGCAGCACCTGCTTCAGCTGCACTTAGCAAATGTTCACCTATTAGCTAGCCTATGAAGACAAGTGATACCTGGTACAGCAGTTCAGCTAGACAGATCTATGCTGAATAGAAAATGGGTTGATATTATCTGCTTTTACTGATTCAACAGCCATCGTATGATTTTTAGGGTTTTTTAACTCTAGTTACAGAGTTACATCTCAGTAACTACTGAGATAAGCCAGAGCAAAAAACCATAGTTATTAATCCCTGAAATCTTCCTGAGATGCTCACAAGATATTCCAAATGCTCTAATAACTGCTGGACTCACTTGAAAACAGGAGCATTTCTTGTACCGGGTCACTTACTTTCCCCACTTTTTGCACCCAGTTGCTATCACTTAGCTAACTGTCCTGTTAAATATCTGCTATGGCAGAGAAAAGGGCTTTTCTAGAACAGTCTGGCCTTATTTTAATGTGACAATGAAATAGGTTCTTTAAACAGCTAACAAAGAAGAAATAAAAAGGTCTTTTCTGACTAAGACTGCAGAATGTGTAGGAAAAAACCTGTGTATAAGACAACCATATAAAAGATTATACAACTTTTTTCTGAGATACATTATTTCCATCCTCATTTGCAGTATAGGAAGGTATATCCAGCACACAGACAGTATTTCCTTGGAGTAGCATCTGAGAAGTGGGATCACTCACAGAAGGTGTAAACTGAGTCTTTTTCTTTCAGTTCTCAATCTAATAAACAAAAATTTCAAGGGAAATGGGCCACATTTATAAAGCCAAATACCTTGATCATGTACTGAAACAGTCTAAAGATGCAGTGAGGTAATTTCTAATGTGTCTTTAAATCAAATTCGAATGTACAAACAGCATCTTATACAGAAGTCATTCCCAGCTGAAGAAAAGTAATTACAGACACAAAGGTAACATTTTAAGTAAATCCATCTTCCAGGTATTCAGAACACAGCCTTCTTCTAAAAACAAAGAAATTAATTACATCACTTCTAGCCTGAGGAAATACATTAATTTCTTACTGAAAAAATCACTGCAAAGAGACCAGCAGGAAAACTGGAACACAGAAAACCCCAAAACCACACAATCATTTTAGGCCTCTCTGTCAAATATCCACTTGTCCAAACTTCTGTCTTTTGTATTAACCAAAATTTGTAATTTTGCCCTGAATAGGTAGGATGTTGACAGAGACAGAATTCAGGCAGGAAATATAACCTCTCATTAAATATACTGATAGTGTCCTTCCCTCAAAGAAGTGTTTCATCATTTTATGTCCTTGAAAGATGGATAGAGAGTGTAATCAACAATATTCGCCAAGCCCACAAGGATGGTCAGCAATCAGCCTGCCAAACTGGTGAGATAAGAGGAAATCTATAAAAATCCTAGATGTAAGACTGTGGATGGTAACTGACACCATAAAAAAAGACATGTAGAATTTGCAGAAAGCAAGAAAGGCAAA
>VZRQ01009272.1:425427-464337 GCA_013397975.1 Machaerirhynchus nigripectus | reverse complement strand
CAGAAAGCAAGAAAGGCAAAAAAAAAAAAAAAAAAAGAGAAAAACACCAATTGAATATTTAACAGCAGTACATGCTAGACTTGTTAACAAACTCTAAGCTGAATTCCAAAAATGCATGCTGCAGTGCATGCATAATACCAAAGTTGTCCCTTCTTTACTAACATCACAATTAGCATGCACAGGTAATTAACAAATACCCCAAATGTTTCAGTATTTTGAGTGTCAAATTGAAGCATTCATTTTTGCATGCTACTGCAATGTTACCCTTCACACTTAACAAGCAACAAAGCTAAAAAAATAATTATTAATAATGTTTAATTTATGTATAGATTTAAGCTGATGGCAGATTTATAATAAACATTAACTAACTGCTCCTACCTACATGCTCTACCTACTTCAATCCAAAAATACATCCTTTTTCTTGTCTACTTTTTAGAAATATGAACATTACTTGGGCATGGCTGAGTGTAATCAACTCCTGTCAAAGTGAACTTTGCCAAGTAGAAATAAATCATTGTAAGTTAAAAATAAAAGTTTCCCTCTATCCAATAATGAGCTGAACTCTCAACATACAACTAAAACGCAATACAGATTCACAGCACAATATACTCAACCTAACAGTATCGACCACACATTTATATGATTGCTGACATTTACTATGTGCTGACACACAGCAGTGAAATTAGTTCACTCCACTGAGAAAGCCTTTATCTACAGAGTGACACTGAAAGAACGTTCCCTGAACAGAAAAATCAGGCGGTTTGAGACAGAGATGCACTGAAGCACAGAAGAGGAAAGTATTTCCTAGCTCAAAACATCTCTAAGGATTCCTCTTTGCAGAACAGGCCACAGGGAAATGGATCCCACTCAATGGATCTGTGACTGGTAGCAAGACCCTCGGAGCACGAGACAGAACGTATCTGTCTCCCTCTGTCCACCTCAGTGCTGTGTATTTAAGAAAGCTGCAGGAAGGACTTGGTTGCTCAGTGCTTATAACTGCTAAGCCTGTTTTCAGTAGTTACCAAGAGGAGGCTGCCTTGTCATGAAGCACCTAAAACTGGAAATGGAGATGTAAACAAACCCTCAAAGCTCTAAAGATCAAACAGCTACAGAACCACACTCACCACAAGAAGAGATGTGGAGATAAACAAGCCTGAATCCACACGCATAAAACTATCAGTAGATAGCATTAACAGAGACAGATAAAGCTGGTCTAGTCAGAGCCCTCACTCTGGGGTCACGGCAGTCTGGTTTTGGAACTGGGGGTACAGCTCTTCTTCCATGCTACAGTTCTTCCTGAAGGGGGGGAGGGGGGTACAAGTATGGGGGTGTGGAGGGGGAAGAAAAAATAGGAGTTTCCAGAGAAAGACTTCAACTCCCAAACGCAAGGAAACCATCAGCACCCAAAAGTCACCGGGGTTCCCATTCATCTCTTATTGGGCAAGTGTTATGCAGGCATGAAGTGCAGGATATTTGCTGAGACACACCAACACTAACATTTCTCTTGTATTGCAGCTGAGTGGGATGCTCTGACTGGAAAGGGTAATAGAGGCAAACAAACTAAAGAACTCAACTACCACTAGAACAAGATACAAATCCTTTGAGACTACAAGTGGAGACTTTTACTACAATTAATGGTTCAATATCAAACAACAGGAAAACAGAAACAGATTATTAGTGATCACCGTAAGACTAAGGGGAAGATGGGCAATGCCACTCCTCCTGTTTGCCTCTCACCTGGGTTGGTGAGGTGGGACCCAAGCAGCCACCAGCAGCAGTGAGGTGGTCTCCATGAGCAGCTCTCCCTCTCTCAAGCCCCCTCATGGGTCTTGCTGAGACCCCTAACGAGACAAGACAATTCAGAGCAAGGGAAGGCAATAAAGATGTGAGCATCACTTGATGGAGTGACCACAGGTCCAGGTGTGTCCCTTACTGGAGTTCAATTCTTATCACTTTAATGCATCATTATGGCACTAAGCCTGGGTCCTTTTTGGTTGACTAACCAAATCAGGCTAACTCACTCAATTCAGGCATGTGTTAGGACATAATCCTGGGAGCAAACCTGCCTGTCTTTCATGACTGTGAATCTCACCCAGATGGAATACAAGCCAATACAGTTCAATAACAAAGGCAGCGGCTGCCTGCCTGCAGCAGAGGTTAGTGAGAAAGCCGAATTTTGAGGTGCATTTCAGGACTGAATACTCTAATTCAGTAAAATATATCAATCATATCCTCAAACCAAGACCAGGTAAGGAGAAAGGCAACTGAGATTGCTATACATGACTACTCCCTGAGTGTGAAGTAAGTGGGAAATCTGCGACCTTTCAAAACCAAAGCATCTGTGCCAGCATGGCAGATGGCTGGGAGGCACAGGGAAGGAAACATGCAATTCTGTCAAGCACCATGCAGGCTACAGAGCTGGCTTGGGCTTGGAAGGAGGACAGGGGGATGCATGTTTCTGTGTACTTTCTGCCTACTTCTGTACTACTACTGTTGTAGTAAACACAATCATTCAAACGAGAAACAGTATTTTCAAGATAAAGGATTTCAGTTCTCATAAAGGTCAAGGCATACACAGAAAACAAACAGTAAAAACCTCCATGTATGCATGTTATTACAGAGCTCAAACTTGCCTTACTGCACTCTACTGTTCATGAAAGGCAGCTCTGTAAAGCAGTTGGTGCTCAGGTCAGTCTCATCACTACTCTACAAGACCTAAAATGCAAAGCTGAAGGCTATCGACAGCAAGGATGATCTCAAAACTGTTCCCTTCACGTGTCTGTTCAACTTAAAAGTTTTCAGTTTATCTGGCTCTAGATTAAAAACAGTGACACCCCAAGTGGTTCTGAGAACTGAGCCTAGCTAGACACACTACCTTGAATGAACGCAGCATTCCCCAGGCCAGGTGAGATTCAGAAAGTGTTCTCCTACTTCAAAGTAGGGGAAAATCCCAACCTACGAAGTCCACCTAGACTTAAAGTAACTTCTTTCTTTTTCTACACAGCACAAGTTCCGGCTTTCTCATACTGTAGTTCTGATAGCTTGATCTTTTGTACAATGCTCTTAACTTCACCAAAACCAAGATCATGTCTGGTATGACTAGTGCTCCACCACTTCTTAAACAGGATTTCTCCACATCTAGCCCCAAACCCCTGAATTATCCACAAATAGACACAAACTACCTTCTCAGATCTCCTTTAAACACTAGATACTACCAAGTTTAGCATATTTCAATTCACTAATCTACCATATGTCCGTTTTATTTTTATATACATATATACACACAATAAAGTATACTGTGTTGTGTGTGTACATATATATGCATATATTTGTAGTAGCTTGTACACATCCAAAGTGTACTAATTGACTGGGATTCTTTGCAAAGCTAATTAAGTGCACTTCAGATAAGAATTTATACTGCCACAGAGTAAAAGCCCATTTCAAGCAACACCACCAAGAAACAGAGTAAAAAGTATATAATAAAAAACTTCACAGGACAGAGATGCAAACTACTTCCACAATGTGTTTTGTTTGTATCTTGAATTTTGTTATTTACAACAAACATGGGAGTTCATAATATTAAATTTAGTCATAAAAACACTAACAACAAAGAGAAATTGAGAGCTTCCTTGTTTTCTTATAGACCCATTAGCAAAAGCCTCCCCTCTTAACAGCTACATCCTTAAACTGGAAAGAAAGGAAACATCTGCAGGGCTGGTAGCTAGCACAACAGCAAAATATCATGTGATCTTAATTTAGCTAAATTGAAAATTTTCCTTCTCAGCTTGTTCTGTCATTGCTTGTTAAGAATAGGAAATTCTTTGTCCTCACCTTACAGTGTAATCTGGAAATATCAGAGACAAGGGACAAACAAAGAAAGCATGCTTCTGCTCCTCAGCACTGAAGAAATGTTTGAGGTTACCCCACACGACATAAAACAATCTTCTCAGCAGTCTGACAGAAGTGGTAAGAACGCCTCGCACAGTCACCAGCTGTCAAGAGCTGCCTTACACTGCTTCTTTCAACCTATATGAATTTTTCCAGATCCAAGACTATGAGCTGCCCCATGACCCACTCTACTTCCTACAAACGGGGAGAGGACAATAAGAAACACCACCTATGTCCCCAGATAAGTACACTACTGCAAAAATAGGAATGAGTTTCAATGAAGTTTGTACTCTTTTTGCTTTCTAGAATAACACGGGCTTTACCAAACACACAAGATACCAGATAGCTTCCACTACATTTTCACCACAGTATTACCACAAACATATTTACATGTGAAATAGCTTTGCAGAAGCCTTCAAGAAAACCAAAACCACTGCACAATGTAAAATCACCGAAATCACCTGCACAGACCCCATTTCACGATGCACCACAGGTGCACTGAAACTATTACCAGCCCTGAAACTACCGACAGATTTCCTCTGCTTCACAGTGTTTCTCTCCACTGTAGCCAGAGACTATGCCTTGAATCAATCATTAACTCTGCAAGGGACACAGTTAAAGTTGACCAAATCACCCACTTTTCCACAGCTTCTTTGTCCCCATGGCAAACCTCTGTGTTTGGACAAGGCTACTCCAGGATGCAGCTACAATACTGAGTAAGGGCTTTGCTTTTGGGCTGAGCAGTGGGACAGTGGTACACCTTACACCTGCTCTCTACTGAATGTGAGCATGAGACTGACCTTCCCTTACTGAAACTACTGAACTTTTCAAGATGAAAAGAATATGCTCCTTCCTGTTCTAGAAACAAGAAAAATAGGTCATTTAGAGACTAGGCACATCACTTCATCTGCATAAATACATCATCATACCTGCTGGTAATTCAATCTGTTAAGGCTTAAGCTCATTCAATTCTGCAATATTGCAGCTCTGCTTGGGATTTTATTTCATGTACATCAGAAAAGTCTCTGAGCTGCCCAAAGTCAAACAGAAGCCTTTGGAAGATCAAGGATTTGATCCTTCAATGTCAAAACCTAAATAGTAACATTAAAAACATGGTTATTGCAAGTGCGTTGTTATTCCAGAGTTTGACTCCGTTTGCAGAAGATTTACCTAGACATATGGGGGGAGTTTTAAGAACAACTGATTTAACAACAACTGTGTGGATCAAGGCTAAAAAACATCATAGGAAGTTTAACACAGACAGCATGGCTCAAAACACCACAAAAAAGACCGGTGTGTCAAGATTCTTTACCTCCCCACATACACAGCTTCCCTCCTCAAAAATAGCCTCTAAATAAATCTACATACAGCTTGAGATACTTGGTGTTGAAGCTTTCTAATACAGTGACTTATTAATAAACTCCTGCAAACTCGTCACTTAAAAAGTCCTGGTCCTGTGTTTCAAGACATTTAATTTCAACATACTACATATTGTGCAAATCAACATATGTTTCAAAGCCCTAAACTCAGAAGTGAAAAGGCTTGTCCATTGTAAAGCAAAATAAAATAAAATTAGCATACACAGATGCAAAGCCACATATCCAAACACCCAAATTAAATTATGTCTGACCTCTAAGTTTGTAATCTATTGTGTATATATAACAGAGGAAGAAAAGCAACCCTTTCAGTGAATGACTTCTTTTACAAAGATACAATGCACAGGAAAATGCTTAAAAAAGGACTGTGAAGTCACTAACCTGAAAAAATATGTTAAATCTTTATGCCCAGAGATGTCACTAAGAGGATAAAGAGGAGAAAGTTGTCCACAGGATTTTCACTTTAACTACAAATCCAGAAGCTTCTGAACCATGACTTATGATGTGATCATATGTGACCTGCAGATTTCCTCAGTTTGCACTGCGTACGTCAGTAAGAATGGTTGATATAGGTAACTATATCTACATTTGTTTCTCTCTCTAGAGGTTGGAGTGGGGAGAGAGAAGAAATCTGTTTTAATTCAAATCTATTTGCTTATTTAAGAACTACTTGCCTTTGCATGCCTATTACTGTGGCTTGAATTGCTCACTGTTGCCAAGTTATTTCCCTGTACTTCTGGACATTACAAAATGCTTCTCCAGTAACGTGAATTCCCACAATGAGTTAAGTCACCACCTATTTCATGTAATGATTTTACACTTTTTGCTTGAACTGGAAATAGCACACTCTGCACTGCTACCAAGACAGATTTTTATCATATTGCCTCCCTCCCTCTCTGAGGCAGCAGATGAACAGAAGTAAGAGCACAGCAAGATAATATAAATACCGCATTTCAAAACCATTATCAGCTGCAAATATCTCAGAAGGAATGCAGACACCTTTGTTATTTCATCCTCTAAGTGACACATTTGGAAGACTGAAAAGCATTTTTAATGTTATTGGAGATTCTCCGGAGGAAGGGAAATAGCTGCAGTGCAGCAGCTGCTGCAGTACTGCTGCGTTCTGGGGCTCGAACGAAGGTGGTGCGAGAGCCGGGCTTGCACCGCAACGTCGCATTCTCACACACTGCCTGCAACACTGAACTCCAGATAAAGGAACAGAAATCAGACACTTTGGCTGCTATGTCACCACATACTAACAAACCTTCATGTACATCAAAATAATCTTTGATGAGAAGGTTTCTCCAAGCCAAATAACTGCAATGATGAGGCCCACCCTGTGCAGTGGAATTTGACCAACTTCAAGTTTACAGAACCTGCAAAATACTTATCCCTGGCTCAAAAACCCAAGAATTAAGTATTTACATGGCTGAAAGAGCATTATCTCTTTTTTTAGAGGCTAGGGTGCAGCAATAAGATAAAAAAAAGAAGCCTGATGCAGTTCATCAAAGAACCAATGAGAACAGCACATGAGAAGATCTGATCTCTCTCCTCAAACTAACAGAAGTCTGCTCAGAGCATAGTGCTGACCTATGCTCTGTGCTGGTAAGAAGACAACCTACGCTCAATTTGTGGTCTACTGTTTCCTATCTAACACATGAAAGAAAGGCATTTGTGATAAAAGGAGAGAAAAAACCCAAAACCCCTGTATCACCTACTTTATACTACCTACCAGTACTTCTTCCAGCCATCTGAAGCAGTGGTATTTATTGTTTCAGGCATATTTGCTCTACTGAATCTCACCATGGCCACAAGGTCAACTGACATACCAGGCATCTCCAGAGTCTGCTCACATGCTGGAGGCTTATAAAGGACATCCTTACAAGGACAGAGGGAGTAGCTCCTACTGCATCTTCGTGAGGATGAGCCTAGCTTGTATGTTACTGAGGAAAAATATTACCTAGCTCTTCCATATATTCATTGAGGAACTCCTCTTGGACCACAGCTAGCATGCCAAGTTATGATTCCAAGACTACAACTCCATAAACGCCAGACTATCATATGAAAAAAAATTGCCTTAACTTTTTAAGGCAATCTCTCTCTCTCATTTTTCTTCTTTAAGAAAAAGAGCTAAAATTTTCTTGTTTATTAAGACCAGACTATATTAAAAATAGGATTAATCATCTATGACACTGTCAGGGCAGTCTGGATAAGTACAAACTTAAATTTGCATAGAAAGCTGTATTAACAAGGTCTGCCACAAACCTTTTACCTACTACTTTGCTTCACTAATTCTACATTTGCAATCATGTGGAAGTTCTGAATTGCCAGTAAGACTCTCACACTTGAATCTAGCCCATATCCCACAAGACAACTGTCACAGACAACATCAGCAAGAAGCAAGACAGTTTGGTACTTTGCAATAACTCGCTTTAAGAAGTATTTTTAAGACAGGTAATGCAGTTTTCCCATGAACAAAAAGTGAAAGATGAAAAACTGCAAGCAATCAAGTTTATTGTCACTGAAGGCTTCTGAGTAATTACTAATATATCACCATGTGACAGCCATCAATCCCATCCAATGTTTGGACTAAAAACTGTAATTCACTGATGCCAACAGAACTTCACTGATTTAAATCACAAAATAATTTTAAGGGTTTTTGTTTTAGTATGAAACACAGCATATCCTTTGAAAACATTCTAATACACATAGCAGCTTGCTGTATCAGAATGCAAAGGGCAACTGTGCCCAACCATACTAACTTTTATGCCACACTATGAAAATACTTTTTCTAAAATTTAAACCACCATGGTAGACAGAAGAAAATATCCCTGCTATTTCATGCTTGCTCATTTCCTCTTCTAAAAAATAAGCTTGGGGAAATATATGCTGCGGAGCCAAGGGAGTGTGTGGTGAACAATAAAAACAAAAGAAATCCTTAGAGTGACTGCAACCTAATTTGAGATAGTATTAGTGACACAAACTTCAGAGGTATGCATCTGCCTTCTCAGCAGCAGCCTGCTTGGGTGCTGTGAGGTGGGAAAGGTGGAGAGCAGCACTGCTATGTGGAGCAGCATGCACCTCTCCCCAAGCCTAGCAGCTTCCACTCCTGCCATGGCTTTTCAATGCAGCAGGAACAGAGTAGCTGCACTACAATATCCCATAAATGAGCTTCCAGCTTCATCTCAAAGAAAAGCAGCAGCAGCAGTTCATTAAACTGTATAGTTTACAGAGACTGGACTTCAGTTAAAGTAAACTAAACAACCCCAAACACACATAGCAATTGCATAGTCTATTTAATAAAATCTAGCAAAATCAAACAGTTCAGCAACATTTCTACCTCAAGCATGCAATTAATTCAGGGTGTACTGATCTAAAGCTTGTTTCTTCTTTCCAGATTGGTAAGAAACAGTTTTTTGATTATGTGAACCCTGTTCTGCACTGGGTTCAGGGGTTTTTGGTGGTTTTTGTTTGTTTGGGGGGTTTTTATGTTGTTGTTTGGATTTGGTTGGGGGGGGGTTGGTTGGAGGGCAGTGTCTTGATTTTTTTAAAACCTTTCACTTCAATATGCTCAAAAACCAATTCTCTTTTCCCTTCCCTCTAGTTATATCAAATGCACTTTAAAACTTTGCAGGACTGCCCACATCATAAGCCTTATTTCTTCTTGATTTCTGTGAAGGATGTAAGTAATTGTCATATTGCATTTGACTGGACAGGTGACTTTTACATATATGTAAGCAAAGAGTTGGGCATCTGTAAAAATTAAAAGTTTAAGAGAATGCATCATGTAATTTCTGTTTTTTTCAAATTCAACAGAAGATACTTTTTACCTGTAAAATTCACTAGGTTACTTGAAAAACTCAGATACCATCAATCAGGTTTTGCACCATTAACAAAAGAACTAAAACAATACCCAAACAAACAAAAACCAAACCACACCACCATCACCTAACAGTGTATATTTTCCTGATTAAGAAGCTTCAGCTGACATACAGGGATTGTAAGCATTTTTAAATGGCAGATTATTTCAAAGGACCTCTGTGTGTGGTGGAAAAAAATTCTGAGTCACCTGCCTCTAATTACTGTACTGAAACTGCAACTTTATAGGAAGTGCTTACCTTCCCTTTACACCAAATAACAATTAAATAAATTTCCTTCAGTGACTGGCTGAACATTATATGAGAAATACAGGTAACATCTAGAGGAACTTTAAAGTAGTATTACAACTGCATATACTATTTTAAAACCTTTAGCAAGTGGATTCTATTCTAAAACATTTTCATTCAGAATCCAGGCAATTTTGTTTGGGTTTTTTCCCCTCCAGTTCTACAGCAAGGTAGTGAATTAGAATTAAATCTCTCCATATTAAGAACTGAATAGCATCCCGTGATTTATTGAATCCTGTATATTAAAAAAAAAAATCCAAAAAGGTAAAAACCTCCCCCTCACACTTTTTTTAATCCTAATTATGATCAAGTATTTTGAACTGGCCAAGATGCTCAGTCCTTTTAAAGCAAGAAAACATACCAGCTTTATATTTACTAACAACTTAGTTTATCTTGGCATATCTCCCCCCTTCTTATATGTGATATTTACCTTTCTGTGCAAATAATTTAACAAAACCCCTCAAGGCATAAGACTCTAAAGAGAACAAACTAAAGTACTCAAAGTGTTAAAAAAGCAATTATATAGTCAAACCACACTTTGTACACTTATTAACTCTAGAAAACTCCTTAGTAAATAGCAGCATTTCTAATAGTTCATCCTCAGTAAGCCTGGGGGTGGGGAGAAGAGATCAACCAGAGCCTTTTTGTTTTCCCCTTATGCAAATTATATAATCACCTTGTATGTAAGGATAAGCAAACAACAAACCTGATCGCTCCAGGCACAGTACAGGTTACATATGAAACTCCACTTGTGATTGATCATGCAGTCCAAAATCCTGAACTGGGCCATGCCTTGCTGTAGTGCAGAGTGCTGCTGTGCTCTGACTCAGCTTTTGTCCGGGTGATCCTCGAGGATATGAGAGCTATGCAGTAATGACATTCAGGAACAAGGACTTTCCTTCCTGTTCAGTCTCCCTTCCCACCCCAACTGTGTGTCAAGTCAATGAGATAAATTAACAGAACTGCGTAACATTCTTCAAAATAATACTTCCGAAGCTGACAAGTTATGCATTCTTGGGGAATATATGGGAAACAAGAACATCTTAAAAAACCACACTAAAGCAAACAGAAAGGCATTTTCAAACTGCGCTTGTTCTTTTCCCTACCCCATTTCTGCTCCTGCTGAAATCACTCTAAACATCAACAATTTAGTGTCATAATTCATATCATATGAATCTTAAAACTGCCTTAGGCACGGTTGTGATGACAGCTCCCCACACTGTACACGAGATTCAAAAGCTTAGGACCCCTCTTTTAAAAAAGCACAATACAAGCAACTTTTCAAAGTTAGGAGAACATCACAGTGTTCATAAAAATTATATGGGTTTATCTACTTTGTACTCTTAAACAGCAGACTCCTCTTTAAACCTCTAAAAGTACTGTTAGCATTGCACAGAAATGCTGGCTGCCTTCTGTAATGAAGGATGACAACCCTATTGGTCAGGGCTGCAAAACCAGAGGGATCCTGAGAAACTGAAGAAATACTGGAAAAGTTTCTTCCTTCCTTCATGTATTCCTTTTTTGCTATCTGCAAACAACAATCCTATTTTAGCATGAACCTCACTTACTGTGACTGCTTACCTAGTATTCCCATTCCAAAGTGAGATTCAGAAACACAGGAAATGTGTTTCTGCAGAAACATACACATTTTATCTGGTAACTACATGAACTATTAGACTAGTCACAGATCCAGCTTAGAATAACGTGCAGTTTAAATGATACAATTATCTAACAACATCCGAGAGATGCAAGAGACAAAACTGTCTTGAGAAAAGATGGAGGAACAGCTACAGGAAGAAGTGGCCAATTCACCCTTTGGTTCAGCAATGGCTAAAGTAAAGGACTGAAAAGTCCTTCAAATGTCAAAGAAAATGTGTGCCATAAAAGCAGTCTGGAAATAAAGCAAACTTGTACATGAGGGTCAAACAAATGGTGTGGCCAAAGAGCAGCTCTAACTTTGAGACAGTTACACAAATAAGGCCTCATTTGTTTTAACCAAACCAAATAAAAAAAATCTTGTTCCAGTTTCTCATCCGAAGGACCCTGGAAATTAATACCAGAGTCCAAGCCAACCTCTTCCCTTGCTGCCAATGTGAATAGTCTGAAAACTTCCACGACCCTTTTGTGTACAAAAAAATCCATTCTGGTCCATTTTTAGATATATATGACAGGAGATTCTCTATTATCTTTCCAACACCTAATTGTGTAGAAGGGAGAACAGCAGTACTAGTGCAACACAGTGCAAAATGAATGTGTTCTCAGGTGAAAAAAAAATAGAACAGTAACATCTCAAACAGCTTAGATGGTCTGTACTGAAGCAGGCTGTGCTGACATGACATGTGGCTAGAAGAAATGTCCTGCTTAGCAACTATTACTAGGTGGAACAGATACACTTCCCCACAAGAGACACCATAACTATCCAAGCTTGAGAAATCTTGGAGAGGATGTTTGGGAAGGTTTGACAGAGCAGGGGGTTACTGCAGAGATGCCAGAGCAGAATGAGGCAGTGAAGTCTCCAGGACAGTAATGCTGGAACGAGGAAGGACCCGGCACCCTGCAGGACTGGCAGCAGGGATGCTGGCAGAGCGTGTGGGGCAGCCTACACACGGCTGGAAAAGCAGCCAGCTGCACATTTGTCGGACTGTGGAAAAATGCTGTCATCAACCAAGTAAGGCAGAGAGACGGGGGAAAGTAGATCTGGAAAGACTGCTCTTCTATACCAAAATCGACATCAACCAAGTTCTTCTTAATCAGTATTTTAGTACAATTCTGCAGGGATTGGCTTTACTATCAATTATCTACTTGTATAGTCATAAAATATCACTCCATATTTATTTCCTATGAAGCACTCATACTCCTAATAAAGTATTCAACATATTATATTAGAAATCTCCTACTGTACAGTATGTTATTATTTAAGAAACAGCAGTTACAACTCAAATTTGTGTAATTCTTTCCATAAAGTCAGCCGCCATTATTTACCCATTACTTTCCATTCATTTTCAAATCTGTTTTAACGAAATCCTGAACCCAATTTTTATCTCCTACAATCTGGACAGTGCTTATACACCACTGCAATTTATGCAAAAGTATCTAAATGCTGCAGATAAGAACATAAATGGCAATACAGAGAAGTAGGAGAGTATTTTAAGAAACAGTCAGTCTTGGCCTGTCAGCTGCTGTCAAAGGTTAGTATTGAAATGCTTGTAAATTCCAGTAGGCACAAGAATGAGGTGAGGACCAAGTTTTTGCAAGCTAGAGTATTCATTTAAGTGCCTCAGATAAAAGGAGTTCATGAACTGCCGCAAAAGAACAGCACCTTAAGAGTAAATTGCAGTTATTGCTTAAAATGGACTGTCTCAAAGTTTTTCCCCAAGTCAGTCTTTATACTTGTAAATTTCAATCTGCTGTAACTGAAAACTGTCCCTGATGATCATCAGCCAGCTTGACAACTGCCCTCATTTCCAAGAGACAAATCTCCTTCCTGGCATGACGTTAAACTAAATTCCACTTGTTCAGCAGTCCCCGGTTCTAACCTTATTTTCTTTACTATTTAACATGCTTTTTGGAAGACTGTTTTTAGTTCTCCTAAGCATGGTTACTATGTATGAAACTTCCTTAAAGCAGGCATCCAATGATGAGAGGGCTTCCCTTTTTGTCTTCAACATTCAATTTACCAATGCCTTCCCTCAAAAAGTTTAATGCAGAAGCAAAACTGAAATTATTTTTGTTGTAAACATCAAACTTTTTAAAAGTTTTTGCTCAAAATTTAAAAGCAAAGCTTACACACTGAATTTCCAATTTGGAGGTCAACACAGCAGCATAACCAGTGAATGACAGATGACGTACATCAACGTTAGCAGGCACCAAAGGACTCACAGTCCAGAGACAATTTGAGCCCAGGACTCAGTTGCCCAGAGACCTCCTTATCACACACTGAGTTTTGACTGAAAAACAGATGATGATGACATCCAGTTTTTAAAGTTCTACTGCTGGTCAGCTTTCTGCCCCTTAAAATAACGAAGGGACCACTTAGAATTCCGAGAACACAAAAAAGTTGAACCTCAATTATGCAATTTATTAAATAAAAAAATCAAGAGCCTATCCAATGTCCTCTCACATTTGTCACCATGTCCAGTGTTTTCTCCTGGTGTTAAAAACCAGGTTTAAGATCTCAGTATTTTGAGGTAACTAAGCTAAAAACGGGCCAGAAACAACTTCCTCAACTCTTTCCGAACTCTCCGTCTTTGTATGCAGATTCTAGAAGGTTCAGAAGGAACAGCAGAAAAGAGGCACAATTTCCCTAAAATTGTGCCCTTCAAGCATCTAGTCTTCTCTCTAAAAACTGCAGTGAGCTTTCTGAAACAGCTCATGCTCACGGAAAGGAAGGGCTTCCACTTCCCTACTACTCCGGATACTTTTTGTACATGAGCAAATACACAAGCCATACACAAGGGTCAGCACGTTGGCAGCACACAGTGCAGTGTGTACCACAAAGACGGTGTCCAGAACTTGCAAAACAATTCTTTAAAGGGTAAATCCTTTACCAACAAAGTGTAGACTGATAATGATGATGGTGAAGCTCTGGTGGAAGTCTGCGGGGTTTTTAGCAAATGAAAATGAGAAGTGCACAAGAACAAAAAAGGAAAAACGCATCTGAAGCAAGTGTTTTCACTGCTCAGGTCACAAAGACTGACAAGCAAAAAGTTCCTACAACCAAGTCAACAGCAGGAAGAGGTTGAAATATTATTCCATTCTGAATTCTTTCCTATCATTGAAATTGTTACAAAAACCTATGAACATTAAAAAAAAGGAAGAAAGAGTAAATACAAAAACCATCTCTCTCTGTAGTGGAAAAAAAATATCTGGAGTGTTTCCTTCCCTCTGTAGCAACTCCTTTTTGAGATGCAACACAGTTCATAGAATTAGAAACACAAGAGATCCTTAGGGGGAAAAATGCAGGTTCCAACGGCTGGCACAGTACCATTTCAGGCTATTTAACACATGCATACCAGTCTGCTACAATTCTAATGTTATTTTAGTCCAAGAACTGAGAAACTAAGGGAGTACACAAGAGACATCACTCTTCCTTCAGAAACTAAGGACAAAAGAAAGTAACTGAGATTAGCATAACTGTCATTTTTCTTCTGCATAAATGCAACTTGTATTCTATCAATGTATAAACTCACTAGATGAACCCAACAATGTATTTGGTGATGCATTTTGTAAACACATCATTCCACTACCCCACGAACAAATTCACAGTATCTAAATCAGATTAAAAGAATTTTTCTAGTAATTGTTTTAAAAACTCATGCAGTGACGTACTCATCACTTTGCCTGTCTAAGTCTCCAAAAATTCTCCTGCATCCACTCTCAAGACAACTTCACCATCACGTTTGCTTCCAAGAAGGACATGCGATAGCAGGATTGATCTGTCAAGTGTCAGCTTGAGTCATGACAAAGAAAAGTCCTTTTCTCTTGAGTAATCGGTTCAGTTCACCAGTTAAGCTCAAGTACTGCCCATTTCCTTGGATTTTAGCCATAGTTATTTTCAGTAGACTAGTTCTGTGCTTCCTTTCTCTAACCAACTTTTAGCATTTTCTCTTCTTTATCTTACATATTCAGCCACAGATCTCTGTTTCAGTGAACAATCAACATCCAAATAAAAACTGACTTTTTACTAGCTTCAGCTACAGGAAAGTATAATTTTGCATGTTATCCCATAAAAATGAATATACTGGATATAAAACAGGATCTGATTCCTCAACCTGAACTCTAGTAAAGCAGCTGGCAATCTTTAGAAACTGGAAGCAAGCTTCTAACACTGCTCTATTTAAGAAATGCACAGCCAAGTTTAGTGGGGACTGAGTAAGAAATAAAAGCTGTATGTACTCTTATGCAAAGTATTCTTCTGTCACACCCTTAAGCACTTGGTAACATTTAGGGTGTTAATGAAATCAAACTCCTGAGAACATGTAAGTTTACTCAAGCTATCATCACTGCTATCTACAAGCTCAATGTCTCCCAAGAGCAGATCACTTGCTTTCTACCTGCAAGCTCCTGGATAGCAAATGTACTGCTCCAGTGGAAATTCCTGGTTGTCCAACCCAGTGTCCACACAATTATATTAGTTTTGTTTCAGTGTCCACTTGCTCTCACCGTCCTTAATTTTTTATGTCAGCAGAAGATGAAAACAGCAAAATCTAGCAAAAATTTAACGAAAGTCTATTTGTTAAATGCATTTTAAATCACATTAGTACTATTCACCTGGTAATTTTACATCATCTCCAGTCTAAAACAAAATGCAACATGACTTAATTTGAACATTCTCTACACGGTAATTTTTCATGTCTGAGCAAAACATGGAAAAAAAATACTGCAATGCTTATTCCTACCATAATGTACCACCCACCACCACTTAACTTGTCCTCATATAAATGACCATTGTTAAGTACATTACCAATTGTTTCTAGAGTACGTCTGAATCTCTAGAACACAGTACACACCAGCAAATGATGCAGCCATGATCACTTTAGAAAGCAGGCAGGTTTTCTTTTCTGGTTTTTTTTTCCTTTTTTACCCCCAGGAATGATGGTAAAACCCTCTTAATTAAATCACATCAAATCTAATGGCTTTGGTATCAACAGCACACTCATTTTCTTTTACAGAAAAGTTTTTCACTTACAGTGTCAGTGATCCTATCTGAACACACATGCATTCACAACTGGCTTGAGCACCACCACAGGAAGAATTCTAACAGGGATTTCCTGTTGTCTTCCCATTCTTCACTACACTGCAGTGCCATGCGATCAGCTCTGCTATTTCTGATCCCAGCACAAAGCCGGAACAAGGCAAGTTATGTGCCTGCTTAAGACTGGGCTTCAGAATTCTAAAATTTCCATTGTAATAAAATAGAATCCTTACATACATTAATGTCTATGGAAACACATAGGAAAATGTACTGCTAGCTCTGGTGATCAAAGAGAAAATCCTTTCAATTTACTGGAATATTTATTTAGACAGCAAATCTATTATAATACAGTTAAGTCTTCTCAATAATCTAGCAATCTCTAAATACAAGGCTAGGATAAAGCTCATCAGCAATTGTGACCACACTGAAGCACCTTAACTTACAGCCCGTGTTCAGAAGGCTGAACTGTTTGGGTACAGAGAACTGCATTCATGAAAGACAATCCCAGAAAGCAACACTCATGTCACTCCAGATACAGTGCCAGCCTGATCAGGACATAGACATATTCCTGCTTTCTCTGCATTCAGACTGTAAAAAGAGAAGCAAAATTAAAAATTATTACTGTTGGTAAACACAAGAACTATTGAGTATTAAGACCTTTTCAATAAAATCCTCCCATTTCCATGAGAACAGTAGGTTCTCAGTACTTGACTACATGGTCTACTTCAAAGCACAACTCATATATAGAGTAACAGCACAACTACCCTTCAACACCAAGTACAAATTTTGAAGTCAACATAGCCTCACCTAACAGGCAATCAGAATAGCTGAGCTCTTCCTGAAGCCAGCTAAAATGAGAAAATAAAATCTTCATTAAAATAAAATTACTAGAGCATGTGTGAAGCAATTTGAGTTTATCAGCTAGCAAAATAATCACCTTTGCTTCCCCTGCCTTCCTTTTCCCTCAGCTGGAAGGCAGTCCACCAGTGGAACAAGAAAGGGACTGTACCAAGCTCTCGGTCAGAAAGGTAAGTTCCAGCTTCGGAAAGTGGAAGTCTAATTTCAACTAAAATAAAAAAATTCCTAATATTTCTTTCACTTAACTAGTACCACTGACTGAACTGAAAGCCAAAAAACAATCCCAGAAAATCAGTTTTGGCATGCTGGAAAACAGATTACGTTGTATTATTGATCTTACTTTTCAGAGAACATCTTTATTTTGCTATTCTTAATATACAGGGTTTTTTCCATGAGTAACAAAAATATGTTTCTGTTAAATTATAACTTACCCTTAACAGATTGCCAATCTCTATAATTTTAAACTTTACCATCTGCACTATCATAGAGTCAAAAAGCTTCAAACTCGGCAGTAATTCTTCAAGGTGTTAAGACTTCAGAATGACAATGCGAGTTTCTTTTAGAATTGCTCTCCCAAAATTCAACTAATGATCAGTCATTGTACACATGTCCTAAAAACACTAGAAAAAAACTTAAAGAATGTAATGTTCACTTACACCTCCCTACAGGTTTCCCATAGCAGCAAGAGCCCTAAGCTCTTAGAGTAAACTTGCTCAAGGCTGCTACACTCCAGCTGGCGAGTCCTGTGTATGCTGAACACCCTCCTCAGCCACTTCACCTCCACACCAAGAGAGAGCTCAAAGTACTCTTCACAGGAGCTTTTCCAAATGCCTTTCTCCTGTTCCCACCTGTGGTCTCATAAATGTGAAGCTTGAGTAGAACTCCCACATTGTTAGTGCCATGCAAATGCTACAGAGAAAGGTGCCATGTAGAAACATTATTTACACTGGATTACTCTGTGCAGTCTGAAGTCCTTTGTTAGCACATTTCTCCCTGCGGACGCATGGGCAGGGGACATACTCTAATATATTGGATTACTAATAAGTACCACTCTTCACACCTGCACTTCCACTTTCCTTTTGTAGGAGGATAAAGTGTAAATATATTAACTAACATATGCTACAAATAAAGCTACTCCAGCTTAGGTTTTCAAATCTGTCAGGCAATTTGTTGTACTGACTAAAGGCACCGTAACGCAGTACAGAGAAGTCCTGTCACACTCAAGCTACAGAACCCAGCAGGGAAACAAGTATCACCACTTTTCACTCCCAAGAGGAGTTAAATAAAAACAGCTTGTCAACTAATACAGCTTGGTGACTTACACCTAGCTTTCTCTTCTGACTGTCCCCAAATTTTGTTAACTTGCACAGTGGCAGAGGCTTGTCTAGAACTTTGATGAAGCTTTCGTTCCTTTGTATGAAGATGGGGTACCTCAAACAAACAACAAAATCAAACACCTCTGTTCCCTGTGCATCAAGCTTACAAATAAAATTTTAGTTTAGACCCTATAACCTTGCTTCCATACGCTGTGTTTTCAGAGGCTTAAACGCTAGACTTTTTAAGAAAACCTCGAAGATTAATATCTATAATATCTAGGAATCTCTCTAGGCAATTTATGCAACTGGAAGAGATTCAAAGATTCAGATTTTCCTTCAGTTTTTCCGTAATTTTTTCTATTAGGAACAAGCCCAGTTTCGCACAAACAGTGTTATCAGATCAGTCACATGACACAATCTGAAACTAACTTTCATGACTTCCAGTATTTTTTATTTTATAAAATATGTGGACTTGATGAAAAGCTCTTCTTCACTGTTGTGCAAATCTCCACCTCTTCTCTAAAGTCTTCATTCATCCAAAGGTAGATTGACTTGGAAGAAAATACCCCTTAAAAGAAGTTAACATATTTTCCAGGGAGCTTTGGAATTCTAAAAAGGCTTAGGGTTTATTTTAGAAACAAATTAAACATATCAAGTTGCTACATGAGTAGAAGAACTGACTTCGGTCTCATACATCTTGTAACTCCCCCTCATCTTCTTTCATCCTGTCAGATCCCCTGTAAAGGAAAGAATGTTTTTTTGGCAGTCACGCATGTGCTGACTGGCCACAAGAGCTCCCCCATCTCACCTTCAGTGCGAGGCATTAACCAGGGGTTCTCTTCCATCTACCAACTGAGTGGCTCTGAATTTCCAGGCATTTCATTATCTCTGAGACCTTATTCCCGCCTTGAAATTTGACCAAAATTGGCCAGGGACCTCAAGAGCAACTGCAGAGCAACTACCAGATGGGCAGACTGATGCCATGAACAAATTAATTCAGATTGCAGAATTTTTACTTCTTCACTCCATTACATCACTTGCTTCTTCTGACACTATCTTTTGCCCAAAGAAAACAAGCCTTGCATTTTCACCTGTGCTGCCTTCTGCTACTTCTGCGTGCAATTATCCTACAGAGATGCAGATATTGTGATCTTTTTATCAAAAGTAGAAGAAGAAACTTGCAGAACCGTAAGCTACTGCTTTTAATACATTTCAAACCTATGATGCTTATATACATTCTTTAGGAAAAAAAAATCTTAAATGAAAATTTTGAAGTCAGCCATATTATTTGCAAAAAATTACTTGAGTACAGGTAGATCAAACTTTTTTTTCCTGATCAACATTCATTTTCCAATAGATTAAACTGTACTTTCACCATTTTCTGGATGTCTGTAGAGCTAAAGATCATGTTTTTCTAGGGAGCAGGAGTTGAAATTCACAAAATACAGGCAGAGCAAAGATAGTGTTGCATTTCTCTTTACAGGGTATAGCTACAGGTGTAAGCATCTAGTTAGGAAATTCAAAACACTGAAGTACAGACCAGGCAGATGCTAAAAGTAGCATTACGCTGAAGAAAGGAGTACTCCAAAATCCCATTTATTTTTACAGCTCAGACAACAGAATGTATTTGCCGATGAAATGTGAAGAGCACTATGTAAAATTACTGCAATGCAGGTCTAAATGATCAAAGGTGCAGAGAAGCCAGGTGTCTGAATCTCTCTGTATGTAACAGGCAAATTACCTGTGGCATGAAAGAGATTTTACATGATACTTAATAATTCTTTCATGCAGTGGAATTTAAAACCTTTTTATTTCTTAACCACAGGATAAAAGGAACTTTTATGAGAAAAACAAACAGTACACAAAACACTACTGCAGCACTGGCAAAGACCTGTTTTTCGTGAACTAGAAGCACTGTCCCATTACACTTACAGAGGAAGTCAATAGCTTCACCCTCTGGCCTCAACATTTCAATTACACTGTGAACCCAGGGTAATTTTTAGTGCTTACCACTAAAGGGAAATACACTGATTGCAAAAAACCACAGACTCAACACATGTAGCTCCGCAGGGATGGTATCTAAGTAGATCTTAGTAATGATGTGTCACTTAGAATTATGGTCTTAAACCTCACTACGCTGGTGGCACAATTCATCATTCCAAAACTCTTGGAAAAAAAGTCAGCGCATCCTCTGAAAGGTTAAGACAAAGAGAGTGTTTGCTTCCCTAACTGCAGGAGGCATCTTAAAAGACAGAAGTTTGCTCATAGTAGCACATTACCATTCATCAGCACAAAATACCCAAGTAATAATAACTAAGTTTCACTTTCCGAATGACCTCTCAAGCCTACATGACTTTTCTAGAAGTGATGGGCTTGGCCAGCCTAACAGCTTACTGCCTGCCCCTTCAGTGAACCACTTCAGCCAGAAACTGCTAAGAACACCACCAGAAGTGCAGCCAGGCCTCAGGGGAGATGGGAGAAAAACTTCCTATGAACTAGAACGAACTGATTTCTGAGAAGAATCACCTTTGCTCAACTCATAACAGAAAATAAACTAAAAGCCTCATCTGAAGCTAATTCTAGAAGCAAGGACTTACTCGGCTTTAGTCAGTTGGGAGTAGAGATATATTCTCCTAATTTCTAACTCAATCAAGTAACTTTGTTTTCCTTTCAGCTTTCTATATAGGGCAAAGCTGTGCAAAATCTCATTTTTTTAGCTTACAGATATTTTGGGGTGTTTACTACTAATGAAAGACAAAACTCTGGCCAACAGGGTTCCACCCCACCAAGTCGAGAGCTATTCACAAGGCTAATCTCCAACCCTGCACAAATAGTCATGTAACTAATGTTATTTGGAAATCATTAATAGCATCCATTGATCTCACTAAAGGCCAAGCAAGGTAGCTGTGGTACAATGGCCTAAATCATGACTCCACCATTTCCTTCAGATTTCAGTCTTAGAAGCACACTGATCTCAGATCCATCTTTTCTACTCCTTATTCCCAAGATCTTGACAGAGAGAAGTATTTACATTAAAAGTTAAAGCACAATGAAAAAAGATATAAAGAGTTTCCAAGAACTGAGTTTAAAACGCAATCTCTGGAATTCCTCAACATAAGGATAAAGTAAAAAAGAAAAGTCTAGAAAGGAAATTTGGACTTCATTTTCCCTGGGCACTGAACCTGAAAAAAGTTAATATGGGAAACACAGAGACAAAACACTCCTAAGAAAGTCGACTTGATTCTCATTTTCTTTACCAATATTTCATCCTCCAAAGTTAGGCAATAAAGAGGAACTGTAAATCTGACCTAATCATCAGCCTAGTAAAAACTCATGCTGGATGATAAAAAGCCACATCCTCTGCAGTCATCTCACTGAAGTTCTTGAGACAGGCTTAAAAGCAAGATCCATCATCTGTTTGGTTTTTTTCTTATGCCTAAGACACCTGTATCTCTAAAACAGCCTAGTCCAAAACAGCACAATTTTGCTAAGCTTTACTTTATACTGAAACATAATCTTCATGAGGTATTATATAGGTGGGACTCAGGGAGAAGAAAAAGGAAAAAAAAGCCCCACACCAATGTTTTGAATTGAATCTAATTACAATTTTTTAAAGAACTCTACAGGCACAGACAGGTGTCCTTTTCTTCACATAACTACATTAAGAAACACCTCATTTTTATTAGAAAGGATATATGACAGTAAGATTTTTTTACAATGTAGCAGGCCAGAACGTTTTTTCAAGAAAAAGGAAAAAACACACAGCTCTTATCGCTGACACTGGAGACTGCTGAGGTCTTCGTGTGGTGAAGTCCCAGAAGTCTCCAAGAGGAAGGTTCTAGGACCTCTCACAGCCCATTCCAATGTTTAACCACCCCGAACAATCATTTTTTCTCCTTGCATTCAGCTGGAGTTTCCCTTACTGCACCCGTTCTCTCGTCCCTTCTCTTTCAAGAGGCTGAAGGCCCCATCCAGCTGCCTCCGCAGCCTTCCCTGGCTCAGGCTGAGCGAAGCAGGTCTCAGGCTGAGCCGAGCTGGTCTCAGTGGCCTCCTATCCAGGCAGGCGCTCCAGGCCCTGAACGCCTTCCCTCTCTCCAGCTTGCCATGTCCTGCAGCGAGGGCCAAACCCTGGGCATGGTGGTCGGGGAGGAACACAAGGGCAAACAGATGGGGAATGACACCAACACGTGCTGAGATTAAGGAGTACAGATGTTGTGAACGCTAAGACCAACCAGATACACTACACCACCACAGCAACAACAATTACAACACCACCACTACTCATAGTAGTATTCATTTTTTTCCCCTCACTGAATTGTTTAAACAACGACCTCCAGAGCTGCAAAATCAGCATGTAATTCCCTGCCCTTTCTGAAGTCTTCTACTCATTAAAGGAGGAAGTCTTGCCACACACTAAACAATGGAATGAAAACCCCAGGAATGCCGGAAGTAACAGTTCAGTAGGAAGAGGATAGGATGAGAAGGGGTAAGAGAGGGCATTAGGTGGTCCTCATTTTTAAGGACGCATGGCAGGTGCAATCAACAACATACAAAGGCACACAAAGGCTTAACCGAACATGGATAATCTGTCACACATTAAAAACTTACCTCTATATTGAATACTAAGCACTAAGCATGTTAATGAGTAACAGATTCCCTTTCTAAAAAAGCTGGATAGAATAAAGGGTCAAAGATTTTTTTATTCTTTTAACTGAAAAGTTCAGGGTTACAGTGCAAAACTAATCAAAAACGTAAAAAATTCCCACTCTAAAGACTCTTAGTAAATATGGAATTAAGGTACTAGCACTTAAAATCTCAAAAAAACTTTTTAGTAACTAAAGAAACAAACAACCTGAGCCAGAAATCCAGCTGCACAAACCCAGGATATGGTATATAAACCCACCCAAGCCAGCATTTTCCAACAGATTGAAAAACTGTTCACCCACCAACATATTTTCTGTGTGTAAAAGAACACACCACACAAAACGTCATGGACAAGTTTGAGACAGTCCGTGAGAGCTACATTCAAAGCCTGAAATTAATGTGCCAGTGAAACTTAATGAAATTACCATTGCAAGAAAAACATACCATTTTAAAAAGCAAGTCCTAAATCAATCATAACGTATCAGGTATCAGACTTCTGTCAGTACCCAGGGGAGTACTGGTATTACAGCCAAAAAACCCTTCAAAACAGATTATAGAAAACTACAACATTCAATAAGAAATTAAAGAAAAACAAGCATAGCTGAATGTGTGGAATAGAGGGAAAAGCAACACACTAGAAGAAACCAAGAAACGAGCAGGTTTATCAATGGACAACTGCAGCTTGACTATTGACTATATAACAAACAAACTCCCATGAATTAAATTCAGAGTTGCTCATATTTCAGCAGAAAGTCTGCCTTGTGTCACCACAACCTCCTTTCAGCCAGCAGTAGGTCTTGATCCTTAACAAAAAATTCACCTAGCATCCTATTAAGCTCACAGTATATCATAGGCATGTATTTTACCAGTCTTATCCCAAGTGTGAGTACACACACTGTGACCCATCAATCACGAACTACTACACACATGCCAAGCTCCTCATTACGTAAGTGACAGTAATTGGACAGTATAAAAATATTTGGTACTAGGGAAGTGACCCTCTTTTGGAGGCTTTTGCTTTCATTTTTTACTATGTCTGTAAAAGGACAATGTACTTTCTAACCTTGTCTTCCTAAACTTCCTCTTCTCTGCATTTAATTCCCCTGCACAAGTTCCTGGCCAACAGCCTGTAAGGGCTTTACCTTGTACAAGACCAATTCAGAAGGTATTCACAAAAACATATGCAATAAAGTAAGTATGATTTTTAATAATTTTATTAGCATCACAGCAGAACATGAGCAATACAGAAGGTTTCCAGAATGTGCTAACAGTTACTTCCTGACACAGGTGACTGAGATTCCAAAAAGGAACAGGCAATCTACTAAACCTCGAATTTACAGAAAAGGAAGAATTCTTGGGAGCATGAAGTTCAGGGGCCCCCTTGGTTATGGTGACTGTGAACAAGGTTCAGGATCCCCAGAGCAGAAAGCAAAGCCAAGTAAGAGCATCACAGCCCTGACTTCCACAGAATAGGGCTGCTCAGTGATCAACTTGGAAGAATTTCAAAAGGAGGCTGTCCTGGAGAGAAGAGGGATCCAGGAGAGCTGGTTGATTTTCATGGGTTTCCTCCTACAAGCTAAAGAATGGTCCTTACCAGTGTGCAAAGAATCAAGCAAAGGTGGCAGGAGGCCTGCATGGACAAACAAGATTCTGACTGAACTCAAACGTAAAAGGGAGTGTACAAGGATCACAAGCATGACCCAGGTGATCCAGAAAAAACAAAGACCCTGTCTGAGCATGCAGTGATAGGGATTAGGAAAGCCAAAGCCCACACAAAAGCCAAAACCCACTTGGATTTCCATCTGGTACAGGACATGAAGGGCAACAAGAAAGACATGTAAACATACAAAGGACAAGAAGGTAGATTTATCAAGAGTAAAACGTACTTAATCAGCCTGATGGCCATTTGTGAAGAGTTGACTGGCTTGGTGGATGAGAGAAGGGCAGCAGGTATTTTTTACCCTGACATCAGGAGGGTTTTTGGCACTGTCTCCCATTATGTTCTTATGGACAATCTAAAGAAGTATGGGCCAGATAAAAATGGACAGTGAACTGAACCAGAAATTGAAGGGGTTTTGAACAATAGGAAGAAGTCCAGCTGGAGGCCAAGTATGAAATTAGAAGAGGCACAGAAACAAACTGAAATAGAGGAAAACAGAGGAAAACCCATTTAAACACCACCTCCACCCCAAATTTTACTATAAGCATCATCAAACACTGAAACAAGTTGCCAGAAAAGCTGCTGAGTCTCCATACCTGTGGTCAAAACCAGCCTGGACACCATCCTGGGCAGCCTCCTCCAGTTTACTGAACGAAATTATCTTCAGAAGTGCCTTCCAACCTCAATGATTCCCTGATACTGTTAAAACTGGTTTTAAATCTGTGCCGTATTTTCAGTGGTGAGAAAGCATTTTACAGCAGCTACACAAATCGTAGCTGCAGACAAATCAGGTTCAGACTATTTTTGGTGAAGTGTTACATTCTAGCTCAAATCCCTAACATTTCCTATCTGCTCATGGCCAGTATAGGCAGGCAGTACCCTCTGCTAACATGCACACAGGATTTTGAAAGGAAGTGTAAAAGTGTATCCATTCCTTCTCTGCATTCTCATTTACTGAGAATTACATGCAATTTACTGAAACGATGCTATTCATGCAATTGCCATCATTTTCTAAAACTTCTGGCTTCAGCAACCACTTACACAATTATATAATCACGTGTATATGGAAGGAAGGAGGAAGCAAAAGAACAAATTCACCTCAGTATTGATCTCAGAGTGCCAGAAACTCTCCAGTCACAGATCTAAAACCAAAGAGATTGCTACAGCTATGGCAGTGGTTTCCACGGTTCCAGGTTTCCAGGCTCCAGGTAAAATCCTGTGGTAACTGCAGAAAAAACCACACCAGGAAGACAAAATTCTCTTAAAACTGGCAGAGTCTGTTAATGCTGGAAGGAGATACTAGATGAAGTAAATTATACTTCAGTCCATGACTTGCTATGGAAAGATGCTCAAGAATTTCTTTTAGCTTTGCTTTCTTTTTTTTTTTTTTTATTAAATTTACATTTTTTAAATTCACAACTTGTACTACTTTTACAGCAAAGAGTCTTACTTGCCTGATTTTGGAGACATACCTACAACTCCTTCAAGTTGCAGACATTCAAAAAAGCAGGCCTCATTATTCACAGATTTCCTTTAAATGGACAAGCTTTTCTGCCCTCTAAATTTTGAGTAAGAATCAAGGAGTTGTATAAAAAGATAAACTTTTTGTTCCTGAAACAAACATATCTACTTCCACTGTGTGTTTAACTTCAAAATACAGTTATTTTTACTACATTCTTCATATTTTCATGTTGTGACTTCATATATGACAGCATGTCAGGTTTTCTATAGTGTATATGGTCTTGCCTTATACGAAGAACTGGTATTTGCAGGCTTTTTACTCTAACAGTTGAAGAAAATGTTAGTTGCTTGGGGTATTTTTGCTTAAACCTGACACGGATCTCTCCAAGAGAAGGTCTGAAGAAAGTATATAATTCAAGTTTTTTATTTATATTCCAGCACATAATACAAAAAGCAGTCAGCATTAAAGAACAGAATCGGCACAACTGATTTTCAAAACAATTAAAGATTTTTTTTCAGAGGCTCATTTATCGGAACCACTGATCCAAAGCCTGCTGAAGTCCAGAACCATCTTCAGCTTAAAGGACTTATACAGGCTCTTTATGAAGTATGAATAAATGTAATTTCCCCCCTATTTTACTATTTTAAATTAGCACAAATACTTTTTTTCCCAATTACTAAAAAACTTTTATTAATATAGGCAACACAAGATGTCTTCCAACGTATTTTTTTTATCATTTCTGAAATCATCTACCTTAAATCTGCACTTAAGAATAAAACGTAGTCTGAACTTCAACCATTTAAAACAATAAACACAATGCAATTTCTCAGAATTCATTGGAACTCAAAGTACAAGACAGTATAATGGAAAAGTAAAGCCTCTACTGCCACTTTGTAACAGTCACTTGTAAATAAGGTAACAGAGAAAAACAGGCTTGTGAAATAATGTGCAGGTAGGCCAGAAAAGCCTTATTATGCAGTAAGAATAAACTGGAAGATCGTTCTGTAATGAGCCATCCTAAAACGCAACTAGTTGTATTTCCTTCCCAAATGAGAAGTGTCTTTGCAATAAAGAAACCAAGTTCCACAAAAAACAACTGCACCATGGGATAACGAATACAGAGAAAGGATAACCACTGCTCCTCATGCATTGAAACACTCAGTTGAGTGACATATTCTTGTATGAGCTGAGTAACACTCAGTTGAGGACATATTCTTGTAATCCCAGCTTTCTCACTTACAAAAGTAGGGAAGACTACAGGCACTTTCCAAGGAATGAGAGCCCAAGGTATCTTGGGTCCTAAGCAGGAAAGAGAAATCTGCCAGACCAGATTATCCAAGTGGGGGAAGTCACCACAGTATTAGCTGAATTTAAGGTCAAGTCACTACCACAAATCCTGGTTTTAATCTCACACATAATGCCTTCCCTTAACTCATTTGGTAGTTTTAATGGCTTGAATTTTAAAAAAAAACCCAATAATTAAAAAAAAAAACCCAAACAAACCACCACCCATACAGCAACAGACCACCAAAAAACATACCAAATAATCAGAGACAAAAAAATCCCCATGATAAAACATCATTATTCACTTTTTTGGCACTATCCAAAATAAGATGATTGTGGTGTTTTGCTTCACCTCCCTCACAGCAGATACAGAATCTAACACAGAAAAAAAATCTGTTTCCAAACGTCAGACTCCCATTATGAACTGAAAAGAAGCTTAGAGGCAACCATTACATCATTTACTGATGTTGCATCACCCAAAATTTAAGCAACTGAATGCTGGCCATGAAATGTATAAAGGTTAACATGCTGAGGGAGTTGCAAGGGGAGAATCTTTTTCCCAAATAAACTCACACTGGGATAGTGTGAAAAACAGGCATCACTGAATTCTAAACTGAATACAAGATTTTTTCCTAAGTTTATACAAGTCCCGATTTAAATGAAACAAGGAAAAAATGATTCTCTACAGACAAACTTACCAGTGAGGACTGTTTACCCTGAACACGCCTTGCTGAGTAACTGTCTAATATTACCACTGTCTCTACTCACACGCATTAAAGAATTGAGTTTCTCAGTTATGAATCACTGATTACAAGAGCAGAAACCATCTTAGCCACAGATGCCTTTTAACATTTTAGATCTAGCTTTAAAAATAGTTTTAGGGGGTGGAGGTTGTTTGTCTGCCCACACACAAAAGACAAAAACACCAACTCAACAAAACTTTTTGTGGCCATCTCATTTCACAGTTGCTTAGGCAGAAGTTTACCTTTTTTTCCTTACCTTCTGGATAACTGATTTTCAGGACTGGTGAAGGGGAGAAGTTTCATTCTGCCAGATGGAGCTGCTCCCTCCAGTCCTTTCCCTACCTGTACATCACTCAGCCCCATGCCTTTGGAGCTATTGAGCTTGCTGTGTAGCCTCTGAAAGTGCTACTTCCTTCCCTTAAGCTGTAGAAATTGAGTGAAAGAGGAGTAACCATTCTACAGCAAACAGAAGTCCCAGCAGCATCATTCACCACAAAAGGAGAAAGGAGTTTTCCACAGGATCTAGGGGATTTACTGGGTTTGCTGCTGCAATAAGATCTGGAATCAAAAATTAAGTCCTGCAATGTAATACAGTCCACTAAAAAGGTGACACAGAAAACTTCTACAGGCAAAAATAGCACTTGCCTGACTGCAAACAAGTAGAAAAGAAATGAAAGTATGACAGTATATGTAACTTGTGTGTACAGTCCCAAATCACCTTGAATTCTCCTTCAGCAAGGGGGGAGGGAGAAGAGATAAAGTGAAAACAAAAGCAGGCAATGGTGCGTTTCATTTTAGCTTATTAAAACTGGAGAACATTAGACCCATATGATGCAAAAACTTTAACAAAAGTGAGTAAAACCAAAGACATAAGTTTGGTATCTTTAAGAAGCAAAAACAGGCCCATTCCTGAATATTTGAAAAACTCCATTTCCTGTTGCTGATCACCAACAGCTGCCTTGTTTCATCAGGCTTGGTACAGAACCTCCTGAAAGCAGAAGGAATCCTGATGAGCTATTATGGAATCAGCACTCCAGCACATAAGAACACCTGCAGACCAGATCAAAGATTTGCAATCTTTGATTGTATTTGCAATAAGACTAGCCCAGCTCTTACAGTGACCAAATGCAGATAGCTGTGAATAATTAGGAAAGAACACAGAAAAAAGCATCACTACACTATCTTCCCAGCTTTAATTACTCACAAATCCATAACTCATTCCACTACAAGGGTACTAAGTAACTCTAAAAGTATTGCTCTTTCAAAAATATATCTGGGTTACACACATACTTTTAGCTTCCAAAATATTATGGTGCAGAGTAACAAGCTTAATTAATTTTTATGCAAAGGACTGTCTCCTTTTGCTCGTTCTCATTCCACCATGCTCATCTGACACCTCCAAGTTCTTGGTGTAGATAGTAAAAAGCTGATCCATAGAAATTCAAGATGTAGACAGAGAAAGCTACAACATCTCAACATCACCCATCTGTCTCTATTCTCCTCTTTTTCAAACTGACAAGTCCTAGCTTCCTTTTTTGGTTTTGATACAGAAACAACTTCATATATTCAATTATCATAGTTAGCCTTTCTCTCCAACTTTTCCAGCTCTACTATATTGTTTCTGAGATGGGGAAAAATGAAGGGAGATGGGACCTAGACACACAAGCTCCAAGTGCACTATGGATTTATATACTGAGGCCTAAAAGAAAACACTGTCTGTTCAAAATTATTAGGAAATGGATGACAACTTGCTCTTTTGACCAACACCAAGCATTAAGTTGCTGTTTAATCCTTGGAGTTACCTACCAGAACATTTTAGATTTCACTCATAAGCTCCTGGTTAATCACTACCTCTCAGCATTTTTTACGTGACATAATACTTTGACATTTACGCACATTTTGTATCAACTAGTGCTGAAGAAGGTCCTTCAGCATTTCTGCACAGACAATTCATCTTCACTAATCTGAGTAACTATCAGCAAGCAGAAGTTCTCTACAGAGGAAGAAAAAAAAAATAAGCACTTTACCTCTCCACTGCCATTTAACTCATGAAAACAGCAGAGAGTTACCAGACCTATTTAGATATACAGCTGAATCATAGCCTCAGTCACAGTGGACATGCAGAGAAAATTCCTCAAAACCATCTACAGTTTTGAACTCACAAAAAACAACACCTAAAGGGCATGGGCTGTGAAATGCTACCTGTATTGGCCAGCATCCATTATACAACATAATATTTCGTAACACTTTCATACAGAAAAAACCCTTTGTTGCACGGACTCGGCTACAAGGACCATTTTGGTTCTGTATGCAGTATTTTTTAAAAGCGGGAATACTACTCCTCATGTTTTAAAAAAATTAAAATGCTAACAAAAGAGATGCAAGCAATGAGCTTGTAAGATCACCTCCACGACATCAGGATCAGAATATCAGCTTACCTAACTACCTACTGCTACTGAATTACTCCAGCATCTGATTCAGATGCACAGACTGCGACTAATACTGCAGGTTATTCATGTTCACTTGTTTCACTCTTCCAACTTTCATATTGTTGCTAATTTGGCAAGACGGGAAACTTTAAAAACCCTAGAGCAGCACACAAGCCATTCATTCTTCTTTCCTTAAGAAAAGAAAGATCGTGTTTAAATCCCACCTCACAAGCAGCTGCAAAGCAACTTCTCCAATGCTTTAAGAAAACAACTAAAGCATACAGAAAATGTGAGACTGTATTTAGATAGACCAATACAAAAATAGTGTAAGTACAGAGAATGGAGCAGAAGGCCTGTAAAATTGCCATGAAAATTGATTACTCCGGGCAAAGTTTACTTACTCACCTTTTACCATGGTGATTGAGGATAATAAAATTTTAAAATGCATGCAAGAAGGAACAAGTCAGATTTTACAGCCATTGATGAATAAGAAATGTTTGTGGCTATACATGGGAATACTTTTCACTGGAGTCATAGGCTCCCTATTAAAGTTGCTTCAAAATTAGAGAGCTGAGAAGAAAAGCACAGCAACAATAGCAAAGCATGAAGTGCAATGGGACAGCTTGTTACATGGAAACTGCACCTTTTTTTTTGGAGATAAACCTAAGCAGATCTTTATCTTACAAAAAACAGGTCAGAACCCACAGGTAGGAAGAGTCACCCACTTGAGGAGCACATACTAGACCTGCTGCTTCTTTTGCTAACCAAAAAGAACAACAACAACAAAATGTTTCAGTTCTCAATTATTGCATCGAAAGGAAATTTTGATAGCTCTGCAAACTCCAGCAAGTGCTGACTGACCTCTAGCCCTCTTAAACATTATTGAACTGAGGACATATACATTTAAACACGTCCAAACTACAACAGACTTTGATTAAAGAATTGCATTTAAGTATCTGTCAAGCTTCCTAGGAAATCAACCACTTCCATATTCTATTACATCAGGACAGACCCTGAAAAAGTTATAATGTCGTGTTTTCCTCAAAAATAACTGGAATTGTGTTACGGTTTTGAAATCCACATGACTTTAGCGCATAAACTAGTTTTTGAACATCTCTCCATGTGCAGTTTTCCAATATAAAACTGCAACTCAAGTAGTAGATTGAGCTCAGTTTTAGTTTTCAAAATTGAGGAGCTCACCCCAATGCTGTGAATGTATCACTGGGCACACTGTCTCTATCTGCCAAAAGCCAAGTGATCTGTAAGGGATTCTTGAGAATTTAAAAGATTCTCTTTTAGCTCATCCCATGGACAGAAGTTGGATACAAGACACCTATTCACCTCAAAGTTTTAAATCGCATCAGCGTTTGAATTTTAGTCTTTTCTGCCCTCGTGCTTAGACTAAGAGAAGTACACAGATATATTCAACACTAATATTTAAGGCAATTTAAGAAGCTTTGATTTTTAAAAAACTTTTTTATTTACAGGATTGTTCACTCTCTTATGTCTCAAATTTTGTGTCACAAAAAGCCCAAATACTTAGATGAAAAACTAAACTAGAAGAGAACAAAATAAAGGCTTTCAAAGGGTGAGTGGTTTGCAATAAAGTTTCAATAAGAAATAGTACTCCATCAAAGAGTACAAAGATATACATACATACAAATAGGAGGGCACACTGCCATTTCTGTTAGGTTAAAAAAAAAAAATCAACCAAAAACAACCACCACAACCCCTACCCCCCAACAAAAAACCCCAACGAACCAACAAACCAAAACCCCACAACCAACAAACAAAAACCAAAATCCCAAGTTCAGGTTTCTCTTCTCAACCTATTTGTACCAATTACAACTGTTAATCAGCATTTAAAATCTCTCTCCTCAATACAGTTTATATTGTTTTCTATTTGATTTCTTGTCCCTGGCCCTTCAAACAGACAAATATAAACCTCATAATTTAAAATACGGAAGATTATGTTATATAGCCAACTCAGTGATGCCAGTGCAAGATTATTCCTCACAGCATATTTGCTAGTGCTTAATGCAGTCCATACTGTGTGTCCTAACACATTATGCAAATGACACACACATAAAAGAAAATGTCTATCTCAGAGTGCCCTCCACCAACAGACAATCTGTAATTAGCCATGTCCTCTAAGGAGGCACCTCATTCACTCTCACCAAAGCAGCAGCTGCTGGCAAATGGAAATAAAGAAACTTAGAACAAAAGTAAGCCTACTACCTATACTCCCAAAGGTGTATACTCATGGTTGCAAGCCAGAGTCAAAATCTAAACAGCTGTTTGTATTTTCCAGAATGCCCACACAGAACCTCTCATGCCCAGCACCAAATATTTACTAACATGATTTGTATCAGGCTCTCTCAAACATGCTGTACAGAGAGCTGCAGCAACAGATCCCAAGGCTTCACTAAAACACTTCTGATCTACAAGGTCTCAGTGCAAAAATCTACAACAGAAAATATAAAGCAGCAACACTTTCTGCTGAACACAATTCCCTGACATACAGAACAACAGGGTACACCAATTCAGAAAAATGCAGTAGTTCTAGCCCCCAGCAGAGATGCAGAGAACAAAGCATACAGTTGTGCCTAATCTTTACCATACTATTACCAAGTGATTCAATCACTACACTCTAATATCACCTCCCCAGAAGAGTTCTCTTCAAATCCAACAGCAGTCATCAAACAGTAAATTCTGAAAATTGTTTCCCTGTTACCAAAGTCAACAACAATTCAGGGAGTAGCCAGAGTTCCCATCTAACTAGAGTAAATGAAAAATGCATTTCACCATGGTTAAAAAAACCAAAAAACACAACAATAAAAAGGAAAAACGCACCACAGAGGAAGATTTCCCATTAAATAACCTTTATGAACTCAAGAACTGTATACATAAAACAGCTTAATCCCACCTTGCAACTCTAAGATTACGCACTTTCAGATTTACAAGGTATGTCAGGCCTCTGATGTGAACACAATCAAAGCCTGTTTGATGTCACTGCTCCCACCCATTATACTTCTACTGTGTGTGCCTACTACTGGCTGATGGGCAAAAAATACCATGGAAGTGTCTTTGCAAAAATAACAAAAATTACAAGACATATAAGGATTTGAACAGCAGAAATGCACAGCATTTATAATAATCTACATTTCATATTATAAACAGGCAAAGTTTTACAAGATTCCTGTAAAAAGAAATCAATCTGACCAGACAACATAACTCACATCCACTGTCCGTGTGCTATGCTTAGCGTAACGTATTTTTAGTATATATCCATTATCTTTTGTGGCAGGCAGACAAACACCTCCTCTGTACCAAGGCCCTAAGTTCAAGGTTTTGACGAGATTGTAGGCTCTGACAGCTTCCACAATCATGGAATTGTAACTAACAGCGCACCAGACTGACTTCTGGAGTACTGTTATTCCGACTGTTTCAATGCAGTTTAGAAGCCTCAACATTTATACCAGGGCTAACCCATGTTTTTTTAAAGACAATGACTCCTGTTAACTACAAGAAATCAATTTTGTTTTCATTTAACATCATTTCATAATTTTTTATATCTGCTTCCTCTTCTATGCAATTTAACACACAAACAACTGCAAGGAAGAATAGCACACAACCTCTGAATGCTAGAAAACCTCAATTTTTTCTTCCAGTTGTTATCAGAGAAAAAATACAAAACATCAGCTACAAAGGAGCAGTATATATTCCTAACAGCTTAGCCTAACAGTGCCACTTAGATTTCCTTAGAAAGGTAATATTTTCCTTCTAGTAAGGCTCACAGGTTGCACGTTTATATTGTAATCATCATCTACACAGCCACATATGTACGGAGTCAAAAGAAAAAAAAATACCAGCTTTTACTCTCTTCAGAGCCCATACTGTTCAGTTATGATTTGGTTTTCCACCTACAGTATGATGCTTTCAAAGATACAAGACGGACAAGATCACAAATGCATAGAGTGAGATAAAATACTTCCTCTTCCCCAACTGTTCTCTCAATTGTTTTTGCATGTAAGTAAATACAAATGACATGAAATAATATGTCTGAAGTAGCAGACATTGTTTTTGCATCTTAATAATAAAAATCATTAAAAATAGCTTATACAGAGAAAAAAGTGATCTTAGTGCTTTGATGTTTGTCAAACCTGCTAAAGAAAAAGGTTCAATTGTATAATGCACATACTGCATGCAATAAACGCAATTATTTCATACAGACACAGTTCAAGATACTCTTAGTCCATTGCAATTCTCTTGCAAAAGTATTTTTTTTCAGACAACTATACCAAAGTGGTACAATCAACAAAGTTGTATAACTGGGAAGCAAGAGGTCACTTTAGAAAAACACATCAAATGCAGTTACCTTGGAAGGCAGATACCTTCATTTTCTTGAAGGAAGAACTTCCTGTTTCATATTGTCACTTATCAAATACATAGTATTTCCTCATGGAAGAGGTCCATGCTTTGTCAAATTATTCTAGGCTTATGCTAACATAAATCAGAGCAGAAGTCAGAGTTATGCTTGCGTGATTAAACAGGATTTGACTCAAGCTTTTTGAACAGCTGCAACCAAAACTCTGGTAAGGCTGGTATTTATGCTGAATTTATTTAACAGAAGCTTTGTGCAGAATTCTCTATCACCCTAAGTACTGTACACTTCTAACAACCAGTATTGTGTACTATTTGACATATAAAATCTTACACATGGATTTCTCTGACTCTGAGTTTTAACATTACAATTAAACCTTCCAGTGTCCGAGTACAAGGCATACAGAAAGCACCAATACCCAACAACAGAGAATTCCAGAACGCTTCACATGTTTACAGGCATAATTACAGAAAGACTGACATTCTGCTCCAATAGTAGAGAGATGTAACACCTGGGAGTCACCACTTGAAGTTTACCAATGTCATTCCAGCCGGGCTGTTAAAATAGTAAACGATCTATTCATTATTGTTAGAGAGAAGGCAAATGATTTTCTATTTTTAGTGCCATCATTGCCCTTCTCTGGTTCCTGACCCAGCACATACTTCTCCTCAGTTTACGCACTTGCGCTCTCTCTGATAAGGTGTGGGAGTGAGACTATTGTGGGGTTTTCTTCTTCTCTGAAACTGAGAAGTTGTGATTACAAAGCAAGTACTGATAAACCTCTTTTTTTTTTTTCCTTACAGAAGTTTTTGGAAATGTATTCCTAACTTCTGACAAGTACAGAAGCTCTGCGGAATCACTAAAGACCGTTCACTATTCCTAACAACTCACCTGCTAAGCAGAATAAAAACATGTCACAAAACCAAAAGAAAACTACCACTCTTAATAAAATTATTTGATGAAGTATTTTTAGTATTCATTTTACTATTCATAAACCAAGGAAATAGGATTGGTAAGAATTAAAATTTGGCTTTAAAGGCCACACACACACTGTGGTTTATATTTTCTTCAACCTGCATTTAATGTTCAGAATGTAATTTTAATACAGATTAACAGTAAGCTATACCACAAAGAGACACAGCAATTCTTTAAACGCAAAACAGTAGGACTAGAAAAGCAAAAATACCCCCAAAAATAAAAGCACATTTTGTTGTGCCTTTCTAGGCAAAGGATAGGAAATGAAATTTACACTAACAAAGACACCAGTTCCAGCCTCAAATCTGGAGGGGCCTGGTGGGATGTTGTGACTGAAGCAGTACTGGCTGTACCTCAGCAGGGCTTAAACTCTCCAGCAGAACACCACTACAACCTGACGGAACAGAGATAGCCGATGCTCGTTAATCGAAAAGCCAGAAAGAACACGCTCTCACTTATCTGTCCTTATGAACATAAGCCCAGCAATTCTTCCATTTGTAAACGTGTGTCAGATTTCAAACAGAATGGCAAACAGCCCTGAGAGTCCCCGGCCCTCTCTGCCAGCTCCCCCAGGAGCCCAGAATACGTGACCTGTCCCTTTGAACAGGCGCTCCATGTTCAGACAGAGCCTGCAAGCCTGAATGTGCAATCTTTGTTCACAACCGTCGTTTCAGTGAAGGGGCTCTGAAGGGAGAAAGACCACTAGGTACAGTGTCAAAGGGAAAACCAGAAAAAAATAAAGTGAAAACAAAAATAGAAAACATGGCAATGCATGACCAAACGGAACTTAGTATCAGAGCGGGCAGGCATCCAAAACAAAACACAGTTATTGACCACCATACGTGGTATCCAGACAACTCGAATCGCATGTTCTCTATTCTCCTACCTGTGTACACAAAAATCCACAGAAGCACCACTTCTCAGCCAGACATTCCCTTCCTTAGTCTGACTGCTGACCTTAAAGCTAGAAAACAAGTTTTTCAGTTCTTGCTCAAACCTTAATGACTACAGTTGTGCATTTCCAAAACCTTAAACTGATCAAAAATCCTAATTTCTGTTGCAACTCCCTTGACTGTGGTGAACAACGGCTATGCTTGGAGTCTTCCTTGTGACAACCTGCTGTCTGTATAGGTCTACACCTAAACACTAAATGTGGATGACTTAATTAGTGTATTATAATGCAAACACCATATGGGATCCAGTGTCCCAAAAATCTAAGTCATTTCCCAAAATTGCTAATACCTTGCAAACCCCTGCATCTGCAGCAATTCTTTTAAAAACCTGAAGTCCCTTTTTAATAGTAATTGTCTTCCATTAAAGGTGTTTTCTGATTTTTTACACAGAAAAGCCATTCTTCCTGTTCAATACAAACAAGAGAGACTTCCATTAAAGGGATTTGTTCATATATAGCATATGAAGCACTGTACACAGTAACTACTCCATCAACTGAACTGAGAGAGCAGATGCCAAGCCACAAATCCTCACTCTCTTGGCATTTTACACAAATCTATGAAAATAAAGTTGTAAGAAAATAAACTGAACTTCAAGACATGCAGCAATATTACATAAAGGCAACGGAGAATGCACTGCAACCTTGATCAGACATTCACCAGGGCTGTCTAAGTTCAAGCAAAGATTACATCAGGCCTGCTGTGATTAAGGCAATCACCGGTCTGAGCGCATGTTTTCTACCAGTTACATTTTAACTCCAACATGTAAGTACCTGGCAAAACAACAGGCAGAGCAGTCCATTTTGCAATTCCACGCCTATTAGTAGTCACCAATTAGACAGCTTTAACATGATGAACTCCAAAAGTGCCACAGGCCTTTTTAGGGCTTACCACCACAGGGAGAGGTAGATTATGACAAGGGCCAGTGCCAAAGACCAGAAGTGTCAATATGACAGAATTAAAAAGCAGATATTAATTTTTACCCTTAGACATGTGGTTTTCTCCTTCTTCCCACACTATCTGAACAGTATTGAAGAACAGGTTCTCCAAACATGGCACTGATTTTCAGTCGCATTTTATCACAAAGTCTTAACATCTTCTGTGCTCTTACTTAAGACTCTCATTTTATCCTCACCTAACCCACCTGGCTTTAAGAGACTGTGTGAATCTCTTAATTGAGGTGATAGCAGAAAGGAAAATCCTACAATACCATATGTGACACTTTCAGACCAAGGCAAAAGGGTGAATTCAAGATAGCAGTAGACTAAAACCCAGTGTCCTATGGAAAAAAAAGAAAACCAACAACAACAACAAAAAAATCACACAACAAAAAACCACAACCAAACCAAAAATCATCCACACTTTTAAATTAAAGTTCTGTATTTTTAAAAATCACTCAATTGTATTTAAACGTCAGCAAACGAAAGGGGGAATACCAACATAAAGGGCATATATTTCCCAGACCTATGCAGATTTAAATCAGCTTTTTCTTCAGCACAACATACATACTCTAACTTTGAGAAATACAAAATCAAGTTTGTCCTTGTAAATAAAGTTTAAGACAAATCTTAAAACAAGTCTACTGAAAGTGTTATATGCATTTTGTTGAATCTGAAGTTAATAATTGTTTCAGAGACATTTATTACTATTGATAGGGACCACGGAAGGATCAGACACGGTTCTGTGTTAAAAACTTTGTCTTGCAAGTCAAAACATGCAATGGTGCCACCATAGGGCATGCTATTAAGTTTCTGAACACTCACAGGATCGTTCCAGCAACAACTGCTACGGATAGAAATATCCTTAATATAAGCTGCTGCGGAGGGACAGGAGAGTGGCAAGCACAGGGTACAAGCAGACAGAGGCCAGACCCTTATTTCTACTAAAAACCACCACGGTAGAAACGTGACAGGGACGAAGCCGTACCCCTGAGCGCCCAGCGAAGCGCTCCTCCAGGACGGGCAGGTTGGGCGTGGGAGCGACACGCCACGCTCTGCCCGCGGGGCCGGGAGGGGGCCGAGGGGCCCAGGGGGCGGCCCAGTGGGAAACCTCCGTCCTGAGGGCCAGGGCGGCGGCGGCTT
>VZRQ01009272.1:353847-425273 GCA_013397975.1 Machaerirhynchus nigripectus | reverse complement strand
CTCCGCCGCTCCTACCTGGCCGCCGGCGCCGCTGCCGCCGCCCGGGGGGGGCTCGTTGTCTCCATCTCCGCCGAGTGGCCCCGCTGCCCACCGGGTCGCCATTATTTCATTCCCGGTTACAAAGGAGGCGCAAATCCTCTAGAGCCCACATCGGGGAAGAGAAGGGACGGGAGGGGGGAGCCAACGCCAGAGCCACTCGCATACACCAGGCGAGGCTCGGCCAGCCCAGCCCCGCCGCCGGGGGACGGGGGTCGGCCCCTTCACGCGGTTGCCATAGGGAAGAGCACCGGAACGACCCTGGGCTTCAGCTACGCTCCCCGGCTTCTGCTTTCATGGCTGGAGGAGGAGAGAGAGCAGATGTGTCAGTCCTCGGCGCGGGGCCGCCACCGCCTCCGCCGCCCGTCCCTTGTTAGGCTAATTGCACCCACTCGTCATCTTCCTCTTCCTCCGGCTCCTCCTATCCAGAGCCCCAGCCGCGGGGAGGAGAGGGCAAGCGGGGAAAGGCGGGCGTCGTCCGCTCCCTCCTACTTCGCTACACGCCGCCGGAGGGAGCGAGGACGGGGCAGTGCTGTCCGGGCAGCCCCGGCCGGCGGGGCGGTAGAGCCGCTCCCCACCTCGGCCCAGCCGAACTTTGATCAACTGGTGGAGGAGGAGGACGGGACCGGGGGCCGAAGGGCCGCTCGCTCTCCGGGCCGGGCGGAAGCCGCCGCCTGCTCACGATTCCCGCCCCGGCTGTATCCAGCGGCGTGCCGGCGCGGGGGGCGGCAGCAGAAAGCGCACAAGCCCCGATGAAGAAGCGGCAACAAAAGACCCCTCCAGCAGCAGCGCGGCCGTGCCGGGCTTTTGTCTCTTACGCGGGTCTGCCCCACTCGCAGGCGGCTCCCTCCCCCCGTCTACGTAGCCGGAGCCGTTCGCGATCAGACCACCGCGCCCCACGCCCCGCCCGCGCCCCTCCCTCGGGCCTCCCCCCGCACAGACGTTGCTTCGCTTCGACAGCCGCAGCCGGCGGCTGCTGCGGGCCCGCCGGCGGCAATTAGGGCGTCTCGGCGCTGGGGCCATCGCGCCGCGCCAGCTGCGACCCCCCCTGGGCTCCTCCCAGGGCTCCCCCGGCTACCTGTGCACCGGCCCGGGCTCGGCGGGGGGGCGGGGAGCGGCGGGGCATTCTAGCCAGCGCCTTCCCAAAGGTGCAGGGCTGTGCCGCCTCCCCCGTGCCGCTCACCGCGATCGCTTCCCCGGGCCCTAGCTCGGCGCCCTTTCCGCCCCGTCTCGTTACAGCCCATCCCTGGGCAGGCCCCGGGTCCGTCCCAGAGCCGCAGGCGGCCAGCGCCAGCCGGCGGCGAGGGGGTGACCACCACCCCCAGCCCGCCGGGCCGGCAACGCGACCCCGCGAAGGGCGGGGGCGCCGCCCCACGGCTCTCCAGCCGGCCCCTCTTACTCGGCGGCCCGCGGGGCTATTGCCCCTTCCCCCGCCGCCGGCTCCCGCTGCCTCTGCCGGTGGGGAGCATGTTCCCTTCCCCTGCCTCCCGGCTGGCGCTTTCTCTTCCCTCCAAAAATCCACCCACCTTCTCAGACGACACCGCGAGGACAGGAACTGGCTCCCGGCTGCCGTCCAGGGCACCCGCCCTGCGGCCGGGGAGCGCAGAGCCCCGCTGGCCCCCGCCCGCCTGCACGGCCTGGGGCGGCGGCGTTTGCTGCTGCTTCTTCCCTGGGCGTTTTCAGGGGTGATCACACAGCAGCGATCTCAGACTTTCCACCCTAACGCAGGATTTGCTGCTTCTGCCGCCAGCTCCACCTGCACCTGGCTTCGGGAGGACCGGGACCGCGACCGCCTCCGGGCTGGCTTTGGACGGTCCCGGCCGAAGTCCCGGGCAGCCCCATGGCGAGCGGCAGGAGGGAACTTGGTTTTGCTGTAGCCGCGAAGGTGGTAAATGGAAACATTTTCTGTACTTTATCATCGTCGGAGTGTGTGATTTTTAATTTCGGTTTTTAGAATGCCGTTTTCTAGCGTAGAGGCTGGACAAGTAAGGTCTCTGTGAACGGGAGCAAAGAAAAACAAAGCATTTGCAAGAATTGGTAAAGAATTGGTAAACGAAAGGTTGTGTCTAGTTTGTGTTCTGAAAACAATAGTAATGTTTTGGGTTGTGGTTTTTTTTACTGTGCTACCCTTGACCATGAGATCACAATCTTTGAAAAGAGGTGACTGCCCCGGTTATCCATCAGCAACTTGCATCGTCAGCAGGGATGAGTACTGGTATCCAGAGAACTGCGGAACGAGCTTACTTCCAGTAGCTGGAGGAAAAATCTCAAGGCCCATATGCTAATTATTGCCAACCAAGGTCACATCTGCTAAGTTTAAAAGGGTGTTGCAACTCAGCCTGTCACACTGATTCAGGTGCTTGCCTACAATACTCTGTGTTGCTGTGGATTTCATTAGGCATATAGATAGTTAAAAATGTGTGGTAGTTTCTGAATTTGAGTTCCTTATAAATTTTTGATGTTAAAGACTACTTTGTGGCTGAACCTGATCTGGCCCAGAGATTACATATGGATATTTTGAATAAGCATACTGCTGTCCAGGTGGCAATATACAGGAGGGTTCCACCCAGCTCCCTATAATTTCTCACTGTCCTACAACATTTAAAGATTTATTTGCCATCCAGACCCAGAGAAAACTGTTATAATATAGTTTTCACAATGGCTGTCAAGAAGTTGAAAAGACCAGAATTAAAATCACTTGACATTTTTGAAGGATGGAGAAGGGGAACAGTTGGGGCGCTTCTGCTGAGACTCATTATCAAACAGAACCAAGAAGTGTTGCTGTGTGCTCGGCTGCTTACTGTTCTCTGCACAGTCATCATGCCAATCTGCACAACACCATCAAGAATCCACAATGTATACAAAATCAGTTCATGTATTCATAATAATATTTTTTCTATAGGAGCCACAGTACTGACTCCAAATCTAAATGAGCATAATAACTAATACCCCTATAGAACGTTGTCAGATTTACAAAATGTCTTGGAGAGATTGAACTATGAGTGGACTCTGACTGTAGTATCTAACAAGCCTCTATATCAGTACAGCTGCATCAATAGAGACAAATCTTCTAGTTTTACTTTTTTTTTACATTGCCAGTCAATTTCTCTAGCTTTAGCTTTCAAACTTTAACAGGGAGATTAAAATATCACAGAGGAAAATTTGATCCTAGAATCACATATTACTTCATTGCTAGGTTGAGGGACTAGATCTCATTATTGACTCTGAGACGTTTATATTTGTGTAATTATCAAAAGAAAATTCAGACTACGCAAACATTTGTTAGCCTGTGTACTTAATTGTCTTACTCAGATGACAGTGTTTTGTTTTTATAGTGGCAGATGTTTTCGTTCAAGACACTGGAGTGTTTTTAGGACTTTCCTGTATAAGACTATCTTGCTGTAATTTTTCATTGTAAATATGGTGTCATAGTTACAGTAAAAGCTTAAGGAAGGACACAAACTTTCGGAAACGTGCTCTGTATCTTGGATTCATAACACACAAGCAAACCTTTGAGTCCCTTAATCATCCTTGAAAGTAATTTAATAAAAGAGGTTGCAAAAGCAGAAATAGGGTAACTGAAAGCTATAATTTCACTTTCTCACCTTCCAGTCTGAAGGTGTTGACACATACTCACTTAGCAGGCAGCTGCAGCAGCTTAAAGTGTTAGCACCGTCCTACTGTTTATTATCACTCCTTGCTAAAGAGTATCATCCCCACAGGAGAGCTGCTGCAGACATCTTTGAGCACATCTCAGTCAGTTCAGTGCAAAGTCTAGCAGCTAATTTAAATTGCCAAGGTAGGCAGAGTTAAGACTGTCCTGCAGTCAGGGGGCTCAGTCATTCTGGTCTGCCCATTCTGCTGGCTCAGTGGTGGCACAATTATTGGGCTCTACTTAAACTATCATTTGCTGAATGAGCCTGTTGATGTGTTGAGAATATAGGTATTCTAGAGGCTAATTTGTGAATATCAAAATTCACCTGGCCAGGTAGACTGGAGTACTGAATTTCATTACACTAGATATGTTTTAGGTACCTGCCTCCTTTCCAGATGGTGCGTAGCACCTGCCTCTGGCAGGGCACAGGGGCATGCCTTTCTCTCACATGCACAGGTATATAGACCTGTAACCTGCACCCAGGTGAAGCAACTCATTTGCCAAGCAGTTCTGTTGTCCTTGCCATCTTGAAGGCTCTCTTGTTTTTCACCACCTGCAGCCCACCATGATATGTCAGACCTGAGGTGCCACAGGTGACAAGGCTCAGCCATAGCCAGTCTAACCTTTGGGTTAGACAACAACAGGAGTGAAGAGAAAAGGAACTTAAAGTGAGAGCAGGTTTTCTACAGGGCTCTTTAGATTAGATTAGATTAGTGTGGAGCACCTGAGTAAAATAGATTAGATTGGCAGCAGTGGGAGATAGCAGTAAATCTTGGGTATTTTGTGCTGGGATAAGGAATTCTCTCCTAAGGAGAAGTGTGAAAAGTTAAGTAGGAAAAGGTCCAAGTTTAACAGGGCCTGAATTTAGGGATGAAAGGAAGAGTGAGTGGGAGAAGATGCGCCTCAGGCAAGTAGATGTTTGTACTGATGTTTGCCCTCAGAAACTGTCACTTGTAGGAGCTGCTGAGGTAATGATCATTCTGAGAAGAGTTTCTGCTATAGTCGCCAGTGGCTTTAATCTCACAATCAGGGCCTGTTTGAGAGGTTCAGGCTGAACCTGGACACCTCTGCTATGTTCTTTGTTTTGGACATGAGAAATACTACTGCCTTCCAGGAAGTATTTGCAAGCACCACAGTGTGCCTGACTACAAACTTTTCACCACTGGCATCAGCCTAACAGCATCCCCACTCCCCGAGGATACTGACAGGTGCCCAAGAATGATTCAGTAGATTCTCCCCAGCATGGGAGTTTGGAGAGTGGATTACACATATATTTTTCATTCATTGGTATTTCCAAAGTACTGCAGATAGTAGTCAGACCCTCCTAGACATGGAAAAGCCATGAAATCACTACTACAGCTGCACAGTAACATGACCATTTTCTGCAATGGCATTTGCTTTACAGATTTCTGCATTGAAATTCCTGTGATTCAGTCATGATACAGGCATCTGTTTCCTGTCCAGCACTAGTACAGTATTCATCCTAGACATCAGTAGTGATGCCTGTTTTCTTGGCAACAGTGCCACAATATTCCCCTTTCAGTTCATGGGTGTTCCTATCACCAACACTCAGGAAACAGAAATAAATGTCATTGCTGCCATGCCTACATCTTGCCTCCCCTTTTACACCGAACCCTTACTAATGTGTCTCCTTTCTTTTATTTCAATCTTCTCTTCACAGGAGATCACACCTACCTCACTTGGCCCCTGATACTGATGCTTTTAAAGTGCTCCAGAACACTGCCAAAGAGAATTGCAGCAAGGCCTATCACTGGGTTCATAGTTAGAGAGGAATTTGACATCCTGAAGCTTCAGTCAGCCATCTCCGTCAGTCACAGTCAATACCTCCTAGAAGTAACACAATTTTAAGTGCATACAGTATTCTGCAAGAATACTCTCAGGGAAAATCACTGCTTGGAGGTGCCAACAGACAGTAACATTGCAGCTTGGGTGGATGTCTGGGCATCTAGTTCTTATCCTGCTTCACTGCAGGGAGAAAGAAGCCATTTGGCTTCTGGCAGTTGTCCACTTTTGGGAACCAGCTACCTATGTTGTAAAAACCAGTGTCTCAGATGGTGTGTCTTGTACTCCTTAGTGTAGTCTTCTCAGATAGCAAAGCTGAGGTGTAAAGGGAGATCTGTGTCTGTCAGGATGCTGCTCCTGATGTGGACAGGGTAGCAATGTCCGAAGCACAGTGAGAAGCCAGGAGTGGACAGCAAGATGACTGTTTCTCCTGGCCAGCATCCCTAATCCATCACCAGTCTTCCTGAGCTGGACCCAGAGGTGTTTGTGTGAGGCTACCAATGTGCACCAAGGCAGGCTGGCACAGCTTTTACAGCAGTAAGCCCCAGCTGTTCACACTAATCATCCCTGCTATTCTGAGTCTGGAGTTGGATACATTTTGGTGGGTTTGCAGCATTAGTATTTCAGCTCAGACCACAACTTTGGTACTCTGTAAAGAAATACAAAGTTGTTCAAGCCTGCAGGAATTTACTATCATCCAGCCAAGGACAAAAACAATTTAAAGTATAAATCAGTGAGCCCAGGAGAATGGGTTGCAGTATAAAATTTGAGCAAGCAATATTATGGTTAGGAGGAGCCCAGCAGAACTCACTTAATATTTTTAACTTGGGTTCCTAGCAGTGAAAATCTACTGACACGCTCTGAAACCATGAGCAAAGCAAAACTTGTTTTTCATGCTTTGCTGTTGGAAACTGTCACTGTGGAATAACAACAGTGACAATGTTTCTGAAGATGCTGCGCCTGTTTACAGAGGGTTTCCTAATTTTTTGTAGGTCAAGGGGAAAAAAATCACTGCAATCTTTTCTGCAGTCACTTAAACTATCTACATTCTTTCATTTGTTTTAAATTAGAGGAGCCAGAGTCTAACAGATAAAGTCATCGGCCTCAGTTCTGCTGAGGGTTTATTCGCTTTAGGTCAAACAATGTTAACTTGTTTTAGAAAGCCATCAGGGACTATTACATGTGCAGCATTTTCCCTCAGAAACCCTCCCTTCCCACACACACACAGTTTAAAATAGTTCAACACAATAAATATCCAACCTATTTAAAACTGGCCATGACAGGAAAGGTTTAAGTGCTCGAATGGCAGAGAGAAGTGAAATGACAATATGAGTTACCTTAGCTCCTCTACTGAAACAACAGCTCTGTGTTTGGTTCTGTGCTTCTGACTGGAAGGTAATAAATCAGCCCTATTTTGTAAAATGTTTAGTTTAACTGAACTGACAGTTTAGGTGGAAGTAGCTGGTGATGAATTGACAACAGCGTTATCACTCTCTCCTTTCTTTATCACATAATCAGCAGCTTTAACCGCTGATTAGCAAAGCATTGTTTGAGTAGCACAGAGGTGCTAACAGCCATCTCCGAAATTCAGGCTATCCATCTTATATTTTTTCTGACTATCCACAGCTTCCCTCTAGATGGACAAAGTGTGGCAGCTTTCTCCTGAGCTCTGCCATGTAACAGATCTTCCTCTAGAGCTGAGCTGGATCAAGACAGCTTTCAGGCACTGAGGAAAAGCTCAGGAGTAAAAATTAGACATATCACATGAATATGTTCGTTTCCTTCAAACCCTCCCTCCTTCCAAAAATGACGTGCCCCACCCAAAGGCAATGTGTCAGTTGCTGTTCCCACATTTTACCTACTCTGTCCAAAGAGCTCTTACTTCACTTTGAGCTCATCAGAACCTCACTGCCAGATACCCTGTAGAAACCACGTACTTGACTTTTACTGGCTTCTAAACCTGACTTCATGTGCTGCTGCTTATGCCAACTGACCACCGCTCAGCTCTTTTCACTGAAGAGACACAAGAGATGTTCTCTAGGACAGCAGGAGTCATCCAAAGGCCAGAAGGTGTCTGAACCTGTAAGCTGATTACTATTTATGGGGACTAGGCTCTGAAAGTGATATTACACTGAGGTGGGAGCTTTTTTGGTTGATTGGTTGATTGGGGGTTTGTTGGTTGGTTTGTTTCCCCACTGCTTTCCCACCACCCATCTTTCTGCTGAAGCTTTTTAACAGTGAGATGGAAAATGGGGAGACAGCATCCAGAGAAGCATGATCCCCACAAAAAAAGAAAAATTAAAAACAAACAAACAAAAACCCAAACCAAAAACCAAACGTGTGAGGCAAGTTGGATTGTATTTATGTCTGTATGGTATAAATTTTCCAGAAGAGACTGAATTAGGAATATCTTTGGTGGTTTAAGAGAACTAAACTTTTACTATAGCTTCCTGAAAGAAGTATTATAAACTCCCCAGCAAGCTACATCCTCCTTCCAGAGAAAGGCTTGTATATGAATGCTGCCTTCAAGAAGAAGAAAATACAGGATTAATTCTCTTTTAGTGTTTTACAAACCCTTTGAACAAATGGTGCAGAAGATGCTGGCTGCTTGGAGTTAGAGATACTATCTAATGACTGATTCTGCTCTAGCTTTAGGGACCAACACAGACAACTGTGGGAATTAGGGACACTCAGGATTGGGTTCAGGTTTCAAGTGGCTCATCTGCCTTTACAGAAAAAAAACCAACGTAGGAATCCAGCAATGTAAATTATTGCAACTAATGAACAGAAATGCTCATTAATTTTCTGTGAACAGGCTGTGTTGATTGCGTATGCAAACTGTAGTATGGAAAGAAGAAACACACTTTTGAACTGACTGAAGAAAGCATTAAACAGAACATGTTTCTAGTGTGACTAAATTAATCATTGGCACCCTCCACCAGTTTGTCCCTGTTTGGCAATGGACTTAGAGCTTCAAATCTAGTCAAAAATCAATCCAGAAATCTGATCAGCAGTAACATAATGCTGGGAGAAGTCCAAATTAAAGTAATGAGCTAAGGAACAAAGCCACGTTTACAGAATATTTTCAGCCCAGTCTTCTGCTGAGACACCCTCAGATGTTCATTTCAGAAGTGCTTTCCCAGAAAAAAGCAGCAGCCAAATATTTTAACTCATTAGATATACTTGAACTTTTCGCTGCAGTATTGTGCTGTTTCACATGTGCCAGACTCCAAATGGCTCCATGTGGATGCAAAGTATGTCCACACAAAGGTCATTTGCAGGATTAGACCAAAGAGTTGCAAGGGAGGCAAGGGAAAGCAGTCCAAGTTAATTTAATTCTCAAGGCGGTCCTTAGGGCCTAAGCAAAATACAAAACAAACTCTGAGCACAGTAATGCAAAGCATTTTTCGTGATGTCTAAGGTCAGGGATTAATATTTTTGATATATTAAGAGTGGTCTTTCCTTTTGATCAGGTAGAGATGGACTATTAGCTTTCAGGACTATATGACTACCTGAGGTGAGGGCCACAAGTATTTTACAACTTTTATAAAGGTAATTAGCCTGAGTAACTGGATCTGATTAATATAAAAAAGACACCCAAAGGGAAAACCCTCCTCCTTGATATGACATATTCCTGTTTACTCTTCTCATCCCCTGTGGGACCAGCTGCAGGAACAACAGGTTCTATTCCATTTGCAATGTGTCAGGCTGCTCTTCTGGAGACATCTTCTAAGTTTTAGAGAAATATTGATGAAAGCCAGAGAAAAAGCAAAGATTTGCAGCAGTTGTCATTTGTCAAACTTCTCTATTCACTAAAACTTTTGTGCTGCTCTTAGCTTCTACGTTTATTTAATCTGCTTTTCCTTATTTATTGCTTTCTTTTATAAAACAGCAGTTGTTAAAACACTGGCAGGTCAATTATTTTCTTAAAAATTAGTTATATTGTCTTTTGAACTGTGTGATACTTCCAAAACACAAAAGAGTTAAAGAAAAATAAACAGATTACTGCAACTTTCCGCATTTCAAAATAGAGCTAAATAACATCTGCGCAGTGCTCAAGTCCCTTCCAATAGTTAGCTGCTTTAGTGAAGGAGTGAACCACGTGGAAACACTGCAGCAATCATCTTTTGGCTTTTCCTTCTGCAAGATATGTTTTCTGACTCCAGCTCAGAGGATTATGCTCTTCTTGCTCATGACAATACTGCTCTTACAACAGAACAAAGATGAGAGCAGAGAGTGAGGCACATTGATCACTGGGAAGGACGGTCCATGTTAGTGCTGCCTGAAGACAGCTACCTCAAACAGCTCCCTGATTTAGCTGCATCTAAAGCTAAATGGTTATTTCACAGACTGCTGGACTTATGAAATAGTGTCCCCACCCCCTCCTTTTCATGCTGCTCTGCACAGAGAGAAGGTACAGAAACTGACCCAGCTGGAGGGGATGCCAGTTATAGGGAGACTGGTCCTTCTGAGTGATGGGATTGTGCTGGTCAATGATCCTGCTCCTTGCAGCATCCTCTGCAGAAGCATTGCTGGAGCACCTTATTCCTGTCAAATGTGTCACTCGGTGCAGAGCAGACTGGCAGGGTGCTCTAAACCATGTCAGGGCTCACCTGCCACTCTTTAACAGACGCGGTCCACTTTGTAGTCAAATATTTTGGTTCTTCTCTGATAAATGCCAGAGCCTTGTAATCTGGGGTCTAGTCTGTTGTAGCCTTTGCTCATTTTACATTGGCTTCCTGCAAGCCTTTCCAGTTTCTGCTCATGCAATTTCCCTTGATTATACATAAGATGACTGCAGAATCTAAATGTTCCTTAGCGTATTGGCTGGAAAAGCTTTAATTAAATGGATCTCAAACTCTCTTCTTCTTTTCAGTGAAATGACATCTTTTGGTTCCAATTCAGAGCAGGAGCACTGCTGAAATACTGAAAACATTAATGGATCATCAAAGCATATGCTGGGTACTCTCCTTCAAAAATATGAATGTCTTACTCACCTTCAGTTTAGCTCAATGTGAAGACAAGAATGAGGGGCTCTTGTTGCAGATACAGGTGTTCCTGCACAGCCACTACTGTTTATTCCAGGAGCAGCAAATCCTTACAAATCTGCCTGCAATAGGACTCCCTTTCTGGGCAAACAGAGAGCTTAATAACACAACCCTTTAATATCCTGAGACAAGAGAAATTTTCTGCTTGCCTTGTGCTCTCCAAATGCACTAGACACTGAGGACGGTATTCATGACACCTGATTTTACCCGTCTATAAATTATTCATTTGATCTGACCTAATCAGCTATGCTCCCTCAATAGTCAATGAAGAGACAAAGAAGCTGGCCAGACATGTTCATACGACATACAAGATGGCTTGCATCAACCTCGCAGGGCTCTTATTTCTCTCCAGTGACTTCTGGGAAAGCCCAGACTAGTGCAACTGCAATGACATATTAGCCCACTTTCTTTTTGTCCACCCTCATATTGAGAGAATTACAGAAAAAGTAATAATTTATTCTTGTGTATTAAACACATCCCTTTGATGGCTAGCCAGGGACAGCTGTGCAATTGTGCTCTGTGTAACTGTACATATAAAAGTATTAATTATTTCTATATTTAGAAATAAATATGACATGAGGTAACAGCAAGGCTTTCATCCAAGTGTGTAGGGAGAATTTTCTCTTGGTAACATTGCTGTTAACCAAGTATGTGAACTGAGACATTTCAATTATGTTAATTAGTTATTTTCTAGTTCTTTAGCTTTATAAATTGTCGTGCCATTTTGTGAGGTGAGAGCAACAGTGTGACTATGCTGCAGGATCTGTATTACTAGAGGTTTGTCTTTAGTAAGGAAGAATTTTTTACTCTGAGCAAGGTACCAGGCCTTGTATTTTGATAGCTTCTGTTAAAAAAAATATTTATTTTCAGTTTAGTTTCATTCATCATGTTAAAAAATTTAGCAGTCTGGCTGTCACAAATTATACCAAGAATGTTTGTGACCCTGGAAACAATATACTTAGTACATGCACTCTTTTTTTGCATAGAAATTGAATCCATTTAATAGTAGTAAAGAATTGAGCACTGCATCCCCTACCACAGGAAATTATTAGAATTGTGTTTCACAACTGACTTGTGTGTAAGTCCAGAGAAAAATAAAATATTGAAACATGATATAAGTGACCTCTCTTGAGGTGAAGAAACATCATAAACTACATCCCCAATGCATTAAAACTAAATTCAAATCTTTTCAAAGTACACACTCTCATGAGGGCTGGGAGATTTTTCTTCATTGTATATCTGTATGTCAGCATCATAGAAAGCCTTTCTGGACAGATAGTCTTTAAACTACTCTGTAGCAAGGAGTGATTAAATCCTTATCTTGTTCACCTGGACAAGACAGTGATTGGAGATGTGTTCTTTTCATGGAACTGGGATTGAGAACGAAGGCCACCCTACAGCAGGATGCTTTTCAGTTGTGTGTGACTTGAACTGAGACTGCTGCGGTTATTATTCTGATGCTGCCAGCAAACAGCATGAAACAATAACTTTGTTATCCAAGCATTGCCACATTTATCACAAGCCTGGATGTTAATTTAGAAAGCAAATACAACTCAGGGCTTTAACTGTATGTCTGTCTTAAGGCTCAGTATATGGGAAGGCATGTCAGAGGTCAAAGGTGCTGTTGACTACGGTTATGAATTAGAAAAGAAGTTTTGGGAAGGAGATAAAGAATAAACTTAGTTTTGTGAGTGTTCGCACTGTAGAATCTATGACTCAGGCATCCATTGAACACATGCAAAAAGCATTTGGCAGCAAGATGGTCCTTCAGGAGAAACCATAGTATTTCTAAAGGTGCCAGAACACATAAGTAGCTGGGTATGGCCCCCGTGGATCGCCTGGTAGCAGCTCCTGCAAAGTGCTCGGAAGCCTGTGCATCTCTCACTGTATATTCTCATTTATCTACTTGCCTTTGGAGTCAAGAAACAGCCTCCCACGAGTTCCTGAGTGCCAAAATTACGGTCACCCACTCTCTTGTTACAAAAGCTTCTCGTTCTCCTGTGACAGCTGTTGGAGCGGAGCAGTGCCGGGGGCGGGTCCTGCAGCCCACTGGCTCCTGGCAAGTATAGGAAGGCAGCATCACACTGGAAGAAGATCTGCACAGGATACTGATCATTATTTCAACAAAAACATATTTGAAATAATGAATATACTATAGAATATACTGCGTGTTTTTCTTCTTTGTTTTAAGAAACCCTTTTTTCATCTCTCTGTGAGGCTGATATCAAAATGTGCCTCTGCCACAGGACCTGCAAACCCAATTTTTTTTTTTAAGACCCTTCATCTTGATTATCAGGATTTCCAGTATTATAACTATGTCAACCAAGTCAAACTAACTTAGAAGCCATCTCACACATTACTGTGTTAGCCTGGGGGCAGATCAGGCCTCATTACTCCTTTCATGAAGCTATAGTGTTATGATCACTATTATAAAGACCTGAGGGCCTTTGGGATATTAGTCACATGTTAGATCTCCTCCCTTATGTTCCATGTGAATTTCAGCGTTTTTAATAATTTTCCTTTTATGTGGAGAAATCCCTACCAATGTAGGAGCCAATTTCTAGTCACCCAAATGGTCATACACACAACCCACAGCTGCAGAATTTGTATTCAAGGAGCTATGCTCACAGTGTTTATTTTACCCACTTCATGACTGGATGGAACTACACAGCTCCATACTTATTTCAGGCTAAAAGCATGCAAGTGTTCAGCACTGAACCAGAAGAATATCTTTTCCTGGTTTACCTCCAAAGTAGTTCTGTTATGAAGATCTATTCCTAAACTAGCACATAGATGTCACTTAGAGACAGGTTGTAATGGGAAACATTGGCTTTTTGGCTAGATTAGTGCATTTAAATGGATCAATGATGCGATGCAGCTGTGGGGTGGAGGCTCTTTAAAAGCTGCACTTCTCAGTGCCAAACATAATGAAATACGGATGACTTCCAGCTAACTTATTGTTGATCTTTATACGAAGGGAAATTTTACCACGAGAGTATTTGATACTGTGAAGCTGCCCTGTGGAAAATCAAAAAAGATACACAGAGACTATAAAGATAAGACATACAGGGAGGAAGCAAAAATTGACAAAATTGGTAAAATAAACAAAAAATGAGCTGTAGATAAACAAAGATTAGTAAAATAGAAATTATAAAACTCAGTAAAAAAAGAGATTAAAATAATGGAAAATATAACATGGAGTGAGTAACATGCAGATGATCAATAAAAGACTGGATGCAAACAGAATAATTATTATATGAGAAATATATTTTTCTGGAACAAACTGTAAAGCTATACAAATTCAGAGCTAAGGAGGTTAGCCTGATTCTGAACTGATCACTTATCAATAGAGATAACTTTTTTTCTGTGTTGTACTCACAGCTCTTTATTTTGATTGTGTCTTATTACCTAAATTTACAATCTCAGGTAACAAAGGGAGACCCATGAAATAGTTCAGAACAGTGTTCTTGTTTCCCAAGTAATTCCCTTTTCCCCTCTATATATCTACCACCATTGTCAGCCATTGTCAGTATATTTTCCATGTTTCTGACTGTAAGATGGGAAACTCTCAGGCATTTCGTGCTAATCCAACAATATTTAAAAAAAAAAAAGTCTTTTACCAACTGAGGAATGCAGCAGCCCATGTGAAGCTGCTCAGCTGAAAAAGAAATAATACACACACACAAAAAGCCCCTGACCTATTGTCCTCTTCAGCAAACCATAGACAATGAAGACAGTTCTGGAGGTAACAGAACTCGAGTACTTTTTTTATCAGATCCTTAAACTTGAAGTTATGTGTTTAATTTCAAAAGAAATCCTCAAAATGTGACCCAGTTTGTGTTCAGGGTTCCTCAGCACTTCAACCCAAAGAAATGCATTGCAGTAGAGTTCAGTGAGTTGGAAGAACAGCTGAGTATGGAGTGAGAGCAGTGCCGTGTGTGCAGTGAGAGCAGAGCAGTGTGGAGTGAGAGCAGAGCTGTGTGCAGTGAGAGCAGAGCTGTGTGCAGTGAGAGCAGAGCTGTGTGCAGTGAGAGCAGAGCTGTGTGCAGTGAGAGCAGAGCTGTGTGCAGTGAGAGCAGAGCTGTGTGCAGTGAGAGCAGAGCTGTGTGCAGTGAGAGCAGAGCTGTGTGCAGTGAGAGCAGAGCTGTGTGCAGTGAGAGCAGAGCTGTGTGCAGTGAGAGCAGAGCTGTGTGCAGTGAGAGCAGAGCTGTGTGCAGTGAGAGCAGAGCTGTGTGCAGTGAGAGCAGAGCTGTGTGCAGTGAGAGCAGAGCTGTGTGCAGTGAGAGCAGAGCTGTGTGCAGTGAGAGCAGAGCTGTGTGCAGTGAGAGCAGAGCTGTGTGCAGTGAGAGCAGAGCTGTGTGCAGTGAGAGCAGAGCTGTGTGCAGTGAGAGCAGAGCTGTGTGCAGTGAGAGCAGAGCTGTGTGCAGTGAGAGCAGAGCTGTGTGCAGTGAGAGCAGAGCTGTGTGCAGTGAGAGCAGAGCTGTGTGCAGTGAGAGCAGAGCTGTGTGCAGTGAGAGCAGAGCTGTGTGCAGTGAGAGCAGAGCTGTGTGCAGTGAGAGCAGAGCTGTGTGCAGTGAGAGCAGAGCTGTGTGCAGTGAGAGCAGAGCTGTGTGCAGTGAGAGCAGAGCTGTGTGCAGTGAGAGCAGAGCTGTGTGCAGTGAGAGCAGAGCTGTGTGCAGTGAGAGCAGAGCTGTGTGCAGTGAGAGCAGAGCAGTGTGGAGTGAGAGCAGAGCTGTGTGGACTGATCTTGCTGATGGGATAACCCCTCGTGTTACGTAACAGAAGGCGCAAAAGTGTTAATTGGCCACGAAGGTCTCTTGTATCTTCTCTAACTTCCCTCATCACTTTTGTTGCTTTTCCCAGCATCTGCACAACTGTATTACAGCTGATTTTTTTCAAGAAGTCGGTGTGGCTGGACCCTGGGGGTTTGCTAAAGACACAACCATAAATAAACCATTTTTTTGGCCTGCTGTTTTTGAGAACTGGAAACTTGAATCTTTTATGAGAAACAATATTCTTTTGGGGCCAAGACCTTACTGCATTAACTGCACAGGGAGTTGGACCATCTCTCACATGCAGCGAAAAGTGACCCATGGCAACAGAAGGTGTTTCTAGCCAGTAGCTCTGAAGAAATTAGAGGGCTGGCTATGGCAGTCCCTGTTCCAGCAGGGCTGTGTAAACCATTTTGCATTGTAAATTGCTTCAGCTCTGCCATCTAGGGGAGCTCAGCCCAGCAGGGTATGTGCTATAGGAAATAATAAGGAATCCGTTGAAAACAAAGGATTTTGGCAGAAAAATCCAAGGACAGTCTCCAGCCAGGCCTGTGATTTGGGGAGGAGGAGGGCCTGTACAGGACTCCTCTGGTCACCCTGCCAGGCTTTAGCTGTGATGTGGCCACAGCACAGAAAACTGATCAGACAGAGTCACATTAGCATTTGAACCTGGCCATAATGAGTAGAATACATGCAGCTGCAGGTTTGTCAGTCCCATGTGAGCAGACCCTAAACCAGGCTTGTTATTTAATTTCAGGGGAAGAGAAACTGAGACTAAAAACATGTCTCAAAACTGTCTAGTTCATCCCCTTCCAATTCCAATTGGGTTGTTCCCAGCCCTCTGGTTTTTAGTGATTTATCTGTTCTAATTTTAAATTACTCAAGAGATGGAGTTTCCACCTCTTCCCGTGGGAAATTAGTCCATGGTCTGATAGACACAGCCAGGATATTTTCCTGATGTTCAACCTTCAGTGGTTTTCCTTTGTTCAGTTTAATCTCATTACTCCCAGTTATTCCCTGTTGGTCAGTGCCAAGCACTCAGCCCCTCTCTTTTGTGTTTACACCTTCACACTTGGATACAGTTGTCTTTAGAAAAATCTGGTAGGCTTGATTATGTATTGTCCACCTTCTCAAATGAAGAGAAAAAACAAAACCAAAAAAATATGAGTAAAGGATAGTACAAGTTAGTCTTAAAGGATGTTTTCAAGACTTAATCTACTTCCATTCACCAAACCTCACTGAGACCTGCTCATGTTTTTTAGGTTACAGTGACTGGTGACCCCACACAAACCCATCACAGCTTTCCTACCCATACAGAACTATGGGAACATAAGTTATACAAGGTGGGAGTAAACGGATGTGAGAAACCAAAATCAGGTTTCTATAATAAGAGGACACAGAAGCCCAAGAGCTGCAAGAAAAATGTGTTTAGTGGAGTGGCATTAAAAGATTACCAAAAATATCTGAATGTGACAAATAGGAAGTAGAAAAGCTGGTGAATCATAAGCATGGAGAAAGCTGCCAGAATGGTATTTATGATGAGATCCTTCAGAGGCAAAGTACAGAGAGGGAAGAAGAGGTGATTGAATACAGCTATTTCTTGAATTTGCAGAAAATGCTGAAAAGAGAATAAGGATCCCTTAACATCTTGTAAGAAAGATTAAAAATATGGAAGTGGAAAGAGAATCATGGAAGCTAAATGAAAGAATGGAGAGTAACCTGAGCAAATCCCTTGAAAGTAGGAGACAGAGCAGAGGAGGAAGGTAGTATTAGCTAGATATAAATCCATAGAAGTTTTTGTGGAACCCTCAGCAGACAGCTGGGCTTTCTGTAAGCTTGGTCTGAAATGCAGTATCAATAGAACAGTCTGTTCCTGCTTTTGCCCTCATCATAAGGAAGCTGCTGAGAGAGATGCACTATTCCTTCTCCTTCCCCCACAAGCTTCTGTCTTTAATACACCTGAGTTTTACGTGTAACAGTTTAAAATGTTTTTAAAGTGACAGTTTAAAATTAGAATGGAAGACTCATCTTGCCTCCAGTTCTGAACTTAATGGACATGATGAGCCAAGTACACTGATTCAGTGGAGCACAGGTGGCAGAAGCTGAATCAGGGAAGAGTTAGGTCAGAACTGAAGAAGAAAACTGAGCAATGATGAGCTGCTCAAGGAGCAGACCTTCAGCAAGGAGGAGAGAGCACCCAGAGAGACACCCTTGACACCTGGGGTCAAGGACAGGATTTTAAGATGGGAGAGACCAAAGTATCCTTGGAAAGCATTGCTCATTGCATCTGCAAATACACTCTTTCCTCTTTCACAGTGAATGCACTGAGGAGGCAGCAGGAGAACACTGCTTTTGTCAGGGATAATGACTGTAACTCTGTGGCACCGACATTATCGGGGCCACTCCAACAGCACGCGCACAAGCTCCAGGCCCTTGTCCTTTGCACACAAGTGAAAACAAGAACATTCAGATACTAAGTAGGACAAAAAGTTGTTATCAGCTCAGGCATGGCTGTTCCCGGGACACTGCATTGCCTTCCAGCCCATCTGGACTGCAGCGAGGTGTGGAAGAAAATTCTCTGGCATATCTTCATGAGCTAAGTGTAAAGTTATTATTGTTATGTGATGGCTAGTGATAGAAACTGGAAGAACTCATCTGGAGACAGCACAATCTCCTTTCAGCTAGCTCAGTTCAGATAATGCCGAATAGACAGACCCTAGCCAGAGACATCTGAGCCCAGAGATACATTTAAAAATGTGTAAGACATCCAGATTTTGAATTTTAGAAGTTTAAACCCAATATCCCCTCTTGCAATAGATAACCTTCTGTAATACATATTTAAAAATTAGTTTTCTCTATAACCTCTTGCTTTTTTCCCTTATGCGGTTTTTTTTCTCATTGGACAGATTGCCCAGTTTAAGGTTGCAGATTTTCAGTTGGACTGGAACAAGCTGAAGTGCCTGGTAGCTGGCTAGGGTCACCAGCACTCTCACTGTCAGGCAGGAACAAAGAAAGGCTGCAAAATGGCAAATAAGGTCTCAGGCTGAACTTTTTGAAGAAGATAGTAAATCAGGGGTTATAAGATGTTAGGAAATTTTAAACTGATTTAGGAGCTGTAAGGCTATGTAATTTTTAATTCATCTGGGAAGAAATCGTACAAATATAAAAGTTTTGTCTAGACCAAAATCTAGTGATCTTTTCTAATTCTGCATTTTGCACTGACTCCACCTAAGCCATTTGTCTTGATATTATTTGGCTCTGGACTGTAGTGGCGTGGTATGCACTATCACTTACTTATCCATTTTAAGGATCAGTCTTCAGCTCAGAAAGATAAGAGAAACTGTCAGGACAGACAGCAAGAATCTGTGATTCAAGATGTCACATGCTTCAGTTTCTTGACAGGAATTTCTGAGACAAGAACCACCTGCTCCTGGTAGTAATGCAGCATCTCAGCTCTACAGCTATTTCAGTAGTCTGGGGGAAAAAAAACTACAAGAAAATTCTGCCAGAAGCTTCAGCAGCAGTCCTGCGAGACCAGAAAGGAAGTGCAGCAGATCCTTCAGTCTGAGAGCCCAGCAGAAGGCTGCTGGTTCCAGTGAAATTAGTGCAAAGCAGAGCTAGAAATACAACAAAAGAAAACAATAAAAGAAATGCAGTGGGGAAAAAAGAGAGAAGTATTAGGAAGATGCCACGGTGCTGCAAGCAGAGTATTATCTAGCAGCTGATCTGTTGGGCAAGGGGCCAATTAGCTAAACCCCAGCACACCCTAAGCCCCAGGCGTGTGATGGGGCATCCCCTCAGGGTGCTGCTGCTGAACAGGACACTTTGCCATGTGCAGTGCCACTGCTGGGGATGAAAAGCCAGGACACCTCAGCCCCTACAGAACCTTGGTTTCCTTTGATGTGGCACACTCTCTAATAGCTTGAAAGCAGTGCTTATACATATATCTAAAATCAGGCCTGTAACTTCTCGATTTTTGAAACAGAAGATCTGTGTTCTTGCCCACATCCTGTATTTGTGCTGCGAAAGCCAGCTCAGACATATCTGCAAAGGGCCAACCTGTAACAGTCTTATCTAATGCAGTACTTCTCTCTTGGATGTCACTGCACTTGGCTGTCCACTCGATTAGATGAGCTTCCATGTTTTTCAAGACTGATTTGAAAATACAAAGATATAGAAGGGAAGATGATATCCAGAAAGGAGAAGAGGGGTGGAATCCTGCCTTCAGCAATACCTGATATTTGGGTGGGAGCTGAAAGCATACAGCTGTTGCTTTTGATTTTAATTGCAATAGAATTTAAAAGAATTGTAATTAATATGACATGAAAGCTCAGATGGAATGGTCTGGCATAAACTGAGCCTGTGGTTAGTTTAAACATCTATCACACTGACCTCTCACAAATCAGGTCAGGAAATAATGAGGGGGCAGGCAAGTGTTTGTGATGTTGTTTGCTGACTGGATGTTCAAAGGAATGCTGGAAGAATGTGCCAAGAATCTGGCTTTGTCAGGGAAAAAAGTTCTTGTTTTTGAAAAGACTGAAAGATCTTTAGAGACAAAGAGGAACAAGCTGGCACATGGGTGAAGCAGACTAAACCCAGAAGCAGGGCTTCTAGAAGTTTCTCCAGGTGTTGCAGATAATTAAAACTAGTAGGAGAGGCCCAAGACATGGGGCTGTAATCCGGCATTGTGCTGTGCCTGTGTGTGGAGCCAGTCCCAAGGGTGGGAGCGAGGGGAGGGTCTCGGCAGCCTGTAAGGCTTGGGCAGGTGCCTGCCCCGTCCAGAGAGACGGGAAAGCAAACCTGGGGTGGCAGAGCTGGATACTGATTGCAATGCACTGGGAAAAGCAGATCAGCAGTCTCTGGCATTGCCACAAAAATCTGCGGCAGGAACTCAGATGAGGCCCAGCATATATTCTATGCTATTGTCATGGCCGGAAGGGCTGAAATGATGAAGGATAGTCCTCCAAAGCCAGCTGTTCTCACTTCAAGGCTGCCTTATTGTGCCATAAACTGTCACTGGAGCAAGAGAAAACAATTTCATAGTTGCTGAGATAATTCAGAACTTAAGTGTGATCCACTATGAACACACCCAAGCTGTTTCGGGAGAAATAAGGTGCGTTGACCTGCTGTGGAAAGCACGAGGGAGGGCAACAAGAAAGTTAAGTTGGATGAGCAGTCTGCATTGCCACCTTTGACACATGGAAGGAGGAAAAGTGAGCATCCTAAGTTAAAACCAGACTCGTGAGGGTTCCCGTAGCTGGAATTTCTAAGGTCAGTAAAGTAGAGCTAATGAAGCACAGTCGATATCCAGTGAGGCAGGAATTCTGTGGCTTAAATTTACTGACTTAAAACATTGAACACAGAGATTCTGGTAGAATTCTGGAAAATGACTGAGAATATGAGAAATAGAAAAAAAAAACGTTTTATCTGAGACTTTATCAAAACAGGGATAGAAAAAACTGATTTTTATTTTGAGCTGTTTTTCTATGTTCACATTTCTACTAACAACTATTATTATAGGAACATTAGACATGAATAAGAACTATTTTTTGTCTTTCAGAAAGCAATTAATGCAGATAGTGACAAATTGCCTATTTTAAAATTAACTTTTAGAGCAAGTTTGGTATGAATTAACTCAGAAGAGTGATGGCAACTTCCCAAGATTTTTCACCTTAGGTGAACATATTGACAAAAGAACAAATCATAAATGCTTTTTTCCTGGAGCAACTAATTAGAAGACTTTCAAAAATAAGCTAGCAAGGTACTTTTGCAAAGTGTTTCAGGGAAGAGGAAAATATTTTAAAAAGCCAAAGCCTCTCCAAACTCTAAATTCTTAAATAATTATTTACAAGTTTGCAGCTCTTTATCTGTTAGCTCTTAGTTTTTATGATAAATACAGTATTACCTACTGGGACACTACATTTCCCTATATATTGAAATGAAATGAAGGCAGCAGCTTCTTTCAACAGCAGCAGAGAACATCAGCCAGGCCTTGGTGCCTCAGTGTTTCACGTATCTTGGTACTGTAATTTTGATTAAACCTAAACATGGAAATCACTTGATTTCAAAGTAAATCACTTTGATTTACTTTCTTGATTTTCAAAATAACTTTTTCCCACTCACCCTATTATTTCAGTTGTAGCCACGGGCTGGGAAGGAGTCGTAGGTCAGGAATGGTAATATTGAACTGTAAAACACACATTTATGAAGCAGTCTCAGGCAAGAGCGAGAGCCAGTGGAGGGTGAGAAAAACTGGTTCTGGAAAGAAACTGAACCAAGGTAGCACCAGCAGCCAGGGAGAGCAGCACAGACCCTCAGGAGAAGGGCAGGGATGTTTATAAAGGTAGTGTGATGACATTTTTTATTTAGAGCTTGTTCTTGGTGAAAAGCTAACTCCTACATCTTTACAGTTTTAAACTGTGATCCCATCTGCTCTAACACTGGGAGAGCTTGGAAAATACCAGGACACCTCAGCAGGGTGCTGGACTTGACACTGGGAGCTGCCAAGAGAGGCTCTGAGCCCTGAGGAAGCACTGTGCTTCTGACGAAGTGCTCCAGCTGCTGCATAAACCAAAGACTGAGGTTGTCCTTCTCATCCCCCCAGCCCAGCCCTTCCAAAAATGGCAGAGTAAAATGCCACTATCCCCATCCCAGTTCAGCCCAAGCCTGTTACCCCACAGGCTGTGCTGATACCCAGTACTTTGTGGCCACTCCTGCACTACGTAACTGATAATAATTTTACATAGTTTAGTTTTTAGCTTTGGCTGGGAAAGGGTTTCTCTTAGCAAAGTAAGGTAGAAGACGCAGAGATTCTGCCTGCTCTGTCAGAATAATGACTGTGGATGAAACTGTGGCTTTCGGCAGGCCAGGTTGGTCTTGAGGAGCCTCAAGGGCGAAAGCCTTAGAATTCATGGGCAGGTTAACTACAGAGCAGAATAAAGCAGCTGTTCTCTGTGATGATTGTTATGATTCATAAACAAGAGCTTATATTCTACTCTTTTTGTTTTACTAGAAATGGGCCTTGTAAATTATTATGAATTTGGAAAGTCTGCCTAGTGATAGCTGAGAACAGCTACGATGTGCCTTTGTCTCCTCCGGTAATGAAGATTTACCTCAACAGCAGAGATTTCCAGAGCACACTGGTGGATGAACCTGTGGTGAGCCTTACTTCAAACTGCATGGCTGCTTTCCTGTCATATTTAGTGATGTACTCAATTTTGTGCCCAGAGTTTACATTCTTGTAGTTAACAATAGCACAACCATTCCTAATTTTAGGCCAATGCCATTATATTAAAGGAGGCAAAAGGACTGTTTGGAATAACATCTATATTGAAAATTGTACTGTTTTCATGTGTACACCTATACTAACAAAAATCTGTGGCTCCAATCTTGCTCAGACTCCATAGGGGCTGAATTTGGGGTGTGTGAGCAAAGGTGGTCACTTGGTCTGTGTTCCTCCGTAGGACCAGGCCTTGTATGTGTGGAGTGAGTGTGCCATTCGATTACAAAGAGCAGGCACTCCTTCTTGAGTAGCTTTACATAAAGTTTTTACAACCTATTTTGGCTTCATGAAATACTGTTGTCCTTCTGCATAAAAAAATTTACATGTCTCAGAGACTGCTGAAGTTGAGACAGTCTAAACACAGTTTAGGGGATGGAAAATAACCCTGCTAAATTTGTTCCCAACCAAAGAGTTCAGCTCTGCCTGGGGCAGTGCCATGATGTGCCTTGATTCCCTTCTTCCCTTCTGCATAGGAAATGTGTTCTTGTGTTTGACTCTTTTTCTATAAATAAACAGACCATAATTAGGAAAACACTTGCTAGCCTTGGACTCCAGCTTGTGACTTGTGTGGGGAAATAAAATGCTTCGAGGCATATTTTGGCTAGACTGCCGTGAGATATGGCTGAGGCCTGACAGAGTCAACAGTGTGCCAGACCTGACCAGGACAAACCCTATTTTGTATTTCTCTGAGTACTGGAGCTAGAAAAGCTGCAGCAAAGGAGGATGTTTGTTGTGCTAATTTGTGTCTCAATGGCTGAATTCCTCCTCCAGCCCCAGCTGCTGCCTAAGCTCTGGGAGAAAACGAAACCACACTGGACAATGGTGGTGGCACAAAATCCTCCCTCCATGCCTTACAAGCCAGTCACCTCCACTCTAATAGTTCTGGATACAAACCAGAGATGATTTTTTTCCTCCTAAATTTAAATATTTGTTACTTTTCTTAAAATCTCCCATGAAAGACCAGTGACTGCCACTCAGCAGAATATCTCAGCACTTTGTGGGTTTTGTTTTCTCCTAGTTCTGCAAACTCAGCAGGGTCTGTCTCCAGATCATCCTTCACCTCTCCCACCACCTGTGAGCTTGTAAATTGGCTAATAGGCTAAGAGGAATTGGGAGAAATTAAGATGTAAGGAATAGGGGTAAGGCTTAGATGGAAAGACCTTAAAATCTCAGAAAATAAGACAGAGAGGCTGTGAGGAACAACACTGAGATCTATATAGATAGAGTAACATAGGTGTCTAGTACTTGATTATAAGACAGAGAGATTGAGAATGACTTTACAGGGCTGAGATTGTCTTGTCTACAGCTTAGGGAAAACAGTACTGGAAACTTCAGTTGGGTGTTTGTAGTTAAAAGCTTGAACACAGTTTATAGCATCACATTATTATGCAAAATGCTTCTGAAGGAAGATAAACAATTTCAGTTTAGTACGGTTTTCTTTCCCATATGGCATAAATAGGCCCAGGACCAAACTGGTTCTCAGCAGAAAGCTTCCATCTCCACACTCATTCAGCAGGTCATATTTAGCCAGTTTTAATATCTTGCCTGTACACCCACTGGTGGATCCATTCCAATCAAAATTCTACAGATAGTTTTTTTTATGACACTTCATTTTTTACTCTCCTTGACTCTTCTGCCACTGTTGTTGAATATTCCGTTGTAGCTGATCTGTTTTCTCTCTCTGTACTAATGTTTATGCTGAGTTATTATTTCCAAAAGCTAAATTTTGAGCACTCTCACTTCATTCCAAATTTCCTAAGAAAGAGCAGAAACACTACTATAATTCTCATGAAAACCCAAGCAAATAAATCAATTAAACACTTGCATGATTCAGAAAGACAAAGAGATATTCATGCCCACATCAAAGAATAGCACGATTGTACTTGCCTCTCCTTTCTGTTGTGATATCCTCCTGTTTTCATTCCAAGTTATGTTACTGCATATTTTCCCAGTCTATCCAGATTAGGCAAGAAACGTATTTTCAAAGGTACATGGTCACTGAAGGATGCAGCTAGGCACCTACCCAAGCAGGTGAAATCCCATAAAATTGTCTTGGATGCATAAGCACCTTTGAAAATCTGCTTTTGAATGTTTCAGGAAAAGGGCTTAACTTTCCTGGTAAACAACAAGCATTTGTGAGTGTCCTTGAAAACCACAGGACTGGCAAGGACTTGGTTAAAAGACATTGTGATAGAATAGAGCATAAAACCAGGGTGTAACTGGAGATAAGAAATCTGAAAAAAAGAGATTAATACTTCTAGAAGTTTAGGAAAACAGAAGATTGCTGAGAAAAGGCACTTCAAGATAACTCTGTTTTATGGCATTGCTTCCAAAACATCTTAGCTAAATTCCAGTGTTTTTCTATGCAAATTCAATAGCTATGAAGGCATATCATATGTTTTCCAGCAATAGCCGTCCCTTGTGTAGCCTCATGACTTAACAGCACTGATAAATGTACAAAGCTCTACTAACAGTAGGAACAATGGATTTTTGAACACGTGTAGTAATGAGTTAATTTAATGAAATTTTGTGGCATGATTAAAAACAAGACTTTCTTACCATTATCAGAGGCCAAATCATGCAGACTGAAGACAAACTTCTAGAACTACGGTACTACAAGTAATTTTTGTCTCTTTCTGCTATGGAAAAACAGAGGAAAACTTTCATGCCACTCCTGAAACAAACTAAAGGTCATCCTCTGAACAGTATCCAAAACTTAGTATTAGACATAAATCGCTGTACTGCAGAATCCAATAGTTTGTCAGTAGTTCATTGCTCCATGCAGCAGCAGAAGGAACGAGGCTTGACAGCAAGTATTTAACTAATTGAGTCTAAATTTCTGCATTTGGAAACCCCTTGGTGTTCCAAAACAACTGCTGGCAGCAGTGAAAAGTTCAGCTGCGGATACGCATGTGTTCATGTGAAGGTACAAAGAAACCAAGCACTGGTTTATTGACAGAAAGGAAGGCAGGGTCAGCCAGTTCTGCATAACAGCACAAGCATCCAAACTGCAGCTGACAGCCTTCAAAGGGCTTACGGAGCCTCACCCAGAACTGATGTCTCCTTTTTTCCCTTCTAAAAAATTTTGTGTGTTTTCTGCAAAATACAGGACAACCTTTCCTCAGTATGTTTGTACTGCCTTCTTTATTTGAGGTGTTTCCCCCTTCTAATCATTTTTAAGTGCATAATATTGCTGTTTCTTAACAAATAATTATCCTTTTAACACTACAAAATAATCCCACAGCATAGTTTATGGCTTGTGATCAAACTTTTCTAGCTGGCCAAGTGTTGCTGTGGTGCTGTCACTGCTCTGAATATCCCTGGCAAGCACAGCAGTCATTCCTTAGCGGGACAAGCATTTCAGCCAGGTACTGGGATAGCTGTACATGGCTGCCTTCCCAGAGGAAGGCGTGTGGCATTAAAAAAGTAACTGTGAAAAAACTGTGACAAGTGTATGAAATTAGGATACAAGCTTTTCTTTTCCCTCCACTGTATTTTCAGTTTTTTGAAAGGATGGCTAAAGCACCTGACACCCTGCTTCTCTCACCTACAAGGTTTCAAATGGGGACACCGAGACAAACACAGGAGGAGGCTGACTCAGCCCCTTAGTCATCTGGAGAGTACAGCCAGAGCTAACTTTTGGAAGACTGAACTGGTAACACACACCTACATTAACATACATATCTGCATTTCTCCCTCTAATTTAAGGAGAAAAATAATTCAAGATACCTTTCCCAGTACACTGAGATACAGCATTCATCTCAGATCTTTATATTTAGACTATGAGAGGTTTTGGAAAACATTTTAAAAGGTAAAAGAACAAAAAAGCATCCTCAAATATGATGGTTTTACAAAAGCGCAAGGAATTCCCCTGTCTTTTGCTACACAACCCGGTAATGGTTTTCTTTTGAGACTCTCATTTTTAACTGAAACTGAAAATTAAAGTTTTCAAGGTAGCTAGAATCAATTGCAGTTTGCGTGTGTAACAAGTTTGATTACAATAGGGGTGTTCACTGCTACGTTATCTTAGAAAATCAAAATGCAAGATATGCAGAGAAGCTGATTCAGCCTTTATCTTCTTCAGTATAAAGAAATACTAAAATTTAAAATTCCCAATATTTGTATTTAAATAAATCTTTTTCTTACCACAGAGTAATAATGATGACTCAGGACATAAGTACATCTCAAAATTAATCATTTTACTGTGTATACACTCTGATGATTTTACTCTTTCACAGATCAGAAACTGTTCTGCAGCCGAATATCACATACAGTTAGTATTGTATTTGGGGGGGAAATATTGGAATTTTACATTATACAAATTTATTAATAACACTTTGAGGATTAAAATAACTTGGCCAAAAAATAAAACACTAATAGTAAGCAATCAAACAAACAGACTATTTTCTACTTTGTTCAGCTCTAACTGGAAGAGTGCAGCAGCTGATTCAGTTGAAAAAATATCTTAATTACAGATCTTTTAGACTATTTAAATTCTACTTTTTAGGCAAATATTAGTAGATATTCAGACCATATCTATGGTTTGCAACATGAAATCCTAATTTATATTCAGTCAACCAAGGTGCAGGAATTATTCTTCCTACTTTGACCTTCCCTCCAGAATATCACTTCTGGATATTTTGGAATTGGACATAAAATGGACTGAATAAAGTCTAAAACCTGATGGCTGATAAGTATTTACGTCACTTTAAACAAAATTACTGTCCATGCTAATTTGTATTCAACAGGTGGGGAAAAGATGCTGGTGTTAAGTGCATAAGAAGAAAAACTGAGATAAGAAAGGAAGCCCACGCATAAATGTAATGTCCAAGGAAAATAATGGATTTTAAAGAACATCTTCTTCCCTTAAGTAACCGAATGTTACTGAACCAATTAAAAAAACCCAAACATGGCTTTGTGGATCATAGTGTGCAACCACAATTGAAAGAATATTTAGTGGCCTTTTAGCTAAAGGACTGGAATCAACTCTATTACCAAAACACAAGACAGTAAATTCTCTGAGCACACCAGAGAGACTAAGCCCAATATTAGTCAGTCATATATGCATGATTACCTGTTCCCTCAGTTACACTAATGATATTTTGGAGTCTGATTGTTAAAGTAATTGAAAGCTAATTTTTCAGGTGGAAGTGCTTCAAGCAAAGAGTAATGTGGATGGCAGCTGGGATGCCTGGAGATGCTCAGATACATATAGGTACAAAATTCAAATACGAGGTTAGAAGAGAACATCCCCCTTATTCACATAATAAGTGGTATAATTCCACATGAAATTTCACTAGGGAAATCTGTATGGTTCTCTTTCACAATGTTAAAAATATGATGACAGGAGGAAATGGAATTTGAAGAAACATTCCAGTTCTCATATTTTCTAGAAATCTGGTCTTTTCTATTAAGCATGTAGATTTTAATAATCTGAGTCTTCCAATTAAACAATTTTAACACTGACTGAATTATGTGTATCTACAGTACAGCGGTGTATCATTACTACTAAATCTGTAGCAGTCAGAAGCATTAAGAAAAACTTCACCACCCTCATAAAACAAAAAAGTGATTAAATTCTTCAGCAGCTTCTTCCAGGTTCTGTAAGGGTATGCATTATTCTCCAAAACAGAAGAAATTTACTCTGAGGGAAAGCTTTTCAACAGAACTCTTTTAAAATACGGGGTAAAGGAGTAGAAAAGGCATTTCTTTAGCAATCACCATAATTCTTTGATCTTTTTCATTTCCTTAACATCATGGATTTTATCCAAATAACAATAGCTTATCAGCTACAGAATACATACGTATGGTAGGTTTAGATTACCAGGTAAATGCATATTTTTAAAAAGATTTTATGGGATGTGCAAAATAGGCTGAAGCGGCAAAACAAACAACTGTGCAAAGTAACAAGTATTCTTAATGTTCCTTTATTAGTTTATAGGAATCTGCAGCTAGTAACAACCTGCCTCTCACAGTTCAGAGCAAAGCTACTGATACACAGCTACTTACTTTGCATTGGTTTCCCTGGGGAAATTGTTAGGAGCACTTATATTCAATACAAAAGTAAACTTTTTGCAGTTAATACAGTATGTAAATTCACAAACTTCTTCAAACACCATCCATAAATGAAGGAATTTAGAGTCTACAGTACTCATGCATTAACTGGTTTTCTGTGTTGTCCTATACATTTTTCTTTTTTTTCTATACAAGACATCTTCAGCATTGTCAGATATTGTCAGCATTGTCTCAAAGACTACACACGGTTACAAAAAGTCTCAACTTAGACATTCTACAAAAATCAAATCATAACAGAATAATTGTCTAACATTAAATTTCTGTGCTTAATGATGTTTAGTTACGAATATAAGCTCAGGAGAACACTGTTAATTTTTATACTTTTTTGTGTCCTAGAGAAGAAAGAGATACCATGCAGAAATTCAAACCTGCCTGGCATCGGTTTGTCTTGATTAAAATACAGCACATAAAACAGGTCAGATCTATGGCTACATGACATACCAGAACCACAATATCTTCCAGTTTCAGATCAACAGTGTCTTGCAAAGGTACATTTTGACCTGCACTCTAATTCAAAGCATTCTGAGAGCTAAAACTTTGTTTGGAAGAGTGGGTAATGAACTGCAACACAACACAGAACTTCAGCTGAAACTTTTGAATTGTGGAATTAAATCAAAATAATGCTCCCCATTTGGTAGCAGCATATCTGACCAAGACTAAAGGGATGATGAAGTCAATAAAACCTTGTAAAATAATCTTCATTCACAGAATGGCACTTTTGAACAATCTTACGCAACACAGTGAAGTACAATTGCAATAGGTGGATGAGGGACTGAGCAAAGAAAAGACGCATTCACAATGAGACCTGAGGCAGACAAGTTATTAGTCAAAAGGCATCTTAGGTTGTAATTTTACTATTTAATAAAGGTAGTAACTGTAAAAGTCCTATACTTCACATTTTAGATAAGAGCTCTCACTTGTGTAAATATTCATCAGTATCTCTAGAGTAAACCCCTTATTATACTGAGTTGAAAGACATACGAGTCAGTTGAATCACTCTTCTGGGAGGTGCTCAAGGGAGTGTAGTCAAATTTCTGCTTCACAGAAATATTCAGGTGTGAATGTTACTGCTTCAGACTCTGTATTTTGTTTTGCCATGATCATTGATAACACATATGTGCTGAAAAAAAACAGAACAGATTGCAAAAGCATGGTTGAGCACATTATTAATCATTAATTAATTGTTCAGAAATTCTTAGACTTGGCCAGCCTAGTGATCTTATGATTACTCTTTCATTTCCAGACATCTGGAAGTGAATTCTGATTTCATTTTCTAGCTACAGCAAGTTTTCCCACTTGGAATTCCCAGCTTTGAGGTGCACCCCTGGAAGTACCACAAGAAGCAAAGGCAAGGTTTGCACCGTTTATCCATCCTCACCTCTCTGAGAAAAGGGACAGGCAACATAGCAGTCAGACAACCTGTCTGACCTGTGGCTGTTTCACTTTTGCTGCTGTCTCTGCACATACTGGCAATGGTGGACCTGAGAAGCCCTAGGCTCACAGAAGATGGAAATTTAGGGAACTCTTAGGGGGAACGAACTGTTCACAGTGCTGAGCAAGGACTCCTTTGGATTATTTGAGATCTTGCAGGGAGTTCTGCACTCACCGAAAAGGATCCCAAATCCCAACCACATCAAAGACATACCTCCACAGGGCCCCAAGGAGACAAATTATGGGATATTTATGGGAATAAATATGGGAAAAGTAGATCAGTGACTTTTTAAGCTATTTTTTAAAAAAGAAACTTACGTTTAGATCTCTGAAGTGCTCATTGTAGTCTAAGGCATAACCTACCACAAATAAATCTGGAATTTCAAAACCGTAATCTGTATTGAGACAAATAACAAACATCATCAATACAAGATGAGTGGCAGTTATAAGCCCTTAAATTTATGTGTGGTTCTCAACAAGCAAACTCTGCATATATGTAGTCAGTTGGGGCTGTGTTACTTTTGAATCTGAGACATCACGGTCAGCAGTAGCCCCATAACCAGTCCCCAGTCACAGAGTACTTGTGACAGGGATGTGAATAGTCAGAGGAGAGGAAAGTTGTATAAAATTATCACTGGCACATTGTGGAAGGAAGCCAAAATCAGAGCTGGGAAATTCTGCTTGCATTTGGAAGCTCCATTGGTAAATTTGGAAGCTCCATTGGTATATATGTGTGATGACTACTGTCCTGTATCACAGTAATGACAAGAAAATGTAGAATGTTAAATCAGAAGTAACTTTCAGAGATCTATATATTTTCTGCTAAGAATAGCAAAATCTATCTTGTATTTTTTGATACCAAAACATGTCAAATGGTTCTTAAATTAAAGCCCCAGCCTTATGAAGAGTCAAGCACATGCTTAACAAAGTAAACGCATGCAATGCACCTCAATTACACAACTCAGACACCTGAAGATAAGCACACGTGAATCTTTTTGAGTGTGAAGGTCTGTGCAATATCAGCACCATATAAAACAAGTTAGAGTCTTTCCAAATTGTTCTCTAAATAACTAGAGGAAAACCCAATCTGAGAGACACAAAAACAGGTCCACATAACAAATTCTACAGGTATTCAGGTAAGGATTTTATTCAGTTGTTTAGGATTGGGGGTGATAAGCGCTTTGGAATTGTAAATTTGGGCAAGTGAGGAAATGATACAGCACTGTCAGTGATTTACAAAAGAGATCTCTGATGTTTTATAAAATTCAATGCACTATGAATAAACAAGGATAAAACTTGTTTCATTTAAAAGTTAATACATAAAAATCTAAAGCTACCCTTCATGAAGTAATTTTATTGCCTCTTTTATATGTTTAACATTAGTGAACCCATTCAAATATATGCTTTAATTTATTGGATTAAATTCTAAATGTTAAAAATACCACTCCATTCTATAAAAAGTTGTACAACAAAATGTTTGAATCATAGTTCAGATTACTGGGCTAAAACCTCAGGGCCATGCCCAACATTTATGTAACTTTTGCTTAATAAATTTTCCCTTTCTCCCACATCCCAAATCAAGACCCTTCATGCTGCTTCCTTGTACTCACCTGCCTACTCTCCTTCTACCCTCCTCCCCAGCTCAGCTGACCAGAGCCTTCTTCAGTAGCAAATACTGGTTGATCTCTTCTAGGTGGATCTATTCTTTTCGTATTTAGCCACATACCTGTTATTACATCATTTATTCTAAATAAGACTAAAATTACAATTGCTTGGTATAGCTCCATTTACAGCTTCATCATAACACAGTATAAGGACCAATAATTTAGAGAGAAGTGGTGCAAACTGAGCAGCAGGAGGAAGTTTAAAAAGCCCAATTTATCTTCTGCTTTTTAGGGGGTGGGATTTAATTATAATATCAGTGTTTTACCTTTGAACAATGATACTTAAAAAAAAATTAGAAGTGCTTTTCTGATTAAAAAATGTAAAACTTGTTAATACTTAGTCACAATAAAACACCTTTTGTGCTCAGATGGAATCCTGCAGCTCCTCCAGAGAGAGGCAATAAGGAAGGAAAAAGAAGAAATGGACATTCTCTTTGATATTGTTTGTCAGAGACAGAAGATAAAACACTCACCTTTCACTGATAAAATTAAACCCTTTCAAAATTTCCCAGTAAAGTTAGTATTCTGCAGAAAACCTAAGCAGGCTAGGCTTTCCAAATGACAATTATACAAATCCTTCCACTGCATCCCATAGACCCATTGGCAACTGGGTCATTGACATCTTGGTATTTTACAATTCGTCTAGCAGTCCATAGAATGTTATGAAAGGCAAGTGACAAAGCAGTGGTAACTTCTTCTACTGTCAAGTAGAGATTTTCAGAACACTTACAATCTGGTCTGTACCCATCAGGCCGGGATGTTCTTTTCACCAACAAACTGTAATTAAAAATAAAATAAACCCCATTTAAATCTAGATATGTAACTGAATAACCCACATAAAAACTATTCTCTTCATCAAAAATCTTCTGAGCCATGTGAATCCCTGTTCTTGCTCTACTTCTCTTCCTGACAACATCCTGATTGCAGGAAAGAGGTGGGTGTATTCCCCTCACAAGTCCATCAGTGCCAGTCTTGAAATGGCTGGATGGTCATCGCCAAGGCAGAACAATACAAAAGCATTTCCCCTCCTTTCCTTCACCCTCCCCTTAGTGACTCAGGAAGCTCCTCTGCGCAGCTCTCCTTGATACTGCAGTGTCAAATTAAAGCAGCATCTCTGAATGGGAACCTACACTGAAAAATATGCTGGACAAGACTAATTAATTACTAAGTTTTGGGATGGTTTTACTCACCTTGCCACTTTAATCATTTTGGGCTTGTATTTTTCTATATTGTTAAGCAGAACCTTCATGGTCCTTCCAGTTCCAACAATATCCTTATAAAACAAGAAAAATAAAGTAAGTAAAACACAAAGGAAAGCTGAAAGGAAGAAATCTGGACAATGACTGAGCAGTTCCACATTCTCATTTTGTAGAGATGATTTATTTTTCCAGTGCATTGTAAACCACATCCAAAAAAGGTTATAACTGAGCTTACACTCTTTGAAACAAGCATTTTCTATTCATAAAATTATCAGTTCAAGGACTATCCACTTCCTCTTGAAAATAGCTATGTTGCAAGTACTTGGGATGTAACACAGGACTGGAGATGATTCTACTGGGCACTGCAAGGATGCAGGGATTAGACTTTTCATATTATGCTCAAGATCACAGTATGTCAACATGTCTCCATGTCAGGACTAAATCTGCCCTATTTCTTGTTTTATTAGCACAATGCAAATGTGACTTCTCCAGAGCTGCCATATCCAATATTATCTCAATGAGATCAGTAGGTACCTGGCTATAAAACTGACCATGGAGAGCAGCTGTTGATCCTGAACTCTGGGGGTGGATTAGCAACACCTTGTCTCTGTTTAACAGCATTAACAAAATTTGCTGTGGACATTTTTAATTTCTGTTAAAGCCGTTAGAATGAGTAAATATGGAGCTCTTAGCAGCTGTTCAGGTAACCAGCCATCTCTGTGGCTGATGGCTTTTTTTCCATCCTTTGCTAAGAAAAGTAATTCCAACATTATACAGTTCATTAAACTGTCCAGCTTACTTCCCACACAAGCAGACTGGGTCTGAAATGCCAGGGAGATCCTAATGTGTTTTCTAGCTGTCCCAGTTGCTTACCCAACATTTTCAAAGAGAATCACCTGTATTAATCATATGAGAAATTGGAAACACCAGTGGGGTGACACATTCTTTCCCTCTACAACTGAACACTGTTGACTTACATTAGCGGCAGCTCTGTGACGGGCTGTCCCCCAGGGACACTGCTGGGTGGAGAGCTGGATGCAGGAGTCAGGGGGACCTGAGGGAATGACTGACACTCCCAACCAGAGTGTGAACAACCCTGGGGCTGTAAAGCCTATGCAGGGCCACTATTTCAAAGTCATGCACCTGAGAAACACAGGGCATCACTGCAGTTGATTCATTGTCCTCCAAGAAACAGAACCACTTGCAGAACAGGAGTTGATGAAACCATAGAAAGAACAAATCAAATGATGCAAAAACAAAGACTTGTGGGTATCACAAGGCAGAGTGACAGCAATGTAGCTTGATCTGTCATGCAATTGCAAAAAGATTGAGAGGCCATTAAGCAAATCAACCCCTCTCCCTCTTCACCACCTCCCAGCAAAAGAAATGTAAACACAGACAGTATTTAGAAACTGAACAGCCAATCATGATTTGACTGTGTGACTCTACCTAAGTACAATATGACATAAGCACCCAGCTTACCTCCACAATTAGAACATTCTGGAAGAAAGAAACAAAAAGGAATACAATTACACAATATTCACATAGTAAAAGAAACAAATGTTTAAAAAAGAGAAATTAAGATAGGTACATGTGCATATGTACAACACAGTAGGACACAAGGAGTTTCCTGTTTCATTTTTGTGCCCTGAAAAAGAGCCAGCCATAAGAGCAAGCCCTGCAGTCAGGGACCACAACTTAATTCAGCTCTGTCTAGATTATCCTCTTTGTCCAAGAACAGATGTAGCTTTGGAAAATAAAATTAGATGGAAGAAGTCCAAATAGGATGAGATTCACTTCATTCCAGTGTCTCTAGCTATGTACTACAGTGTACCCTATAGTTCACTAAATACTATTTCCAATGTTAATATGAGAATACAGCAATAATATTCTTTCTCTGAAATAAATGCTCTTCCTCCCTCTACCCACACCCCAGCAACCTCACAGTAAAGGATTACAGGCCAAGTTGTAACACCCACTCTCAAACTGTGAAGCATTGTCTTTCTCTTCAGATACTGCTGCTAAAATAACTATTATTTGAAGGGAAGGGGAGTGGTCCAGCCAAGAGCAGCGATGTCAAGCTTTATGACAGTATCATCACACAGGCTGAATCTTCTTGCTGAAATGGTTCATCACTGTTCCAGGAATTACAAAGTCTAAGGAGACTTCTGTTCTCCTAAATGCAATAGTAAGATATAATGTCCTTACTAGAAGAAATAAAAATCTGTTTATTAGTAGGCATGATCATACGCATGATCAAAAGGACGGAGTCTTACAATCTCGCATTAAGATCTATTTTCTGAAGTGGAACCTGCAGTAGCAAGAGGAAAGTTATTTCACAAATACCTTTATCTGTCTATCAATGTATACATCTTAGATGCATGTGCACACTGTGTGTCCTGCAAAACCTTGAGACCACATAGTTTTGTATCCATGCAGTATCCACCAGCCTAGTTTACATTCCACTTTCTTTCTATCAGGCTTGTTGGCTTTGCTACGCACATAACATGGAGATTGTCTAACTTCCTGTTCCATAACAGAAACCCAAGGCTGAGAGTTGTAAGAGACACTCAAACACATGGAGAAGTGTGTGAAGGGAGCGTGCTCACAATGAGCACGCCTTTAACAGCTTCATTAACCGATATGTAAATAATTTTTAATCTTCAAACCAGAAATTATTAATATAGATTATCCATATTTATATTCATACTGCAGCTCTTCCTAACACTCACAGTGCTTGGTAGGGAGACATGGCATACTTCAAGCATCAAGCACTGAAGAAACATGTTACCACACACTGTATTATACCTGGATGCTTCTGAAATGGCAAAACACTGGGTAAAGGTGTGGAGGGAACTCCCGGTAGCAGTTGAGCAAATGTCAGCAGTGGAGATACCACTCAAGAAAGCCACTAATTTAGACTGAGCTTTGGTGGAATCTATATTAATCTTGGAGGGAGGCTCCTTTTTGGTGTTTTCATAACAGGTTTCACTGGTGGTTATCCTGCTTGGCACTCCTGACTTTCAACCTCTCAGCTGCTGACACAAACAAAACTTTGGATCTCAAATACCTAGTCCTGCGAAAGCAAAAAGTTAAAGGCCTCTTAAAAACAAAAGTCTGAAGACACCTTGCCTCTATAAACTTCTCCATTCAAGAAAGAATGGAAGTATGTCAATTGTCTAGATAAGATGAAGAGACCAAAACCATGTTCAGGAGGAGCTTATGAAAGGTGTGTAGGAACACATTTTTTGAAGGAAGCCATTTGGATCCAAAATCAATTTGGTTTTCATCTGGCTTCCTGTATGAAGTCATAAATAGGAAAAACACTTCTGAAGACTAACTCAGGACACCTGGATCTGAGGCATAAGGAAATCACTTGATTCAGTCAGTGGACACCTGAAGATAATGTGCAGGAGTAATGGCTTAACCACCCCCAAGGAACTTGTGCAGCTGGTGCTATACATAAATATTGATGTGTTTACACACACGCACATGCACGCACACACACAGGATATAGGGAGAGAGCAAAGGAGTTGACAAGGAAAGAACCTCACCAGAACTAAAGATGGAAATGAACTCTTCGTACCAGGCCCAGTGGGAGTAACCATGATCAAACACAGCCCACAGATCTCCAGGCAGATCCACGGCGATGAGACAGATTCAAAAAAGTTAGTCTATGAGTCAGGGTCTGGGTCAATGTTTTCAGTAATGTACAGGTTTGGGTGTAGCTGAGCTGAAGGTCACTACCCACACAGCACAGATCAGGCACACACTAAGAGCCCAGGGCTGAGCTGGTGTTCCTGTGCCCACAGGTGTGAGTAGAGGCCCCAAGGGACACAGGTCATGGCCATTAGCATCTATTAGTGCACCTAGTAGTGCACTGCGACAGAAGGAGAGAAAAGCAAAGTCCTGGGACATTTCACTGACAGACAAATAGGTTTCTTTGCTACCACAGTTGCTGCAGCTATTCTGTCAAGATCGGCAGTAGCAATTCTCTTGCTTGCTCATGTGTGGAAATCACAAAGTTGGACAGAATGAGGGGAGCAGCCTCCCTGACCATAGAATTTGGGTTAACCAATAGGGAGCAGTAGACCTTACTATTTAACTTGAAAAAAAAGATCATAGACTTTAATAGAAAATGCGTCTGAAGAGATCCTGAAAGATCATCTTCTGCTGGCCTACAGAAAAAATTTTAAACTATCCCTCATAGATATCTGATTTACCTCTTCTAAAACACGATGAGTACTACAGAACCTCCCCAGGGAATGTGTCTCAATACCTTGTTATCTAAGAGCAAAAATACAATTAGAAAATTGTTGATATTTGGCCTGAACTTGTTTTGAAGAGAACAAGGAAAAAGCTTTTTCTTCTCTTTTTTCTTCTATATTTGAAAGACATATTTCCTCAGTTTCCTCTTGTTCAGATTAAACAACCTCTATATATTCAACATTTTCTCACAAGTTATATTTCCTAGCTTTCTGATCACTCTTTTGTTCTCCTCTGGAATCTGTCCAGTTAGTCAGAATCCTTCTCCAGTTGTGGTGTTCCAAACCAGAAAGAAGTCTTTTCCAGTGTCAAGAGGAATAAAAGAACCAATTTGTATGCTTTATAAATAATCCTCTTTTCTAGATATCCCAGTACAACAGTTATATTCTTTATAAAAATCTATTGGTGTCTCATGTGGAACTTGTGATCCACCTATTGTCTCCAGGACTGTTGCTGAGTCACTCCTCCCTCACTTGCATTTATGCAAAAGATTACTTCTGTATAAACACAGAAGTTGGTATTCATCTTTATTGTCATTACATGTCATTGTTTGAACCAAGTTATTAAAATAATTTCTTAAGATCATAATATCTTGTAGTATTTTTTCAGGTAGTATGAGTACCATTAAATGCTAATTCCATCTTTTCAATCATGAATTAAATATTGTATAGTCCCTGGAGAGTGTGCTTTAATGCATCTCGTCTGACAGTGAAGCATAATTAACTGTTTCTTGAGAACAGCTTTCCAGTTATACATTTAACAGAAATTTAATCTTGTCTGTGTTTCCTTATCACAAATGACTCATATGAAGGAAAGAGGATTAATGTGGATCCAGACATGCCTGAAAGGTTTGCCTGGCTACAGGAGTGACAGGAGTGACAGTCACCTGCACATGACTTCAGCTGAAGCGTAAGATCATATTTATTGACTAACTTGAGAAGGAAGGATTTTGGTGGACTCTGTCTCTCGTCTTAGAGTCAAGGAGTCCAACTGTTGCAAATCATTTACACCGGGAGATTTGGTCCTTTGAAGTTCCTATAAGTCTAGGCCAGAAAACACAGATGCTGTTTTGTTTTATGCACATTCTCATTATTTCCAAAACACTGATGAGGATTTTCTGTACTATGGAGAAATCCTGTTGTAAGGACTTTGTAGTGGAAAAGCCACTATAAAATATTTAGATATGAAAACATTTTGTAACTATAAGTAAGCAGGCATCCTAACTGTTCAGAGTGATACTTTAATCTCTGTTTCCATTATTCAGGGTTAATGTGTCTAAAGTAACCATACTTTTCAGCCATTAACAGCTGCTTACAACCGAAGGCATTCAGAGTTGTTTCCCATCCTCTGGTACCACAAACCCTCTCCTACAAAATAATGTGATGTGCTGGAAAACTGTCTTGCTGCCTATCCCCTGCCTTTCTACTGTTGAAGCAGTCTACAGATAGAAGAGTTCAGAAAGGCATAGAACAGCAGAGTAGTAGAGGAACAAATCCAGACTGCCAAGAAATGCTTTGATATACGTGTCCAAGACTAGATAGTGGTGACATTTAACTAAAACTGGTTGAAATAGATTAGCATATCCTTGATCAGACAGATAGCAGAGGATGAATGAAGAATGCAATGGATACAACAAATTAGTACATTATCAGTAATGTCACCATCATCCTAAAAGCACAGCTGGCTGCATCCAGCATCTCTTGTGAAAGATCAGTTATGTGGAAGACCTTATTCAACTTCTCTGTGAAATCCAGTATGAGCTGGTGCACAGGAGACTGGTAAAACTCATCAGCTTGTGGTGCTGCAGCAGTAACCAATAGCTGGACAAATAGGAAGCTAAAGGGCACTAAAGAAAAGATCTTTTCTCAAGTATGTGTATTTGGAACTCCTGTACCACATAGATCAAGACTGTTTTGTTCTTTCAGATATATTTGAGGCAATTACAAAGAACGAAACCACATGAAAAGAAAACTAATCCAGCCTTCTGGATTCTATCTACTTTTGAAACTCAGAGAACAGGAAATAGGAATATTTACTGACATGTTGACTAGACTAAAGATGGCTTAATTTCTGAGTAGAGCCATCTTTACCAACACAATCTCTGAAGTACATCCAGAAATCTAATAATGGCGCTAATATATCTTACAGTGAGACAGAGTACAGTCAGTTTTTAAAAATATGTCCTGGAAAGATTTCATACATAGTCCAAATAAAAAGGGATGCTGGTTCTCAGAGAATGAAACACCTTCCTATTGAGTCACTGCAAAAGAATCAATATTGCAAAAGAAAGAGCTTCCATTGCTGATGGATCAGAGGGATGGATGGGAGCTGATAGATTTGGATGACTGCGATTCATTGCGTTTACACCTTTTTTTACCAGGTAGCTGGCAGAAGGTAGGCTGGTGCAATATAGAGTCATAGACTATCTCAAGTTGGGAGGGACTCATAAGGACCATCAAATCCAACCCCCTGCTCTTTGTAGGACTACCTAAAATTAAACCATATGACTAAGAACATTGACCAGGCGCTTCTTGGAACTTCGACATGCTTCAGACCCTGACCACTTCCCTTGGGAGCCTGTTCCAATGACAGACCATCCTCTCCGTGAAGAACCTTTTCCTACTGTCCAATCTGAACTTCCCCTGACATGGCTTCATTACATTTCCTCATGTCCTGTTGCTGGTCACTAGAGAGCCCTGTGCGCTGCCCCCCTTGAGGAAGTTGCAGGCTGTGATGCAGGCACCCCTCAGCCTTCACTTCCCTGGGCTGGACAATCCAAGTGACCTCTGTCAGTCCTCAGAAGTGTTGCCCTTGAGCCCTTGCACCAACTGGGTTGTCCTCTTCTGGACACACTCTGATAGTCAGAAGTCCTCCTTGGATTGTGGCACCCAGAACTGCCCCCAGGACTCGAAGTGAGGCTGCCCCAGTGCAGAGCAGAGCGGGACAATCCCCTCCCTTGCCTGGCTGGCGATGCTGTCCCTGATGTCCCCCAGGACACGCTTGGCCCTCCTGGCTGCCAGGGCACTGCTGACTCCTGTTCAACTTGCCATGGACCAGGACCCCCGGGACCACCCCCCCGGTTGTTGCTCTCCAGCCTCTCATCCCCCAGTCAGTATGTATAACAGGGATTACCCTGTCCCAGGTGGAGAATCTTGTTAAATTCCATATGACTGGTGATTTCCCAGCTCTCCAGCCTACGTAGATTTCTCTATAAGGCCCCTCTACCTTAAAAGAAAGTCCACAGCCCCTCCTGTTTTAGCACCATTGGCAAACTTTCTTAATGTATGTTCAATTTCTGAGTCCAGATCATTTATAAAAACATTAAAGAGCAGTGGCCTAAAATTGTCCTCTGTGGTTTTGAATGCAAAGGGGTGCTGTGAAGTTTAAAATTCTCCAGTTTTGAGTGATCAGGGCACACACAACTTGCAACTCTGCACATGAACATTTGAACTGAGCAGAAATAATATTTGTGGTATGAGCTGGAGCTGTACAAAAATGAAACTTGCACTTCCATATTCTTTTCTAGACAGTAGTAAAAATGGCCCATAGCAGCACATCTTGGGTCATCTGGAGGAAGAAGGTGGTTTTTCACAATACTAGTACTATGTAAAAAAAAGAAGAAATAACTTTTAATCCTCGTATAGCATGTGACTTTGTCTCCCATGCTAAAGAGAATTCTCAGTGAATTTAAATTTTTTTTAATAATGAACAGAAAACATGTAAAAATTGAAAAGATGTCATTTACTGCTTTCTAAAGCCACACAAGTTTATACACTGCAAGAAAGTAAGTTGGTTTTACAGAAGACGTAAAAAAAATTCTGACTTAAAATAAGATGAAAACTACTCCAGCTTTGAGTCAGTGAGAATACATTTCTATTGTTTACCTTCCCACAGGTCAGTAATAAATGGAACAATGTAAGCTAACAAGACCAAGCAGAGTAATGAGAGCATGTATGCCTCCTGCCTGACAGCAGTAAGTGCTATGAAAATTATTTTTCATCTTCCTGGAAAAGAATAACTATTTTTTTTCTAGACTTGGATTTTATGTTCCGTTAAGAAGACTGTTTTTAAAGGAAAATTGCTATGAAATAGCAGTACTTTGAAGTTAGCACTGAATAAGACTTCAAGGAAAATTGTGTCTTTGAATTAATATAAAATGTGAAATATAAAATGTGAAAGGTAAAAATTCTAAGTTGCACATTTTAGAAAGGGGGAGTATTTCCTTGAAAGCTGAAACTATACTTAAGTAATCAAATAAACAACTTTATTTAATGCAGTACTACAGCTAAGAGGACAAACTCAGCCCTCACGTATAGCAGGGAAATTAGGTAGGTACATAAAGAGGGTATTTTCTCCTTAAATGTTTCAGCATAAAATCAGCAGAATAGCATGCACACACTTTTTTTTTCTTTAATAGAAAGAAAAGAATGAAAAGAACTTAAAGCTGAGAAAAGAAAAATAATTTGAGACGTGAAAAAAACACCTTAGAGTGAAGCAAGGTTTGTAGCAGGAAGTAACAGCTTTTATTTAATTAACAGTCCATTTCCCAGTGGGGGAACATTTTTCACAAAAGAACTTTGACCTTTCAGCCCACAACCTCAGAGAGAACACAAAATACCTTCAACAGCTGAGCCTGGGAACAAAAATTCAAAACTGCTGTATGCACTCGAAATCATGGACTGAATAAAATACTGGCTTTACAGCACATTATAATCCTCCACTGCAGCTGCCCTTCAACTCATTTATCAGTGTTCCACAGCTGATAATTTCCTCTCTTATTTTAGCTCAGAGGAATTCTTAACATTTTTATCTGCCCCTCTGGTCACAGGGCAGGTGATTATGTAGGGCAATCGCTTTTCTTATCCTAAATTGTCTGATTACTACATTAGGTTAAAATTAAGAGTTTCTCCCAGTCTGTACTTAGCTTGAAGTTTGCTGGTTCTATTCAGACCAACAGAAGGATCTGCATGCTTGAAATTTCATTTCTTCCAACTATACCAGCTGCCTACTATTAATTTCCTGTTGTTAATTCCACCTTCAAACCTTGTCTCATTTACATCCTACAGTATGCCAGTACTGTACAGCAGGCTCCCAATGGATTAGTTTATCTAAAAGAAGCTTAAGTAATGACTGTGTGATAGGCAAATATGCAACCATATGGCAATATAAATTCGATAATGGCAAACTGCTTAATCCAGTAGGTAAACGTATCAAAAAAGTAACAGCAAAAGACAAAAAACTGTTCACATTCAGAAGAGAAAATTAGGTTCACCATTTTAGCAGTGATGACAGTTGACTATTGGTATAACATGCCTGATATATGGAGGCTTCTCCATCAAGTCTCTAAACCAAAATCGTTGGTAGTTCAAAAGATACACTGTAGGTACAGTAAAGAAATTATCATTTGGGACCCTTCATTGTAATCACCCAGAAGTTCAGACAAGATGCTTTTGAGCCTTAAGATAAAGGAATCTCTAAACAAAGCTCTGTTTGTTATCAGGCCAATTAATTGTTCTGGGAAGGAAAAAAAGAAAGGAAAAAAATGAACCTTAATGTGGCAAGATTGGCAGAATTTAGACAGATGAAAATACTTCTATCTTTAAGTCCCCATTGATATCCTGAGTTCCTTCCTGTCTCTTTCTTGGATAGAACTATTCTTAACTATTTGGGAGTACTTGTAACATACTCTTAGTTATACCAGCTTGCAAAGTACACGTGAATACACAGCTGCAGGAAAAGGTGAGTTCTTTTATTTGTCCAGTTCTACGAGTGAAAGCATATTTGTAAAAAAACCCCAAAACTCCCAGCACTTTTCCCCCACAAAATGTCTTTTTTATCAATCTCTATTTCCTTTTTTGTTTTGCTTTATGGGGTGAGGGGATAAAAAGCAACAATATAGTGTATTTTCATTCATTTTAGTTAAATTTCCACTCAGTAGTCTGTGTTTTCAGTTAGATTCTTTCTGAAGACACCTTTTCATGTGTACTTCATATCATCAGAAATACATAAATTGATAATGTGATTCTTCAAACTGAATTTTTAATGGTTTATCAGTTTACTCATCACACATACAGTACTTGCTTTTTTAGTTTTGTATTTGGGGAACCTCAGGTACCACTGGTTAAACAAGACATTTTATGACAGTGCCATAGAGATGAAGAATCACCATCAAATAAAAATGGAAGAAAAATGCATCGAATTTCAGTGAAGCAATTCAAAGGAAACTACAAGGACTCCTGTGAGAAGTGAAATAATTTCATGCTATGCACACAGGAATGAAATCCACAGATATTAACACTTCATCACAATGTCAGAAAATAATATGAAAGACTTTTGTAAAATGAGACATCTAACTAGGAACTTTCTATGGGGTTCTAGAAAAGGTCACATATGTCTGACTTTAATCTTTTCTCCTGGGCTCATCCACATCTTATGGCATACTTAGAAGGACAGATACAATATCACAAAAATGTTATTTTTTCAAACACTTGGTTTGGTCAGTAGCAGCTGCTGATGGGAGAAAATTGATAAATGTGTTAAGAGTCCATGTATACAAACTCCAGGTATTTAAATTGTGTCGAACAAGTTCACAATCTACAAGAATTAATGGGGAGGGGGGGACATAATGGAGGACCTGATGCTTCGTTCTTAGAGAGCATTGTGTCAAATGCTGTGCACACTCATGTTCCTCTTGCAGCCATCTTCACAGCATTCTTCTGTTGTGCATAAAAAGTAGAACAAACTATCATAATTAATCTAAAGGTAATGCAGGAATGACTCATGTCCCCATTTTCTCACTTGCCTGAAAAAGCACAGTCTTCTGGTCATCTGGAATTGGATGAGGACTTTCTGGACATAGGTGAAATAGAATTATGAACAGGTATGATGCAGAAGCAGGCAGACAGTGGCTGAGCACAGCCCATGTGAAAAATGGAATAGGAAGGCTGTAAAGGGTTTTTTATAATTTCCTTGCTCCAGAACAACAACAACAACAACGACAACAACAACAGAAAATAAAGATGAACAGTAAAACAGATTGCCAAAGAAAGAAGTGTAAGGAAAGGTGATTGACTTTGGAGAAGGAAAAAGTAGTCTCTTTTGCTTTGGAAAAAACAGTTAAGGATGGCAACTGTCAGAAGAATAGACAGTACCAAATCTAATTAAGAAAAAATGCAGCACAACAGAAGTGACTAAAGATGGCAGTTAAGCAGAGGTACTGAAGATGTGCAATGCTTCAAGACACATAAAATCAACCTTTGAAAAGATGAAAAAGGCAAGGCTGCATGTCTGGTGGGAATAAAGTAAGATGTTGAGGTGAGTGGTGGACATGACTATTTCCAAAGTGTACAGTGAATTTTGTACATCTTTATTGTCATATAAACTGACTCTCATGTACATAATGTTCTAAAGAGAATGGCATTATTGTTTCTGCAAATTTATGGGCATTGCTCTGGAAAGGAATGCATATAGGGGAAGAAATCACAACATTAGTCAAGGCAGTGAATACTGATGGGGAGAATATAAGAAGTATAGAATGAATAGAATTCTCAGAAACAAATTTGAAATGGTGAGGATAATATGTATACTAATCTAGAGGATAAAACATTGTGTTAGACAGCTGCCACATGTATGGTTTATTAAACAGAGAAGTGCTGATATATTTAGGAGAATGATAGGGAAACAGCTCTCAGAACTGTTGCTGGAGCCTATGACATGTATAGAAAATGGTTCAATAAAACAGGAATGAAATGAGAGGCATAAGAAGAGAAAGTAAGAACGCTTTATGTTCCTGGAACATTCTCTCAAATGACAAGCTGGGCAAGAAAATGGTAGACAGTGAATAAATCGATTTAGGCAAGACATATAAAGGAAGTTTGGAGATTTTATAGCACAAATCCTGCCAGAAGGAAGTGAGGAGTGCTGCATGGAGGATATCTTCTCCTGAGTGAAACTTCTTTCTCGTATGAGCTGATAAGTTATTTTAGGAGGCCATGAGTGGTAATGGAGTGCTCAAACTAACACAATGAAGTGCAGAGAAAACACAAATACTCACTTTCTTTTTTTCTTGATGACTATTTATTACCTTCTACACTTCTCTGAAAATGACAAAACCACTGGCTGTCAACAAGATGTACTTAATATTAACAAGGGGAAATTCATATAAAACATAAGCATTGTCAGAATTTATGAAATTCACTGGTTCCATAATTGTATTGTACTAATTGTAAAACTACTCTGTTTTAATTTGAAGCTCTTACAAACTTAAAAATTAATAATAATTATTTTTGTTCACATTCTATGCTATAGAGAAATAGGGGCAATGACAGTAATATATGGATCTGATTTTGACATCAAATATATTATACAACTGTAATAAGTATTTAATTGCAAAATGATATAAACTTTGAATTTAAGATTTTATCTAACTTGTCTCACTTGCAAGGAGACAAGTCGAAGTGGAATAGGAGCTTTTTGAAAGGTTACAGGACATATTTTACATATGGAGTGATATACAGAATTATTCCTGTCAGTGGAGACTTTGGACTACAAAACCAGCTCCAAAGCTCTTCTCCAAAGCTCTACAAAATACACATACATACAAATATAAGAGATAAATGGCAGTGATACTCACAACTCCAGTACAGCTGAACCTACTGAAGTTTCTAGATGCTTTAGAATTTACTTTGTTCAAATGTCACAAATACTTGAAAATATTTTAGGAATTTTTACAGTATTATACAGTATGGTTACAGTATGGATACTAAGCAGGGTTATATTTTTTGTTCTTTCACCTCATCTTCATACATTTTCATTGCCATCTTGCTGTGAAACAGATTTCTGAACAGTAATTAATTATCTCCCTTTTCAAAATGTTTTCCTCTTTACAAACATTAATTATAAATTTTACCCAAGTGAGCATTTCAGCTTTAAAGTTGTTGAAAACTAAGTAACTACATACCTATGAAATTGGATACTGAGAAACTTTATGTTCACTACTTATATGATTAAAGGAGAGAATTTTAAGTTATATTTTTCTGGATAGAAATGGTTACAAAGCATTAGAGTGTTAAGCTATATCAGGATTCATTCTTCAAGTACCTTAATTAATGATTCATGCCACAGAAAGGTTCATTCTTGCCTCAGTGACCTTCTTCACAGAAGAATAATTTCAAATGGGGGATGATTTTCTTCAGGTAACAATTTTGGCAGTTTGGGTCTGTATGCTCTCATAATATTTCTCTTTTTCATGGTTTGGGTCATTATACATTTTTGCCAGGCTTATAATATTTTTATAAACAAAAGCATATTGTAGAGAAGTACAGAGGATATATTATTCTGAAGAGTGATTATCTTTAACAGCCTCTTTTTAATTAGCTTTTAATTTTTTTTGCTTTCTTTAAGCTTTCTCAGCAAAAAAAAAAAGAAAAAAAAAAAGTTATACCAGCATTCTCACTCAGTAATCTGTTTTTCCAGTAACCAGAAAAGCATGAACATGCCTTAGTTCTTCACTCAGATTATAGGCTAGCTGAGGTTCCAGGTATTATTACTCAATGAAAGGCAGTCCAGCGTTAAAATCTCAGAATCCTTTGTCTGTAAGTTTCAAAACTGTTTACATTTATTGATGCTTTTCAACTTTAGAGAAACTTAATGGAACTTATATTCCAAACCCACGCTGGTGCTTTTGAAAACACCTTCCATGATCAGTAAATCAATGGGATTTCACTCAGTATAATCATTTTTCAATCTTTTCTTATTAAGTAGTCCAAGCAGGCAGAGGAAGAACAGAGCTTGCTCGATAGCAGGGAAGTTGAATTCTATGAGTAAGTCTTCAACTAATTCACTCAGTGACGTTGGATGGTTACTGAACCAGCAGTTTTAAAAAGCCAGCAGCTAGAGAGGTACCAAACAACACTTCAAGGAAGGCTTTACATGGCCTGTAGGAGGCTCTGAATCAGCCCACAAAAGGCTGATTAGTAAAATGTGCTGAATACTTGCACTAACTGCTGAAGTCAGCAACAGCCGGAGGAGTTGGCATTTGTGGACATAAGGCCACTCCTTCACATATCCAACTTTAGATGTGTAAGCATGAGCATTTGAGCCGAAGCTTTGCATTCCAGCTTTTCAAACTGTAAAGTAAGTCCTAAGGGAACCCTGTTCTCACGTGTTACAGTGAAAATGCTGTTTCGTTATTCATACATCAGCTGTGTCCCAGACAGCCCCACACACAAACAAACGCCAGAGGCCCTTTGAGCTGCTCCCCTGGCAGGCCCAGCTCTCCCTTCCTGCCTCGCTCCTGCCTCCCCACCCAGCTTTCAGCACCGGGCTCCCTTCCTGAGCAGCAACCGCCTTTATTCCCATGGCAGCCACTTCACACCTACCCAAGAGCCCAGCCTTCTTGCCCAGCAATCTGTAACTATGTTCTTGCTTAGTCTTCTCCCCAAGTATCTCCTAGCCTCCCAACAGCCAAATTTGTAGCCCATTCCATACCTGGCAACAGGAGAGCCATGCCACTGAGAAAAAGATTACCAGGATTTTCTTTGTAAGAAAACAATTGATTTTTGGTAAGAGCAGGACTAAATAGGGTGAAATCTTCCTTCTCTCTCACACAAGTGGACTCAGATAAATACACAAAAGTCATGCAAAAAATAATGTTTTGCCCAGTGAATTCAAATGATACTGGAAATATTATGTCTGGAAATAATATTAATATCTGCAACCATTAATCAAGGAAATTTGGGATTGGAAGACAGGGAAGGAGGGCTGGGCCTGGAAGGTAAGAAAGTGTTTGGACTCTCTGGGAAAGATAAATGTTAAGTAAGACAAATAGGTGCACTGCCGTTCTGCCTCTGAGGTAGAGAAACATATGCAAAATCATCGTAGAAAAACAGGTAGCTCCAGTGTTTGAATATTAGAAAGTAGCAAATTAATTAATATTTCCCCAGAATATAATTAACACTTTAGTGGTGACTCGGAAATAACACCCAGCAGGAGTATTTAGAAGTGTAAATTGAGTACATATATATCACTAAAATATTCTGAGTATAACAGCATTTTTAAAATTTCATTTCTAGTTGCATCAAAAGCTATATAATATTAATGAAATATTTAAAGTTAAGTTTTTCCCTTCTTTTTCTTGTGTGCTATAGTACAACAAAACAAATGTGTTTGCTAGTGCTCCATTTGAGTGCTTTGAAGAAACTGATACTGTCTAGAACCACCTAATAAAACAGGGACTGCACATACAGTACAAATAACATGGTAAGTATTATGTTGCCTTAATGCATAAGTAAAGAATCCTTTTTCTGACCATTTGCCACACAGACCAATTGCCTAATGAAATCAGCCTTCCTTCCTTTTCAAAGTACTGCTTTGTATTACCATGGTTGGATGAAAATAGCCTTTTCACTGCCTCAAACCACTTTCTGTCCTTACCACAATGCTCAAGCATAGTGCAGATTCAGTCATACAGCCAGCCTGATGCTGAAATAAAAAATCCCATTTGATTCTCTGAGGCCAAAGGTTCCACAACTGAATTTTGTGCAGCAGGCAAAATGGTATTAAACTAATATGCTGAATTCAACAGCAAACTGTGCAGTTTGCTTGTATGCACCCACTGAAGGCAGAAAAAACAAGGTTCCATGACAAAAAGAAGCTCAGGGGAAACATTACAGCACGAATTTTGCCCGCAATCTCACTTGTGGTACATATATAACAATTGGGAAATCCCTACACAAGGATGGAGAGGCTACATTCTGACCCTTTTGGGCATCTGCAGTCTGAAAGCAATGGCATCACAGGAATTTAATATAGAAGAATAAATATCTTTGTTTCCAGTATTAGTATCTGACAAAAATTACATAGTTTTTCTCAAGTATTTTTAGTGAATTTATTTTCTTTCTAAAATTTAAAATTAACAAACCTTGCCAGTCAGCTTTGAAAGATCATCTCCTCCTATTATCTGCATATCTTGCATAGATTGATCATTCTGAAAGAAGAAAGATAAAACTTTGAAATTGGTTATAGCTGTTTAAAATAAAAATATAAACCTTACCTTTTTAAAAAAAATCTTGATTACTAGTCATGGTTATGAAGATTTTCTAATGCTTGTTAGTATTGGTGTACAAGAAAACCACACTCTCATTTCTTCCTGTGGCTTCCTGCATCTCCTTGTTTTTAAGCTAACATCAAACTCTAGGCTTTACAGGACTAGAAAAGGTTGCATGTTTCTTTTTTAAATAGTGTTCCCTTGTTTAGTATTTCTTAATATGACAAGTGTTGAGTAACGTATTTATCCCTTTCAAAATGGGAGTACAGGAGCATCTCAACACTTGACCAAACACCTGTAAGCACATCCTTGGTTTGGAAGAGTTTCTGGAAACACAGGCTAAATGTGCTTACATCTCAGCTCTTTTTGGAGGAATTCACTCCTTTTATCTCAGGGGAAAAAAGTTTTGCAAAATTTATCACTATCAAAAATATTTTCAGTGTGTCATACAGTTTCCAGAATTTGTTTATTCTTTTTCAACTGACTCAAAGATAAAATCCTTGAGGTGAGTTACTTAAATATGGCAAATTAGGTTGAACTAAATGCAACAGAATAATATGTTTTGATTTCCTATTAAAAAAGGTATTTTTTGAAAAAACTGGAAAAATTTTTTTGGCTGCATTTGTTTTACAGACATTTCCAGTTGAAATTCTTTCTGATGGAAAATTCTCAACCAGTTCTAGCTCTTATTCACTATCAGCAGAACACAGAGTTAAGATCACGAGGGAGACACGTGGAAGCCCTACTTTTAAGGCAAGACAAAAAGAGGCCTTAAAGACGGTGGCAAATTTAAAAATACATGGTCATGGCCAGGCTATATGAACTTCTCAGAAAAAGCAAGAGCAGGAATAAGTATAGTTCATGTGGGTTTTTTGCCAAATCTAATCTTCCTACCCATAGGAAGACAGCATTAGTTCAATTTTAATGATAGCTGCAGTACCACAATGTGACACTGTGGTTACTGGTAACACCAGGAAGCTTCATCATTACAAACAACTGACACAAACACAATACTTGAATACTCTGCTTTTATTTCATAAATGCAATGCTCTGAAATCAAATGTTTTTCCACAGGTAAATAGTGGACATCAGGGCTTACAAGGTAGGTAAAGATCTACTGGACTAAGGGGTTTATAGCTCTTCTTCTTCCCCTCCCAAAGCAGGACAAGCAGCGGCAGCACTCGGAGGGTCAGAGGTGTCCCCTGTGCAGATGGAACCGCACCTGCCCATGCTCACAGCCCGGCTGGCACAGGTTCAGGGACTTGCAAGCACCTTTGCAGATACTTGATCACAAGCAATCCTGGCAACGCCATGAACTATTCGTGGTCCTCATGGGAATGGATTGTCTAAGTTAATACAGCCTTCCTGACTAACTGCAAGTAAAGGTTGTAGAATTGCCCAGATGAGAGTTTCTCCAAGTTTGCATTCTGCAGACCCACCAAAAGGCTCCCTGGCTTTTACTCAGACTCCACTCTCCACAAAACCCTCACTCCACTGCTTTGTAAGAGGTCCTTAGCAGTCATTGCTTTAAAAGACAGTTTTTAGACCTGCCTTCACTTTTTCTGCACCGGATCTGGGAGCTTTAGATAAATTTCATGCTGCTCTGATCCGTTTCCTGGGAAACAGAGCTAGAGCAGCAATGAAGGTTACATCCCATACATTTTCTAATATAAGTTTCAACATTTCTTTTAGTTTTGTAAAGAAAAACAACAACAACAAAAAGCCCAAACAACAACAAAGCAAGCAACTGATTTCCTCAGAAGATTATTTTAAAACTAAATAAAAAGTGGAGATTGAGGAGATTTTAAGTTCAGGCTTAAAAGCGTAAGTCTTTTGTTGTAAAGCAAGACAGGTCACTCTTCAAAAGTCAGGGATGTATTCAAGTCAAGACTATTACAAGACTATAAAAAGCAGTTTGTTTCTAATATCTACCACAGCATGTGTAACCAAGGCACTGACAAAATATTTTTTCATTTCCAAATGAGAAAGTGTAGAATTTCATTAGCAACCAGCACACAAGAATTACTGAAGAGGCAGTTTGCCCTGAGCTGTTAGTTGAAAAAGAGAAAAAGAAAAAAGATAACAGTGAGGTGCAATGATTAATGAATTTATTTATTTTTCACAAAAAAAACCCCTCTCTTTCAACAGTATTCACAGCAGCACTGTTTCCTTTGCATTTGGTATTTCTGGCTTCAGCTGAAAGGAAGATGCTGAAATAGCATCTTCATTGCTGGCAAGCAGCTAAGCAAACACAAAAGGCATTGAGAGCAGGGGGATCACAGCATCCCGTCAATCTCTGCATTCACACATCGGCTGTTGGGACACAACTGCACACATTTATGGAAATCCTGGTGTTCTGACTGGAGAACGAGTGCTGTCAGAGGACAAGGCTCAGTATTCATGGTGCCTAAAAACCATATCATTTTCTATATGGTTTTTCTATACACAGCTCAGAACCCTCCAGCCAAGGTATTTTCAAAAAAATTAAAGAAATTCCTTGCATCACACTGGAGAGCAATTCTCTTGCTAAAAAAAAAATAATTTCAGATAATTGTTTTTAATGCCATTTATAACTATCTACATTCATCACTTAACTCATGTTGAAAAATACATACTTGCCAAACAGCAAGGCTCGATACCATGGTGTGACATTACCCTGATCATAATGTTCACATAGATAATTTGCACACTATGGTTACCATGGGAACCTCTCAGTGCATATTTCTGAGTTCTCAGTTTATAATCTCAAAATAACACTGCACTAAATGTTAAGTATAAAGTACCATGAATGTCAGGAAAGAAAAAAATCTGTTTCATTCAGTATCAGTTAATGTCAATTCAGAACTGTTTGTTTAATTTTCGTGGTCTTAACTCATTCAGAGCTTCTTTATTCCTTTGGGAGTTGTTCCAACTGATATAATTGGGTCTATGAGTTTCCTTGTAAATACAGAAATATGAATTAAAACTTCACTTTCTGTTGCCCAAAGTTCCTCAATATTTGCTTTCTAGAAACTCTAAACCCTATCAACTCTTTTTTTTTTAAATATTTGACACTAAATATATTGGCTTGGATAGAGACAGCTCTAAATCACAGTATGTTTTGGTTAATGTAGCACAAATTTTATTGCAGCTGTTTCTGACAAGATGCAATGTGTTGTGTCACATCCCCACACCTCATCCCAAGCTATATTTAATGCTACATTTCTAGGGGTTTTTTCTGTGTTTAATAAATCTGCATTTTTCAGGATAAATCTCAATTTCTTTGGTTTTAATTACTGTGTTGTGGTTTTTCACTTGTTCATTTTTCTTGTATAATTTTATTTAATTCTAGGAATACTTGATGAATTAAAGCAAAAATGTTATTTCCACCACCATTTTTCATGGCATACAAGATAAAACTTTTGCTTTCTATGTAGATTGGAAGTATACATATTTAAATTCCATCTATACTAAGTCATGTGTTTTGAACTGGGTGGGGCACAGAATTGTTACATCTCTTTTACATCTCCTGAGATCAACACTTGGACATAGTTCAAGTTACAAGTGAAATGAGTTGGGTGGTCTCAGGAAAATTCATTATAAACAGCATTGCTCATCTGAAAATTGCACCAAACTGTGAACATCTGTTACTCTTCTGAAGAAACAGAATCTGGAATACATTAATACTGGCTCAGTGAAACAAAGATTCTTTAATCATGGCAAAAAAAGTAGCTTTAACAGAACAGTTTAAATGCATAACTAAATTATGGAATATGAACACAAAGTCATTATCACACATCTAATTACTACAGTCTGCAGAGTTCATATGGAATTTCTTAAAAAAATGTGGTTACCTTTTTCTCTCAAAATTCATCAGGGAACCTCAAAGAAGAATGTGACCATCAGGCCTGTTCTATGTTGCTTTTGTCCCCTTGGGTGATACAGCAGATCCTCCCACCTGAGAATTCCCATTAGAACAGCTCTTTCACTTCACACCATCATTCCATCTCCTACAACTGGGTTTTTCAGGAAGGTTTTAACCAAAAAGAAGTCAATGACAGACCATTCAGTTGTCCCTTGGATTCTAGTATAAAACTAAATTGCTTTGCAACCTGCCTCCTGAGAAATACTTCAAAATATGAATTTGTTGGTTGGGGAAGTATCAGTATGGCATCTATATGATCTGCTAACCTATTTTGGCTAATAGGTAAAGTCAAACTGATATATAAAGTATAGGCTGTGAAATATCCTCAGTGAATCAGCAGAAGTCAAGTGGTAGTACATAAGATGCTGTACTTAAAAGCAACAGTACACTTGAATCAATACAATTTTGGGTTTGTTCTCTCAAGAACAACGGCTAAGAACAAAAGACCTCAAGGGTGTAGAACACGAGCTGTCACAGTTTTCATGGCAGGCAGCTAAAAGGACTATCTAGGCTTAAGTAGCAACATTCAGAGGGCAACTAGTAAGTACTGTTAAGCTGGAGACTTGTGCAAATGAGTGGGAATGATATGGATCACTTCCCAGTAAAGACTGGAAAGTTTGCCTTCCTTTCCCCAGGATCAAGTGTATACCAAAGGCCAGACTGCAACCTCCAGGGTACACCCACATTCAAAACAGTCAAGTGCCAGGTCACTGATATATTTTTAAGAGGTGCCTTGAATACCTTGCAAACAATCCAACAATGCTGAGCCAACTGAGAATCTAATCCAGTCAACTGGCACACACTCACTGCCAGAACATCCCCTTTCCCGCAGGGAAGTACAGGTACATGTGCACTGAAGCATTGACAGCTTTGTACATCTCTGAAAGCTTTAAAGCTGCCTTCCTGAGCTGACCACACCACTGACTGTGCTGCACTGAGACTGGCCTTATTGCTATTGCCAGGATAACAGATGATAGCAAATTTCAAAGTGGTGTAGGCGTATATCTAGCACAGTTACCACAATGTAAGACATATTTTACTTCTGTAGGGGTAGATCTACAATATAACTCATTTGAAGACTTGCTTATTTTTTATTCTATTTCTTCCTTGTTGTTATTCCTTAACTAAAAGCTCCACCACTCAGGTTTGGAACTGCTTCAAATTCAGGCTAGTCTATCCAGTTCCAGGGAAGGCCAGAGTTTTGCAATGAGGAAGTTGGCTTCGGACAGAGAAAGACAAACAATGAACTTACTGACAGTGAGGTACTCCTTATCAGCTGACCTGTGGTAACACCTGGGTAAGTTTCTTCCCTACTGTAAAAGCAAGGCAGGTCATTCAGCTTAAACAACACTCTGGGAAACAGTAAGTTATTAAACTTAATAAATGGAATTGTTTGCAATCATCTGTTCAGACACTCAGTAATTTTTTGTGTACCATGACTCCTGCATGTCTTCTCTGTATTTAATCCAAGGAAGGTAAGGTATCTTTAATAACGGCCAAACTGTCATAAATTGAAGTAGAATTCAGACCAGTTAACTTGGCTAATAAGGATTATAGACAACAAATTATTTCATTTTTAGATTTCTGATTTAGCAATTAAACTTTATATACTTGCTTAGTATTGGTAAAATGGGTTATTTTGTTTAAGAATGAGGCAGTAAGACTGCAGCACTACATATAACCATCTGGCACAAACAGCACCCGAACACTCAAAAAGATCAGCAAGAACTGAAATCAAGAACATATGATAACAAAGGTTTCGACTTGTATGTGTATCAGAAACACAATAAATCCTCAAAACTCAGGTTAGTTTCCACAGATTGTAGCCTGAGATTTCCTTGTACTCTATCTTATTTTTATTCTCTAAGATAATATTTAAAACATAGAAATTAAATCTGTGTATATTTCAGGATGAGAAAAGGTACTAACAATTTTACAGGGCTCTTCAGTCACGTAAGGTAAGGTTCACATCACATAGTTTTTCTCCAGAGATGAGAAGCAAATAAATTTTAAAACTTACAGGTGAAAGAAAAATTTAGGAAGCATACCCTCCAGAACTGCCATAATCCTACTCAGGCACTCCTTTTGGGCTGCCAGGAGGCATTGCTAAGGGTGTCTACCTTTTGTGATAATAATGTAATACCAGCTCACACTCTTGGAACAGCAGACTTGGGATGCTTTTCCTCCTCAGCTCCATAAGCTAAAGAGTGTATGGAAAATCTTCCTCCTGCTAGGGTAATGCAAAAAGCATTAAGGTCATCAATCATGCTATGGCAAACTATACTGGACTCGGGTAGGAAAATGTCAGTTTGGATTCAAATCCACAATAACTGGAATATCTGTCTTTTGCCCGATTATCATTTAGCATTAAATGCACGAACATTACAGCAGTGGAACTAGAAGTCATGTTTCCCAGCCTCAGCAGAGGATCTTAGCATGCCAGCTGGGACACTACTAGATTCACATGTACAATTTTATCCCATTTTTTAAACTGTGTTGTAAATTAATGATCAAAAGTGCATGAACATTGTGAAAAATCATACAGCGAGTTTGTAGCTCTGTATTAAAAACCCTGTTGGGGATTCTGCAAGCACAAGAGAAAGCAGCTTTCTCTAAAATAAGCACAAAGTGCTAACCTTCTGACCCTGACTGTCATTAGTTCCTAGGAGCTGGTGATAAAAGGGTGATAGAAGAAAAATCTTGAACTTTGTCAAATAGCCACAGGCTGAGAAAACAGATAAATAGGTGTAAGCAAATTCACAGAAGATGAGTCTGATAAAAACCTCAAATGCTTAGTCCCTTCCAGCAATCTGGAGCTTAGTGTATCATTGACTCTCACAACTCAGTAGCACTCTCTTCCATACCACTGTGTTTAGTCCCTTGGCTAATGACAACTCAGAAACTTTTAACAGCACACATATTCTTTGTGAATTTTCTTGCAAGGTTGTTTTATAGTGTGCCTTCTTTATTTAAATATTTTAACTTCTGTTAAACTTCTGTCTATCAAATGAGGAGGGAAGAGAATATTGTATGTGTCACACAGATCAGCACTGGAATTACAGAGGCGTTCCTGTTATTGCCATATTCCTTTAGAGTAACCCTTTTCATTTATGCCTTACAGCCCCGCTGGGGTGTGACACTCCATGAGCACTACACGTGTTATGGTCTGTTTTAAGAAACGGCATCTAAGATGCCAGTAAAAGGGAGTCATCGAATTCCTTGAGAAAAATTAGAACCCTCTGGCTTCTTTTAAATAATTTTTCCCCATTTCAGATCTTAATATGAAAAACTCACCTATTAAATGGTACTGCTAGCACCCAAATAATGTGATATTTTTCCAATGCATAAACATGTCACAGTACTTTCAAACTCATCAGATCTTATTTTTACAACAGGATTCACAACCATTTAGTTCTGGACCTATCTTACACGTAAGATCCTATCTCCCTGTCACTGTAAAATCCATGAAGCAGGATGACATACAGTATTGCTGCAAATGCCATAACTTAGTAGTAGCTTAGTGTATTTTTGACAGAATATGAAACAAAACATTTTACTAAAATTAAACTTCAATTTTTTACGCTTTATAAGAAACCACTGCTTTACAACAAATATTATATCCAGGGGAATCTAATTCTTTGAAAACATGAACAGTTGGACACTTCTAATAAAATCCCTTGATGCTTTGAATCTGTTCTAAAAGTGACCAGTTTAACAACATCTACAGTCTTAAATGTTAAGATGATCCAGGAACCTGGATTGCTTAAAAATACCAGAGATTTAAGCTCACAAAAAAAACCATATTAAAAAACCTTAAGAAAAAGGAACTTCAGATCTAAAACTTCATTTGTACATAGTAGCTGTACCCTATGCAATATGCTGTAATCCAAGACATTTATTTCAAATTAGAAGATGTTTTTCAAAAGAAAACATTACAGCTTTTAAGAAAAACGTGAACCTGGGGGAGACAAATTTTTCAAAAAATATTAGAAAATACGTCTACAGAGCTTACATTAGATCTGAAATCCAGAAGAATACAGTATTGACCCACAATATAAGAAAACTAATTTTTTTTCATTTAAAAAAAGTAATTCCATAGCTAAAAATCATATATCAGTATGAAGGAAGGTAATACCGAAGCTGGAAACAATGGATAAAAATTAAAAGTATCTTGAAAAAGCATGTAGTTACTTGCCTTAGTATGCCCCATAAATGCTTTAAAACAATACTTTGATATTTCTGAAAAGCTGTAGGACAGCTCAGTATCACTCTGCCTTCACGGCCACATCTGCTCTAGTTCTGTCCCCATGGCAATCAGGCCGCTTCCTACTCAGTTCTCCCTCAGCTGAGTTGTTTGGTTCCCCCAAATCTTTCATATGTGAGTCACTGAAACACTTACTCATACTTTAAAAAAATAACTAAGAATTCAGATGGTGCTAACATATTCGAGTGATGTGTAGGTGTGTTATCTGATGCATACAGTTACAAAGATCATCCTCTATGAGTAAGTTTTACATTAGAGATAAACTTGATAAACTGACTGTATGATAGACTTATTATGACCTTTCCTGAACTATCCCATGAATAAACACCTACTTACATTAGAAGTAGCATCCCAAGTCCCTAAGCAGTGTCCAACAGCAAAATACTGTATGTTTTATTTTAAACAAAACATTTTCTTTGAGCAAGAAATGAATTAAAGCTCTCATATCTCACAATTCTGCCATCGTGTTAAGTGGAAGCTGTAGAGGCCATGTAGGTGAAAGGAGACCATCTGCCTCCAGACCTAAGAAGTTTCAAGACTCTGACTTTTAAGTTCATGTTTTATTCCATACAGTACGACCTTCTTCAGTTTATCTTAGAATAGTGTGAAAACTAGGCTGGTTCACGAAAGTAACTAGGGTTGAAATATCCACGCTTCTTCTGATTCCTTTGAGGAGCATCTCTCAGGTAAAGCAGAAGGTGAGTCTGAGGCTTGCACACATGGTAACAAGGATTCCTTGACTATGGGCAGACTCCTTTTTCCAGCAAGAACTGTGCTGACTAAAGAAGTTACTGCCCACAGGCTGTCCCCAGTGGCTCGTAAGTCTCCCTCTGGCAGGGGAGATGCATGTGTGCATCTGGTTTACTAAAAATGAATCCAGCAAGTTCAAGTGGTCCAAATAGAAAGTCTCTCATAAGTGGTGTCATTTGGGCTGAAAAAGGGAGTGCTCAGAAGCAGCTGAGCTGGCCCATGTGACTGCCTGGAGGGCACTGAAGTCCCCAAAGAATGAACTGTACACGGTCACTGTTCCAGCCAGTCAGAAAAGAGACCCATCTCCAGTGTCTGAGTTTTCACACCAAGCCACTAGCTGTCTGTACCTGATGTACAGATTAATCTGGCAGGAGAGCTTGCTCTCAAAGTGCCTGAATTGTGTTGCTACTCTTGAAACACCACCCACAATTTAACCAAAGAGACTGTCATTCTTCTCATTACATTTTTGTGAATTTCTTTTAAACGTTCATCAGCTAGCTGCAAGAATAAGCTTTGGGAATGACTTCCACTACTAACACATTTTTGGCTATTTCTCTGAAAAGTTTGAGTGTCTCTGAGGCTGATATTTTGCAGTAAGACACTGCTGCATGTTGATGTGGTTTTTTGTTTCTTTCATGAAAAATATTCTATTTTTAAACAAGTCTTAACACTTGAAAAAGGAGCATTTGGACACAGTTTGGAGAACTGTGAATTGTAGCATCTCCAAACATTCAATTCACAAAAAATATTACAAGTTTCCACTGTTCATCACCTTCTTAACCATCTCAAGTCTTACAGAGTTTCAGAAGATACCTGAAGCATAAGAGATACAGACAGAGCATCAATGCCTGCTTAAGATTCGGGAGTGTTTTTGGCTCAGAGCTATAAAAGACCTTTTACTTGCTTGTTTTAGCAAGTTTGAGCATCTCATGGAACTTTCACTCAAAAAGATACTACTACTTTGAGATGTAAATGCCATTTTCTCCATTCATGGAAAGTGCACAGAGATAAAATCCCTTTGGCAATTCTAGAAGGAGATTTCCCAAATCTCTCAACATTAACTTGCCCATAAGACATCTCTCTGACAGCATCATCTACAATCACCAGAACATATTTCTCAGAACAGCAACAACTTTAAGGTCTAGATCCTTAACACTGGTAGCTTCTATGGACTAAATTATGTCACGTTTCTGCTTCCCATTAGCATCTAAAACTACATCATGCTGCAAAATTCTCTGTAAAGCTGTTCACTGTCTACAGTGCTGACTGCAAGACATACATCCGAAAAAAGTTGAGTATATTTTACTTTTTGAATGTCTAGTACACACACAACCTCTCTACAAATTAAATAAACCACAGATTACTAATTTTCAAATTAAACCACATTTTGCCTACACTGAAGTTATTTATTTGCATGTCAAATTTATAATTCACAGATAATTTGAAGTTCGGTCCTGTGAAACATGGTAGAACTTGGCTTTAAAGTTTACAGGAATTCATTCTATCAGGTAGGCTCCAGTCTGTAATTCTTCCATGGCTACTCAGCATCCAGAAAATGAAGCTGTCATCAGCTAAACTGTGTACATGAAGCAAAATAAAGGGAACTCACAATCTGCCCAAGAGAAAACCTGTTAGTACAAAAACTAATGTGAATTCTCTTTCATCTCAGGATGTGCATTTTTCTTAGGAGATCATAAGTTGTGTTTTCCTGTGTGACACAGCAATGGAGATAAACAATCATTGTAACACTGGTGTAGAGTCTGGGTATAGACCTGAATCACTAAATGCAAGCAAGAGTTTTTTCTTCTGTGTTGTTAATTAACACAACCATTTTGAGGTTACTTGCTTTTTCAGGGTTATGATTTCAATACATTATTTTCAAATGCAAAGTTCATAGTGATCTTGAAAAAGTCAAGTTACATACAATAAAATTATACTGAATAAGAATACCTTATTATGAAAAGCAGGACTGTACATTTTATACCACTCTGATTATAGTCTGATGTTTCATGCTGTTGAGTCTTTTAGGAATTAAGTACACACATTTGGTGTATGAGAAGGAAACCTGCATGGCAGAAAAATAAATTGGTTTGCTACATTTACCAAGCTTTCAATTTACTCGTTATAAAATCCCTCTGTTTCCTTACTCCTGCAGTAGAGAGATTTAGCAAAACTATTTACTGAGATGGCTTCATATAGCAGAAACATTCAGACTTCCCCTAAACAACGATTGTTTTGTTGCTTGTTTTCAGATTCTTGCAGCTCTAAGAGTCCTGTTTATGCCAAGACTAATAACCAACAGTTGTAAATATGTTTAAAACAACTGAAGGCTGAAGAGGAAACAGATCATATCAATGGATTTGTTTGTGAACAGAATTCAATGCAGCCATTGTGCATGAATTACAATTCAGCAGTCACATTTTTACATTTTTTTATTTGTTATGTTCTGGAAACCATAAATAATGTACTCATTTTAAAGAATTACATGAATTGACCAAATCCACATAATCCTCTGGAAGTTCATTCATATTTGGAGCATCAAACACATCTCTGGGCAAGCTGTTCCAATGCCTCACCAACTTAATAATAAAAAAAATCTCCCTTATATCTAATCTAAACCTATCCTCTTTCAATTTAAAGGCATTTCCCCTTGTCCTATCATTCCATGGCCTTGTAAATATCCCTCTTCACCTTTCTTGTACTGGCCATCTGCTCTAAGGTCTTCCCAAAGCCTTCTCCAGGCTGAACAACCCCAACTCAATCAGCCTGTCTTCCTAGGAGAGGTGCTCCATATCTGTGATCATCTGTGTAGCCCTCCTCCAGACTCCCTCCAACAGGCTCATGTCTTTGCTGTACAGAGGACTCCAGAGCTGGATGCAATACTCCGGATGGGGTCCCAAAGTTATTCAAAATAACAGAGTTTGCTATAACAATTTAATTTCAAAATAACAGAGATAGCTGTTCTTCTGCCACTTTAGTCCACACATATAATCAAAGAAATCACAAAAGACTTAAGGAAAAGTAACAATCTCATTCCTAGTTTACCTCTCCATGGTTTTCAGTGAAAAAGGGTTATGCCACCAAGATTCACTTGTCCTTCCCCAAGACGTGAGCTTTACTATCATAACTATTTTATAAAATATAGCAATTAGGAGCATTAGATAAATATCTATGGATACCCATATGGGAATACTAATCATTTCACATGAACAGGTAGCAGGCATGTAGAAAGCACACTGGTCTGCCTAATGAAGGTGTGTGGTGTTCCTCCTCTCTTCCATCAGTACCCACCATCAGTTTCAACAATGACTCTTATCATGATTCCTTCTCTTTTTAGGTTCCATCATCTATCCACTAAAGAAGTCGGAATTCACATGCATTTACCTTCTCTTCTACTGAGAGGTTGCTGAGAACTTCTCAAGAAAGTATGCATACTTCCTCTACTTCTTCTTAATTTTTTTCAATTCCATTTAAAATTTGATGTTTGACTTAAAGACCACATTTGGCATAGCCATGGAACAGGATTAGGTGATATTGTTGCACCTCTTAGTAGGGGATTAGACTTGCTAAGCCAGAACATCCTCTTCTGTCTCAAACTGTAATTCAGCCTCTACCTTTTCAGCTTGTCTTAAATTGTCTCTTCCACACTGAACAAAGAGAAGCCCTAATTATTGTTTATGAACAGTCTACTCTTGTGCTACACTTCTTACAGAAAGTTTTTTTACTAAAATATATCCTATTCAGTCCTTCTCTTTATGACATCCACATCCTTCTATTGTTTGTTCACTCTCTCTTCTGGTTCATCCTCAAACATTCATGCTTGTCTAGTCCTATCATTTAATTCAAAACACCCTAGTAAAACATCTTCCTAACTTCTCTGTTGTACTTCCCTCTGGATTCTCCCTAGTTAGCTCTTTAATCTCCTAAAATTATCGGTATCACAAACGTATCACAGAATTTCTGTATCCACCATCTCTCCTGCTAGGGTCACATTCTCCTTAGATGACATTCCCTAACTCAACTTCTTCCACCATTAATTTTCATCCTTGACTCCAACACGCCAAGCTTCTGAAAATAATTTTGAATTCTCCTCTCAATCTGAAACCCTCACCCCTTTTAAACTTCAGAACTCTGGTTCCCTGTGGAGGAACAATCACACAGGAAAAAATTCAGTATGGTAAAAATAGAGTAGTGTAAATTTTATTCATCCAGTTTTAAATTCAAAAATCTCTGCAGTCAATTCCACTGCCCCTGACTTATATTAAAATCCAATATTTTAGAACTTAATATCTAACAAGCTGCTAAATTCTATCAGTTCTCATGTCAGCGTTTCCAGAATACAGTGTTTTCCTCTAGAACTTGGTATGTATCTTTCTATAAATTCATCATATTTCACATGAGGACTATTGTTGTGCTTCTTGCTCTACCCACTATACTTCTTGCCTTGCTACTCCTGAATTCATTCAAAAGAAGTGTATGTTTTCTCTGCCTCTTAAAGCTCAGAGCTGCTGCTTCTCATTCAGATTTCCACCTGGAAAATGGATTCGATTTTGCTCTCCATCGACTTCCTGACTCTTATCCTTAACCCTACATGATGCTTCCTGTCTTTTTACTCCTGAAATCATATTTTCTAACTCTCATCTTGGTGCTTTCTTTTGATCTGCCCCTTGTAAAATACTTGAAAGTTTCTCACAAAAATGTAAAAATATTCAGGCACATACGACAATATTTTGCAAACCAGATAAAACCATCCTGATTATGGAAGTACAAGTAGCCACTCATCTCATTAATATCCAGAGAAGCTAAATGTACTGTGCTTTTTTTTAAAATCAATTCATTTGCATGAAAAAAATCTAACAAAGAAGATACATGCCCAGCTTTCAGCTACTTAATCTGAAAGCAGATCCTAACATACTAATTAAGTCTAAATTCTAAAGCCTAAATTCTATAACATTATGACAGGTTTGAAAAACAAAGAGCCATATAAAACTGGTCATATTTGCAATCTCCTTTTCCTGTAATCATGTCTGTATGCCAACCACCAAATATTTTCCACTGATACTTGGTAATTAAGGTGTACTTTCACTGATGCCAAGATCTGACTCTGACTCTGGGTCACAAATACAGCCCATTTTTGCTATCCTATTGAACGAAGAGATCCCACTTTGAATCACAACTACAAATCAACTAACCTTTCAATATTGAAGCTGGAATGAGACAATACAAAAATCCCATGAGTTTGAGCTGAAATTAGTTGCTGGATTTAAACAGCTGGAGGGGGGAAGGGAGACATGTCTGAAGTAAGCATATTGAGAGCAGCAGGACTCCCTTCAGGAGAGAAAGAGAGAACAGTTAGTAAAAGGAAGCAGGATAAATAATGTGAGAAGAACAGTGTCTATAAAATGAAAAAGGGATAAAAAGAGAGAGCAGTAATAAGTCTTACTAGAAAGTGGAACAGAAAACACAAAGGAAAGCAAAGGAGTGGAACTGGTGATGCGCCAAGATTTTAAGTAGAGTCTTATCTCTAAAGCTGTAATTATTGCCTCTGATTAAAGTGTAAAACACTGAGAAAGGTATGTTATTACAGAATAAACTAACATGGGAGATTTGGGAGTTTCATATAAGGCTGGGATAAAGAGTCACTCAGACTAGGTACAGCGAGCTCCTCAAGTGTTTTGAGCCCAGCAATGTTGACAAGGGAACATTGTCCAAAAGCTGCAATTGCACAGGACACAACAGTAACTCAGGATGCAAAGGATAGCCAGTAGTGGTACTGATACTTTAGTCAGCATTACATTTATGCATATCTCATGGACTGCATCTACCAATTTAAAAGTAATTTCAAATTTCTACTGCAGTGTCATTCAGCTTCTGAAGACCAGAGAGGTATCAAGCACTGATCCAAGCACCAAATCAAGGACAGCTTCAGCCTCTAAATACATGGCACCTGTTTGGAAGTACATATAAGAAAAAAGAATATATTTTCAAAAAACCAGATGCAGGCACTAGTTCTTGGCAAGGTGCTACCTTTCTGATACAGCATGAGGTTAGGACCCAAAATATGCACAGCCACTAAATGCTAAGATCATCTAGGTCTTAGTATTGGTACTTGCACCCTTGCATAATAAAATTCTTAGTGCTGCTTCAGCCTGATTTAACATGCTTTTACATTATTTCCTAAGCTAAAGATGTGAAGATTTCCACACTTTTGCAGTACACATCTTCTGCCACTCATTGGTTACAGATTAGTATGGCTAATAAGATTTGACCCCAAGGAAAGAAATTTTAGAACCTGGATATCTTCATACTGGATAAAAGATAACCTTATAGGAAAAGCACGTGCATCACCTATATGCCAGATGCAAAATAAAACCCAATTTAAGTAATTCCACTATTTGCTCAGCAGTTTCACTGAATTACTATTGTAACTACACAAAAAAAACTTGAGTAAAATTTCCATGTGCCATTATGTGAGACAAACATTACAAATTATTAATTATTTCTGTAATACTGCTGAATACCTAGAAAATAACTAATATTAGTATTTCACACATGCTTCGTAGAACTAACTAGTTCTTGAAAGAGAAGTCCCAGGACCAAATCCTAACCAAATGGTTACAAAAGGTCCTCATTCGTTTTTTTTTTTCCAGAATGAAAAAAAGTCAGACTGGATCTGTGAAAGTTAGGAGAAGTTTATAGTGATTAGGGTCAGAAGAAAATGCCAGCCAAAAAGCTGTGTAAAGGATGTAGAGTTATTGTGGGAACTACTGGACATAGCAAGTTGCATTTCTGCAAGACACCATTTTATCACTCCATTTATTTAGTGTACTTCCTCAGACCTTTCTACAACAATGTACAGAAATGCTCCCTCACTATGAAACATTCACTGCAAGGTAGAATATAAAGTTATAACTTATACAATAAGAAATTGTAATTAGAGGTTCTAAAAAAATGCTGGTCATCTCACTATCATATTCTCACTGACACAGATGAATTATTATTGCATAATTTCCTCTGAAGATAACAGAAGGTCTTGATGATTACTTCAACACTGGATGTGATTCAATGGCTTGTTTCATTTTCTTGTAGAACACTATCATCATCTGGTGGTATATTTTGCTACTATGTAAATTGCATGCCGCGAAGATGAAAGCATTCCATTTACTTAGCATTAAACATTTAGAGGAAGACATAGATTTACCACCTTGCAGTTATGTCCAACTATGTGGGGGTGGAAAATGCAGTAGCATGAAATTAACTTGACAGAACTGCTGAGGATTTTAAGAACAAACAAGATGTTGATATTTTACATGAACAAAATTTGAATACTTCTCTGTCCAGAAGTAAAAGACAGACAAAATAAAACAATGGGGCTCAAGGATGCTTCATATCCTCATTCATACTATCTAGAAAGTATAAGAGACATGAGTTTTTAAAGAAAACTTCACAGGTTTTTCAAAAATATTTTTCACATAATTTTTCGTGTAATTGGAGGTGGAGATCTCATAAGCAAAAGTCAACTATTTATAACAACATTCAACCAGAATCTATACAATCAGTTGTTGACTTACGTGGTAACTTTTCAGTCTAACAAAATCGACTTTCATGGAGATGAACCTTTCTGAATTTCTGCTAAGATTTTTAATGTGCTCCACAAGATCAGCACAGAACTTGTAGCCACCTTTGAGGACACAGAGAACCACAATATCATTGTCTCCAATGTCTTGCATAATATCTTTGGCCAGTCGTTCTGTCCTGGGCAAAAAAAAAAAAAAAAGGATAAAGTACCATTAGATGCAGATGCTCTAAGTTCATGGTCTGCTTTACAAACAAACACTATGGTGAGTATAAAGCTTGACTGACATTGTTCAAGTATCTTGACTTCACAGAATCCCAGAGTCATTTAGGTTGGAAAAGACCTTCAAGATCATCAAGTCCACCCTTTGGCTGATCACCACAATGTCAACTAGACCATAACAGTAAGTGCCATGTCCAGTAATTTCTTGAACACCTCCAGGAATCTCTACACCTTCCAGGACAGTACATTCCAACGCTTGACTGAGTTTGGATCCAGCTCATGGAAGGCAGATACAGAGTGATGGATGCATAGTGCAAAACACTTGAATCTGGTTAACCTTAAATGCATAAATTCCCCAGCTATACAAACAGGAACTACACATCTCAGCATATTTTGGGCTCATAAATATGTCAGAGACTTGAGAGAAAAGAATGTGAGCAAGCCTTCCATTTTACCTCACAGGACTTACCAGTATAAAATATACCTCTACAAACCCCTAACTTGTTATGTTAGTTACTGTACAAGAACAACAAACAAAGTGAAAGAGAGGAAAGAGAATTATTTGAAATACTTCACGCTGATTGGCTTTGGAAGATGTTACCCCTAAAATTTTAATAAAAATATACATAAATACTAGAAAGAAATAGATCATCAGGCAAAAGCTTATAAAGAATGTATATTATCACTATTTTGTGCAGTTCACTGTTTTATACAGCATAAATGAAGAGTGCAAAGAGCTTCAGTGAGTTGTTCAAGGTCACACACAGGCAAATAATCAAGCAAATGCTCCAATGAACCCGCAATTGTGGGGTTCTCAACCAAACCTGTCTTCCCTTTGACAATTCTGCACTGCAAACACAATAGGGCAGATGATTGGAAACAAAAGACACATTTCTGCCATGCAATGCTACATACATTTTCAAGATAAAAATAATAAATATGAATCTTAATAATAAATGTAAATAATAAATATTAACCTTAAAGACAGCATTTCTAGACTTAAAATAGGGTAGTGGGTCATTTCTACATGTAATGCAGTATCAACAGAAAACTTAAAAATGTCATTTGATGTTTTGAGGAAAAACAGCTCAGTGCATTATATTCTGTAAACACACTGGAAAATTCTTTGATAGCTCTCTGAATTAGATTAGTAGTTTCAATGAGACTGGACTTTTGGACAGGATATAATTTATTAAATAATCCTATCATTTATCCCATGTCTTTCATTATTACATTTTTCAGGTTTGGCTGTTTTTTTCTTTCTCTACCTACTGTAACACAGAAATCAATTTACCACTACATAGATACATTGAACTTTACTGAAATCTGTGCATGGAGCAGAGAAGAAAAAGCTCTAGACTGAAGATATTATACTAAGTATGAGAAACGGCTGTTGCTTCATTTCCACATCTTTGTATTTTTAATGCTCTAGTATATTCCATATAGCAGTAACTAGTATACTTTTGATTTGAGAGAAGATATTAGAAATATTCGATCATCTCATTTGATCTGAAATGTATAATTCCTTTTAGTGTTGTAAGAATGAGGATCACTTACTTTACTGAAGATTAATAAAATAGTCTTTTATCATCTTCTATCAAGTCTGAGAATAATAGGGAAAACCTCTCATTAAGAAACATTTCTTTGATTAATTTTCATTTTTTGTATTATTCCTCAGATTGTTTGAAGCCAAAATTTCCAAGAATTCCAAAGACCACTTTGTATGTTAAAAGTGTATGAACTCCAGCACAGATAAAAAAGTACTAATTTAAATTTCTAAATAAAAATATCCAAGTTTTTAACTTACAGTATTTTAGGACAAAGATTATATGCACACTGTATACGGATGACAGCCTTTATAAAAAAGGATAGTACTGCTGACCAAACAATTTATTTAGTGACATTCAAACTACACATACCTGTCAACAATAATGCCGTGAGGTATGAGCACATATTCCAGATCTCCATAGTAGTGCTGAGGATAAGTGAACAAATCCAGACTGTATCCAGGCCAATTGTCTGAAATCTGAATATCAAATAGTACTGTCAAGAACACTTCATGGTGTTTGACATTATGTAATTGATACAAAATCAGCATTCTACTATACTCTATTGTATGAATTCATCACATGCCATGCTTTCTTCCAGTTACAATTTACTATTTCGCTTTTCCCATTAATTATTTTGCTTCTCAGTATATCTCAGAAATCAAATGCTACAGTATTTTTCCCAGAGAATGTGGGAAATTTCACCTGAAATTACAAACAACTAAACAGACAAAGGAAATATTTAATACTAAGCTAGTGGCAAAAGCAGGTTTCTAAGGACTTTCAAACTCAAAAGACCAGTAAGAAGGGATTCTCCAGTGGGAGATTCAAATGGTGGAATTAAAAGTCCTAAAATTCCATATTAAAATTGTACATTTCTAGTTCATAATTACTTAAAAGTAATGAATAAATAAATAATTCTACAGATGAAACAGCACACATGGAGAATAATTTATGTGGTTCCTGAATATCTGTACAAATCAGTGAAAAACTACTTCTTGCCAAAGGTGAGGTTCTTAATTTAGATGTCATCAAAGACAAGTGATTACAAAATGTTTGCATCTCACCTCACTATCAACGTGTCGGTAAATCCATATATTTACAGAAAAAATATTTTACAGACTTAATATACATTGATTTGGTAAGTATCAGAATACAAAGATTAGATCTCAGAGCATAAAATGGCAGTAGAGATTAAGGTCAAAAATTAGCCAGCAGCTGAAGGCTTCAAAAAGCTATGAAATGCAAAGTCACCCACACAAAAACTAAACAAACTCCGAAACAAAAATTTTCCGCATTCCTTACAAAAGACAAGATCCGCAGGTTTACAAGGTATCTTGAAATCATTAAAAAGCTTTTCTTCAATACTGGTTCAGGATAAAAAGTGACACCTAATAGGTTTTCTTTACTATCATATTCCTCCAGTCACATGTTGCCTTTCTACAGCTTGGCTGTGGAATCTTGAGTAAAAGGAGAAATGGTGACAAACTTGCCACTGTGCAGTGCATGTCTTAATGGCATTTTTGCTACAGATAGTCCTTAAAGGACCATCACTGAAACCAACCTCTGCTTACCATTTTACAGTAGAGCAATAAACTCTTTCTCACAAATATTTCGGCTAAGATAACATATTTGATGTTGAGCTGTTTCTCCACATCCGCTCTTCTTTAACTCAGACACAGCCCTGCCTCATGCTGTACTGAAACTGTTCTGCCTTGTGGATTTTGGTTTCCTTGGGGGCTTTTTTGGCATATTCATTGACAGCTACAGACACCTTGACTGGTATGTTTTCTTAACTGTACCCAAAAAATTTCTGCATCAAAAAAAGTTATTCGTTGGCAACTGCTACTGAACATTTGCCCACGAAGGGCATGGCTGGGAGATCACTGGAATCAATGAAAGCTTTCCCCCTGACTTACACAAGCCTTGAAACTACACAAAAGAAGAAAAGTTACTTAGTTGTGTTCCTCATTTCCATAGAAACAGGAGATTATAAATATCCTCCTTGGAGAGGTTTTTAATTACAGGCAAATCTTGCCCCAAAAACACTGCTGTAGTCAGCCTGGAAAGACTATTTTCCCATTTCCTTTTTCAGCGCATGGGGAGGGCTGAAACTTTTTAAACATTTTGTAGCAATGAATGCTCTGTTCAAAAGCATTTTAATGCAAACTGAAACAATTTCATTAAGTATTACAAACACCCACTAGCCAGCCCTGTCAGTGTTGCTAACTTCGGCATTCTTATCAAATTGCAAGGTTTCAGTGTGATGCAGAACATCAAACTAAACGGATAGAAACTGCTTCAGAATTCATACAAACCAATAACTTTTACTTAGGTTACAAAAAGTCCTTTTTGAAATAAGATCAGGATGAAATTTTGATTCTTCCATTTTTTCCTTCTGGTTCTCTAGAATAGCAGAGCATAAACAGCATAACTTCAATAATATTAAAGTTCTTGTTTATAAGTGCTTGCTGGCATTTGGCAAATAAGATGAAAATCACATGTACTTTCAAATTAACTATTTGTCTAATATATTAGGCCTATTTAATATTATTCTTTCTTTTAAACAGGCACTTTCTAGCAACAACTCTTAGAAATTCCTGTTTATCCTAAAGCCAGTCACGGTGTTATGATATAAGACAATTTTTAAGTAACTGTAAATTCTTATTACTATTCTGTTTGAGAATTTTAAAAGACCTTGAAAATATGAAGGAAAGAATTCTGATTTTTTCAGAAAAAAAAGCAGTATTCAACTAGATAAGTAAATAGATATTTTAAATACATTGGCACACTTGTGTGTAAAAACGTCCTACAGTAAAAGAAAGACCTACTTTTAAAGTTCAGGCTTTGCATGTTTGAATAGCCCAGCAGCTATTCTTCAGTAAGTCTTTTAAAAGTTGATGTGAATGGATACAAAAAGGAACACAAATATATGGCAATATCCAAAAGTGTTCCCTTGAGGCCTAAGAGAGAAGCTGAAGACATTCAATTGCAACACCTTTGGAAGAATGTTACTAGTTTTGTTGCCTGCAAAGTGAGGACAGGTGAAGGTCGAGCACAGTCCTCAGCTCCAAGTGAGCATCCAGAAAGCCCAGCTTCTTAAACTTAAATAATGCTGCACTGGACTTACTGCTGGTTGGGTTTTTGGGGAGTTGAGCAGAAAAAATTAAACCAGTGCAGCAGAAGATGGTCATGCACATTCATGTCCTTCTTTGGAATAACCTCATGTTGCTTTGGTGATATACAGTCACCCAGACATTAAAGAATGTCATTTATTATGCAGGCGTCAGGAGAGGTGGTGGATGTGAGGTGTTTTCAGACAGAGCTCGAACACAGAGATGGGTCCTTTGGAAGGGGGATGGAGGGGACGTTGGAATGGACAGAGTACGACCGCTGCCTTCAGATAGGGCTCTGGGCCATGATCTGGGCAGCTGTCCTGAGAATCTTCTGTTATGTCCTAATGCCACACTAAAATAAGAACATACTTAAGGTGGTGGCAGTGATGCCATTTGCTTCGTAGGAGAATCTGGTGTGTCTATCAGAATAAAGATCACTTTCATTCATTTCTGCACCATTTATCCATCCCCACCACAGCAGAACACGGGCAGCCCAACCTGCTTTCACAGCGCCCGCAGACCCCCAGGGGCCTCTCAGAGTTCCGGTGGGAGAAAGACACCTCTGGATCCCTGGGGATCCTCATCCCCGTTACTCAAGGAACCTGGGGAAGCACAGCCACGGCCACAGGAGCCGCACGGGGTGATTCCGGACCGTGTTTTCACGGCGGAAGCCAAAAGCGCGGCGCAGCCCGACACGCCCGTCCACCTCCGGCAGCCGCGGCGGGGCCGGGGCCGGGGCCGGCGGGCGTGGCGGGACCGGCGCAGGGTGA